>CM046875.1:226165749-226698249 GCA_025667525.1 Glebionis coronaria
TTCATCCGATCTACCATCTTTATGATTTTCGGCGACCACCGCCTTCTTCACCTGAACTATTATCACCACCATGGCTGTCTCCGCCGGCCAGTTTACTACCACTTGCCGGCGCTCGCTGCTACAACAACCACCATTTGTCGCTGTCACCCTTTGACCACCATCACAGATCCACACCGCCCGTTATACACAAAAAACAACACCGCTCTTGTCTTTCTCCAGCCACCACTGTGAACATCATAGCCACCGTTGAACCACGTCAGCCACCACCTTGAACCACTAGATCCACACTCGTCGGTCGACACCTCCTGTTGTCGTGGCTCAGCCATAACCGCCACCACGAAGTGACTGTTTTAGCCGCCGCGGTGGTCAACCCAGGTCAAACATTCGGTCACCACAGATCCGTGATGGTGTTTTGAGCTTGTTATCCTGAAATCACTACATAAGTGGTGTTTGTGATTATGTTCCGACCACCACAGTTGTACCCGAGGGGTGTCGGGTTTGTGGTGGTGTTGTTATCATTTTTGTGATGTTTTGATTTTGTTGTAGATCCGAAAAATAATATGACTATGTTGGTTTTGTGATTTAACGGCCGTTAGTGTCGTTGGTTAACTTTAACAGCCGTTAAGAGGTGTTTGGTTAGTTGTCTATGACAATTTGGTTGAAAGTGTTTGGTTGAACATGTGGTTGAGTATTTGACTCGGTTATCGGTAAATTTGTTTTAAATTATACTGCATTAGACACCAATTAATTTGATATAATGAAAATATGTGGATATTTGAAACACGGATTGATTGTGAAATTTGAAAATGTGATATTTTGTGATTATGGGAAACGTTATATAAACGAATAGGTCATGCCAAATTTTTTATAAATTTAATATTTATTTAGTTTTCTTAAATATTATTTAGAAACTAAAACCCCCTTTTAGAAATATTAAATTGAAAATAATGAAACAACGATTTATAAAATATTATTTATAAAATCATAATTATTGTATTGGTACTTTTGAAACTTCATTTGGAACTCTGAAACGTGTGTTGTCTTTTATTAAATGATCTTTACTTAATTAATTGGTGATTTTGAAAATGGGTCGAATCATTTTGGTTTCATTTATTTTTCTTGCTTATTTAATAGTTGCAAGGTATTGTATGCTTGAGCTATTTTATTCTTTTGTTGTCATCTTTCTTGAGTTCTATAAATGTCGCGTGTCATGTACATTCTGAGTTATTCGTGTGTTGTCTGTTCTTGCTATATAAGTCAAGCTATGAATAATATACATGTTCCGTTCTTTCGTGTGTAATATATACTAGGTGTATATATTACATACATGGTGGTATTTTCCGCTTCATCTTACTGAACCAATTACTTAACCGATTACTGAACCGATTACCGAACGACTTCGACGTGGGATTTAAACGATTTATGAACCGATAGTATTGATGAAACCTTTCATCGGGAAAGCTTGGATGCATCAAATTTGGGATGCTGGGAAATAATATATAAGATAAACGACGACTTCTGGTGCTGAGCAGTTTTGGTTTAAGTTAGGCTGCTCTTGGTATTCACATATCTGCTAATCGTTCTACAACATCGATGTGAGTTCATACCCCCTCTTTCTCTTTTCAAATCGCTTATTAAATTTTTTGAATCTCTTTGGGGGACATACATGCTTGTCGATGTCAAATGCGTGTTTGTGCATTTCAATGATTGTTTGCGATTTACATGTCTATATTTTCCAAATATTATTGTGATACATATACGTTGATATCTTTTTGAAGATTGTTTATATTGCGTACGTGCTTGTCTTATTGAGGATTGTTTACGTAACATATGAGTTACGATTTTCAGATTGTTGATTATTTATACTTGTGAATATATGAGCTATCCCATAGCTCCTTTTAAACTGCTTTGTATGTTTAATGCTGTGAAGTGAAATAACTGCTTGTACTTGCTTGTGGAGGCAAAACCTGATTTATGTGAACGCTTGGTGAACTTCGTTTTTGATTAGCCTAAGTAGTGTTAGCCATAGTCCCCACCATCATGAATCGTTAATTACTCTGCTGGAGTAAGATCTTATGTTATAGATAGATCTATTGAGGCTTGACAACCTCCACTCGGGCATTCTGACGCCGGACAGGTGTGTATCATTTGTGTGAACTTGGGTAGTCTTTGCTAGACTCCCACTTGGGGCAACTTATATGTACAGTGTGGTGTACGTACTGGATCATTAGCTTCGATATCATGAGCTTAGCGCTATCATAAACACTGAAACACCCGATTTATTATACACTCGGCACTATATCTCCTAAAGTTGCCTTGGGTACTTGAACTGAACTTTTGCGGTCCATATTGCTATGAATCTCGACTATGATCTTGCTATGAATCTTGAATGTGAATCCTGAATGTGGATCTTGACTATGATCTTTCTATGAATCTTGAACGTGAATAATGAACATGATACTCGTATGAATATTGACTGTGATCATGTATTGATCTGATATGAATCTTAACTGTGATGTCGATATGAATCTTGACTATAGTATTGTAATGCTCTTGACATGAAGTTATTATGTAGTTGACATGATTCCTGCATGTGATATGATATGATTATTGTACGTGGATTGATATGATCCTTATGTGTGGTATTGACATGATTCTTGCATGTGGTCTTGGCATGATGCTTATTTGACAGTTTGATATGATGCTTATATACGGGATTGATATGATGCTTATATGCTTGTTTGATATGATGTGTATGCTGTTTGATATGATACTTATATGCTAGTTTGGTATGATGCTTATATGCATATTGCTATAATTCTCATATGTGATCTTGATTGTGATACTGACATGAACCTAGAATATGACATTGTTATGTATATTGACTGTGACTGCTGAATTGAACTTGGATATGAATGTGATCATGAACCTAAAACTGAACTGAAATGAACTGTGAGCATGAACTACAACTTGTCTATGAACTGAAGTTTTTGTGTTAACTGTTATGCTTTTTCTAAACTTTGATTTATGACCGAACTTTATTGTAACGTCTCTTTATTGTGAAACTTTGGATTTCTAAACGTTTTTGCGATACTACTTTTAGTTGTTGTCTTTGTAAACTTTTAAAGTGTCTTAAACATTTTAATAAAACTTATGAACTCGCCAACCATTGTGTTGACACTTTTAGGCATGTATTCTCAGGTACTTGACTGTATGATTATTTGGAGTATGGGTTGTGATATTTGGCATAGAGGTCGTTCTCTCGGATCAAGAATCGGATAATCATGACGTAACAGGCCCCAATACTCGTGGGCTTCCACTGGGCCAATTTGGGGGTGTTATAATATGACCTTCATATCTCACAGCAGTGGAATCTCCAAAGGTAGTGGGATTGAAGTTTCCCCTGCTGCAAGATCTGGATCATCTTATGATGAAGAAAGGCCTGCAACATTCAACCTTGACACTGCTTGTGCTTTTATAGCATCCCAAGGATGACATGGATCTACCATGTTACATGAAGATCTGAATCAAATCAGTAATCAAGGACTGGAGGAGATGGACATCAAGTGGAACATGTCTCTACTCAGCATGAGGGCCAACTAATTTTACAAGAAATATGGGAAGAAGATTTCCATAAATCCTTCAGGGCTACAACTGTGGCAAGAGAGGTCACTTTGCTAGGGAGTGTAGAGGGCCAAAGAATGGAAGCAACTATAGGAAGGAGAACAGGGATGAAGATTCTTGTTCTAAGGCTATGGTAGCCATGCAGGGGATAGATGGAGCAGGTGGATGGGACTGGAGTGCTATGCCAGAGAGTGTTGAAAGAAATCAAGTGCTAGTTGCTGAAGAGAAAGAGGAAGATTTTGCTCTTATGGCTATGTCAACCTCTAGTTCAGACAATGAGGTATATGATGATTCATATTGTACCAAAGCTTGTAGAAAAAAATACCGAGTCATTGAATGATCAAATAAGAAAGTTAAAAGTTGATTATATTAATTGTGATAATGACATAGATAACTACAAACGTGCTTTAGAACAGTTAAAGTCCACCGTAAGAGAGTATAAACAAAGAGAAAATGATTACATAGATCATATTGTCGTATTAGAGAGAGATGCTAGAGAAAATGATGATTCAATTAAGGAATTAACTGCTGAATTAGAAGTTTTTAGATCTAACAAGAAGATAGATGAACAAACTGTTGAAAAATTTGGAAAAACTTCTAAAGATCTAACTAAGGCAGTTGAAATTGGGTAGTCTCCTAGGGACAAAACAGGGTTTTGTGTCAAAAATGAACATGTTACCATTCCACCACCACCTGCCAATATACATGCACCCATGCCTAGGAAAGATTTGTCTTGAACTGGTCTTTCTTGTTTCAAAAAGCAGGAAGATATTGAATTTAACTTAAATGCATACATACCAAAGAATCTAGAAACAGAAGAACCTCTAGTGAAAACTAGTGCTATTAGGGACTTTGAAAAGGAACAAATTGCATTAAAACAGTGGAAAATAGATAACCCTGTTCTCTTTTCAAGAGAAGGATTATTTGGAAGTGATTCAAGTTCTAAGAGTTGTTCATCCAGAACCTCTAGCAGATCTGAATCAGGATCAAAGCCCCCTAAGACTACTATTAAATATGCTGGTATGTATAGGCCCATTAGAGGTAATCAGAGGAATTAGAACAACCAAAAGTCTCATCAATTAGGAGAGGACTTTGTGAAAAACACCAAACCTTGTTTCACTTGTGGCAGTTTTGATCATACTTATCAAGACTGTCAAGCACCAATGGAATTGGTGGCTGCAAATCCTTTAAAGGAGATGCAACCAAAAGTCATTCTATTAAATGCAGGGGAAAATTATTTTTCCCCTGCTAAGTATGTTGTCCCTGCTCTGAGAAACAAGGTATCTGATAAGTATGTAGTTCATGTACTAAGAAAGGTGAATGATGCATGTTTCAAATCTAGCTCTTATATGACCAAACCAGAACCTCATACTACATATAAATCTGTTTATAAACCCTACCAACATGCCAATAGAGGCCAAAACAAAAGATGTGTTCCCTCTGCTAAGCATAGGGATTCCCCTGCTAAGTCTAGGTTATCCCCTGCTGGCAAAGTTTTGCCCTCTAGAAATATGGGAAGATGGGGAAAAGCTGTGAAAGCCTCAGCTCGTTGGGTTTGGGTACCCAAAAGGGGTACCCAATCCAATGGTGTATCTCTAGTCTTTGACAAGTTATCTTACATTGATACACGAGGTAGATCCAAGTCAGTAATGGCTTGGGTCCCCAAGAGAAACTAAATTGTTTTTCTTTTTGTAGGTGACAAAACAGACCAGGAATGATAAAGCCTATTGGGATAGTGGATGCTCAAGGAGTATGACTGGACATAAATCCTATCTGTCTAACTTTGTTCCCCTGTGATTGTAGTGTTTTACTACTCTTTAGGAAAAGAGCGTAAATAAGGAAAGTATCGAGTGATGATTTAGGAAAATCAACACTAATGACCCTTAAGGTATGAAAGTTCGTTTCCCAAGGAGGTATATGTGTTGTGAAAAACTTGTAAAAGTTTGTGATTAATGATTGGTTTAGAATGGGATGAGAAAAGAAGATGACGAAGACGTAAAAATAAAAATAAGTACTACTAGAAAGTTAAAACGTAGAACCTTAAAAACCACAAAAATAAAAATAAATTCTAAAAATTACAAAAAATTCACCAAAGATCAAAATAAATAAACTAAGAGTTTACCAATGATCAAAACTTTTTCAAACCTTTTAAATAATTAAATATTCAATTTTTAAATGCTAATTAAAGCCCTAAAAATCAAATAAATTATCAAAAAGCCCAAATAAAGATTTTTCAATTGGTAAGCCTCTAAAATGACCTAAAAGGATTAAAAACTATTTTTAGAAAATTTTAAACTAATAAAAACTATTTAAAATGATTTAAAAACTATTAAAACTTAAAATAATTATAAAAATTAATCTAAAAGAGATAAAATTATTCTAAAAGTTGCTAAATTCCTATTTTAATGTATTAAACCTAAGAAAAATGTAAAAAGTTGGAAAATGTGAAATTTTAAAAATAATAATAAAATAATAATAAAATAATATTAAAAATCCAAAAATTATAAAAAATTCTAAAAACTTGCAAACTAGTTTATTTTAACCTAAATAATCAGAAAATCAAAGTGAAATTACCAGAATACCCCTATTGGGCCCTCAAATGGGCCAAAACCAAAAACAGTCAACCAATTTGGACTTTTGGGCCCAAAAAGTCAAACTTGACCCAATTGACTTGGAAAAGCCCTATCTGACTCAAAATTCAATTCTAAGAACAAAACTCTAAAGGCCCAAAAGCTGAAAATGAGCTTATCACAGCTTATTGAACACAAAGCTTATTCTTATTGGGCTTTTCAGCCCATTAAGCCATAGGCTAAGGCCATAAGCTCTAATTTGACACACAACCTTCTTTTGGGATGCTTATGAGATCTGTAAAAAGAATTTTTGAAAAAACTCACTCAATAAGCCAGAAATAAGCAAAGTAAAAATTCACTAAAAGATAAAATAGTCGTTTTAGAGATTTAGGGCACCTCAGGACTTGATTCAACTTGCAAAAGATTTCAAATGGACTCAATAAGCAAAATCAATCAACAAAAATCCAATAAGCACAACCAATAAGCCAGAATAAGCACAAATGAACTTATGAAAAAGTCAAATGAGTTGGTTTTCTTGTCAAACCCTAAAGTCAACACACCAAATGCTCCAGTATGAACAAATGGGTCAAAATATGAGCACCTATTACAAAAACAAAGTTGTTGCTGGTTGGAATAAGCTATTATAGCTTATTGATAAGCTGAACCCAATTTTACACTATCAGTGGCAACCAGCAGGGGAAAGGAGTTCCCACTGCTTTGACTATCTGACCAAGCTTATATGAGAGTGCTGGTTTGATTCAATTGGAAACAAAGGCACCCTTGTGATAAGTGAATCACAAGGAGTCAATAGCAACAATAAAATCACAATTTGGTTCACACAATAAGCCACAATAAGCCAAACAGTCACCAGATATGCACCAGATATGGAAATAAGCAGTTAAGCACTTAATAAGCAGATTTAGACTGAATAAGCCAACCAAACTTAACAAGATGCATACACAAGCTATATAAACTAAGAACAAACACAAAGCAACAAGAATCAAACACTGAATCAAAGTAAATAACAAGATCAAAGCACAAAATGTTTCTGATGAACAATGAACAATAAACAGACAAGTTTTGCTGATATATTTGACACTTGATCCAATTTCAAGCCTCAAATCCTTCTTCCCTGGTGTGATTAACTCAGATTTAGCACTTGTTAGCCCTATCCTATGCTTATATCTAGGTGTCCTCAAAATCCTAGCCAATTTTACCAAGTTTTTAAGATTTTATAGCCAAATTATGAATTTATGTGTTCAAACCCACAAAACCTGCAAACAGATGAACAAATACCTAACAAGCAGATACCAACACTTAGCAACAAATAACAACCACTTAGCAAACCACAAATCCAAGTAATGCAGTAATCCCAAACACTCCTTAATCTACCACTTAACAAAGAAACTTGTGATTTTAACTAATAACCTACTGCTTTTAATGATAAAAAACACTTACTAGATAACAACTAACACAATCAAACACAAAAATCACCAGCACAAACAAAAATACTCAAAATCAAAGTACCAAATTCAAAACAGTCATAAACATGAAAATTTTAGGGGAATCTTAACCAAGAGATTATACCTGCCTTCCACAACATCCTAGGAAGGCCAACTATGCTCCTTAGACCTTGTTCAACAACTAGAACAAGACCAAGGTTCTTCAATGAAGATGATGCAAACTGCATTGGTTGATGGTTCAAAGTAGAACCTCAAGGACTTTATGTCTTCAACACAAGCAGCAAACAACTCAACCAAGGGCTCTAATCCCTTCACAAGCTTGGTGTCAACAAGCTTGTAAGAGCTTATAGCTAATGGCCAAGGGTTAGTACACAAAATAAGCCAAAACAGAACCTAGGATTTCAAGGTATTTGAACCTTAAAAACCTTATGAACCAAGACGTGCCTTAACCACAAGATTATGGTAGGTCTTAACAATCAAATGGAACTCAGAATTAGGCTACTCAAACACCAACTTTTAATCAAATCAAAAAGAGAATTCAATATTTTCAGAAATTCAAATTTTATTAAACTTAAAAAGGAATTACAAAGATTGATAGCCTAAAACTGGAACAAAGGGACTCTCACATGTTGAGGTCTCCTTTTATAGGCAAATACCTGGCTAAACACTATTCACAAACCCTAGCAACTGAAATTCCTATTCTATCCTTGCAGAATCTTCTAGGTGTGTTGCCAGCTGTTTTGGTTGAATCCTGGACGTTTGTTGAGTGCTTAGGGACCAAGTAATGATTTGCAGCCCTTGATTTTGCCAAGTAAGGATCAAATGCCAGGTGCCGTATTGTGAGTGGGGATGGGGGTATCATTCTGGTAGTGGGATTTGAGGTTTAAGGTGTAGGATGTGATTGAGGTGATGTGAATCACACGTGGGTTGAGTCAATTTTGATTTCCCCTTTGTTTTGCTCTTTTTTGATCCTGGGTAAAAAGCTTGTTCATGCCTGGTAAAAATCCAAACAGTAAGTGTTTGGCGCATTTTTAGGAATTTGAAGTTTGGAATTGGCAGTTTAGGTCCTTGAGTTTTGGAAAAGAGTGAATAGCAAGTTTATTTTGCAAACAAAACGTGTTCCTTTGTTATACAACTTTCACCACTTGGCAGTTTTGGCACAAACTTTCCAAAAAGTGTTTCAAGGGTTATTTTTGACACTTTTGCATATTTCAAGGGCTGATTTTGGACAAAGTTGATCTTCAAAGGTCTTAAATGCCACTTAAACTTCATGAGGGACCATTGTTGGCAATTTGAAATTGTTTAGGGACTAATCTTGCCATTTCTTCAAAGTTGAGGGACCTTTTGTGTAATTTTGACAAACTTAAGGGACCAAACTTGTAATTATCAATATACAAGGGTTTTAAGTGTCATTTCTTCAATAAATGAGGATCAAACTTGCACATCTTTAAGTCTTCAAGGATAAATGTTGAATATTCCATGATTAGGGCCCGGTTCTTTGTACGGCTTCGTTTCTCGTGTCCGTTTTTCCTTGTAACTTGTGATCTTTTGCCTTTTTCACGATATCCATACCTAAAATACACAAGTAAACAAACACAAGCATATATAGGGTATATTATGACATTTTTATGCATTTAAAGCCCGAAAAGAACGATGAGATCATGTATAAATGCCATCTCATCACTTCCCCATACTAAGCCATTGCCGTGCCCTCACGCAATGCTAGAATAAAGTATCTAAGCATTACCAAAGTTCAATTTATTAACCTTTATTAAAGAGTAAAAGACTTGCAACATACTACGAAGATGTGTAAAGACATAACATATGATTTTCATCACAAAAAGTGACTTTTAGGGTCAAAGAATAGAAACAAGTAAATGTCCCTTAGAGTAAACTTCGTCATCCTTGATTGTCATACATTCCATGCTAAGTGCAAAAACGAGATCATTGTTGGTACAAGTCACAATGCTAACACTACTCATACGTCCAAATTGTGTAATACTTTTTCTCCCCGCAATCCTAGTTATTATAAAAGGAAACGGGTTACTAGCATTTTTTATCTATTTGTCATGGATCACAAGTGATTCATATTGACTTATTTGAGTAGTTATTAGTCCGAAAGCAAAGTAGCACGATTTGATCAATAGTTAGCCGAAAGACAAAATCTTTTAAAACGGCTTCTCGTGTATCTCTTTAAGTTCATATCTTGTCATAAATCGTTTCACGACTTGAGACCTTTCTCGGACCGATATTTGGCATGTACTTCATACTTCAAATCTTGGGAAGACGTTCTCGAAATTATGGTCTTCTCTTCATATATTTGGAATTTCTTCACTTGACGTTTTTGAGAGATTCTTCATATTGGACCACGACTTCATCATTTTTCTTCAATCTTTACTTTGGATTTTGATATACAACGATCCGCCTCCTTTTCGGACTTGGATATATTTATCCTCATACCTTGTTAGGGTCTTTTTGGATAGATTTTCTCCATGATCTTTAGGGGAGTAATTGCTTTTCGTCGTGTGTCTCGATCCTTCATATTGATTTAGGAATAATGATACCTCACATCATCTTTGGATCTTTAGCAAAAATAGAGCTCCTCATGCCTTGTTAGGGCCTTTTTGGATGATCGCCAATCTTCGCGTCCCGCTTCAATAAGTTATGCCTTGGCTATCAACTCTATTCAACCCCGAGCAACTTTTAAACGATCTTGCGTTAGAGGCTAAGTAACCTTTCAAATCGTACGACCTTACTTATTGCAATTATGATTTATTCCTAATGCATTGATCTTATGGGATGAAAAAGCCACAATTAAAAACATATGAGTTTTTGAAAGAACATTTTCATGTTCTACGTTTAGCATGATCACTTGTCTAACTCTATCATTTCTCGTTCTTCACTATATAAAGACCTCTAATTAAAGAGACTCGTGAATACTTAGCCATGCAAGTCAAAATTAAGCCAAATTGGATTAGCTTTCATTAAGACTATATCAAATCAAAGTTTTGGGTTTTCAAGCCACCTATAGGATCTTGCACTTTCTTGGACTTTTTCAAGTTTAGAGAATGCGTTTTATAGTTCCCTTGATAAGTGACTTTCTAGAATCAATTATAGGAACTTGCGAAAAGTTCTTGTTCTTAACCCGAAAGAGTTAAGACTTTCGCGTTTTAAAGCTCCCTATATAAAAGTCTAGCAAAACTTGAATTGAGCGGGTTAAGGAATGTAAATGGCTCCAAATGCCCATCAAGTCAAAAATTAACTCTTATTCTACCCAACGGAAAATATACATTCGTGTCTTAAAAACACTTATTAAAAACTAAGAAAAATTTTAAATTTGGCCATTTTTAGCCTTATTAGCAAAACAAAACATTGAAGGTTGGAAAGCGTGAGGGCGTAGCAAAGCAAGTACCTATTCACCCCCATACTAAAAGTAAACATTGTCCTCAATGTTTCGAGTCTAAAGGTGGAGCACCCCCATACTAGAGACGAAGAGTCGAATGCTTAGGATCTAGCATGGAAAGGGTGATCAACAATATATCTAAAGCCGTTTATTAAGTATGCTAAAAGATAATTGTTAGAACAATAAAGGATATGTCATGGATTCGTGAAAAACTTCTTCAAACGAACGATGGAGGCTCACATAAACGAACACGAGAGTCTTCAATCGTAGATGATGATGATGATGATCTAGATAACACAATCACAAACAACCACGAGACAACGAGTTGAAAGGGTACAAGTCCCCTTATTAGTGAATAGTAAGCATAAAAGATAAGCATGGGATCTCCCCCATGAGGCACCTCGTTTTTGATTACCGAGTCATGAGCTCGACTTGATCCCCTCAATGCTAATTATCATTGGGGAAGGTGACTTGGTCGTGGGCAACCATTCAAGGAATTTCCCCACCAAAGTAGTGCTTAAGCCTATGTCCATTCACCTTGAAATTAGGACCATCATCTTGAGCTAGCTCAATGGTCCCATATGGAAACAATTGTGTAATGGTGAACGGACCCGACCAACGAGATTTCAATTTCCCGGAAAATATCTTAAGACGAGAGTTAAAATGCAACACTTGATCACCAACGTTAAAAACCCGGTTTTTAATCTTTGAATCATGAAACTTTTTAGTCTTTTCTTTAAAAATTAATGAATTTTCATAAGCATTATCTCTTAATTCATCCAATTCATTCAATTGTATTTTCCGGTGATCTCCCGCGGTCTTCAAGTCAAAGTTTGCATGCTTAAGGCCCCAATATGCCTTGCGCTCCAACTCAATGGGCAAATGACAATTCTTCCCATAGACTAACTTATAAGGAGTGCAACCAATAGGTGTCTTATAAGCGGTCCTAAAGGCCCATAAAGCGTCATCGAGTTTGTCGGACCATGAGGCACTGTTTTCTCCAATTGACCTCTCTAAAATCCTCTTCAAAGCTCGGTTCGAAACCTCGACTTGCCCACTCGTTTGCGGGTGATAAGCCGTAGAAAGACGATGAGTAACTCCATATTTCTTTAGAACTTTTTCGAATTGGTCATTACAAAAATTGGTTCCACGATAGCTTATAATAGCACGAGGGGTTCCGAACCGAGAGAATAATTGCTTCAAAAACTTCACTACCACACGAGCATCATTAGTAGGTAAAGCCTTAGCTTCCACCCACTTAGAAAGGTAGTCCACCGCGACGAGGATATATTTGTTTCCATGAGACGATGGGAACGGCCCCATAAAGTCTATTCCCCATATGTCGAAAATCTCACACACTTGAATTATGTTTTGCGGCATTTCATCACGTTGAGACGATTTTCCTTGACGTTGGCACGAATCACACGACTTCACAAGTGCGTGTGCATCACGATAGATAGAAGGCCAAAAGAAACCGGCATCGAACACTTTCTTAGCCGTGAGATTAGCACCGTGGTGACCACCCGTGGGTCCCTCGTGACAAGCTCTAAGGATATTAGAAGCTTCGGCACCAAAAACACAACGTCGAACGAGTTGATCCGCACAAATCCGAAAGAGATAAGGGTCGTCCCAAAAATAGAACTTGACGTCACGAAAGAATTTTCGTTTTTGTTGTGTCGTCATACCCTTGATTATGAAATTACCCGCATGGTAATTTGCAATGTCGGCAAACCATGGGGTGCTATCTTTAGAATTCACTCCACCGAGAGTCTCAAGAGGAAATGTTTCGGTGATTTCCTTGTTCTCGAAAACATCTTTGTGAGGATCTTCTAGACGAGAGAGATGATCGGCCGCTAGATTCTCGGCTCCTTTTTTGTCAAGCACGGTGACATTAAATTCTTGGAGGAGGAGCATCCAACGAAACAATCTCGGGTTAGCATCTTGCTTAGCTAAGAGATACTTGATAGCCGAATGGTCGGTATACACAATGCTTTTAGTCAAGACGAGATAAGGTCAGAATTTCTCAAAAGCATAGACCACGGCAAGGAATTCCTTTTCCGTTGTGGTGTACTTTAATTGAGCCTCGGTCATCGTCTTACTAGCATAGTGGATAGGACGGAAATGTTTGTCATAACGTTGCCCTAAGACGGCCCCTATAGCATAATCACTTGCATCGCACATGATTTCAAAGGGTAATTCCCAATTAGGAGCAACAAGAATGGGAGCTTCGGTAAGTTTCCTTTTGAGAGTTTCGAAAGACTTAACACAATCCTCATTGAAGTTAAAAGGAGCATCCTTCTCGAGAAGGTGTGTCATAGGTCGAGAGATTTTTGAAAAGTCCTTGATGAAACGACGATAAAAGCCCGCATGGCCTAGGAAACTCCTAACTCCCTTAACGGTTTTGGGATGAGGTAACTTGGCGATAACGTCTACCTTAGCTTTATCGACCTCAATCCCCGCCTTCGACACTTTATGTCCTAAGACGATTCCTTGTTTACACATAAAATGACATTTTTCCCAATTAAGCACAAGATTGGTTTCTTCACAACGTTTTAACATTTGCTCGAGATTAGATAAACATGACGTGAACGAATTACCAAACACCGAGAAGTCATCCATAAACACTTCCATCTACTTCTCGATCATATCGTGAAAAATCGCCATCATACACCGTTGAAACGTACCGGGTGCATTACAAAGTCCGAAAGGCATCCTACGATAAGCGAACGTTCCATAAGGACACGTAAAAGTAGTCTTCTCTTGATCACGAGGGTCGATAGGGATTTGAAAATAACCGGAAAAACCATCTAAAAAGCAATAGAATTCATTTCCCGCAAGTCGCTCCAACATTTGATCCATGAAGGGCAAAGGAAAGTGGTCTTTACGAGTGGCGTCATTTAACTTTCGGTAGTCAATACACACCCTCCAACCGGTCACAACACGAGTGGGAATTAACTCGTTGTTTTCATTAGGCACAACGGTCATTCCTCCCTTTTTAGGGACACAATGGATTGGGCTCACCCATGGGCTATCGGATATAGGATAAATCATTCCCGCGTCAAGGAGTTTAAGGACCTCCTTTTAATTGACATCGTGAATTTTGGGATTCACCCTTCTTTGACTTTGAATTGCGGGTTTGTAGTCCTCCTCCATTAAAATCTTGTGAGTACAAAATTTTGGGTCAATACCCTTAATGTCGGATATTTTCCACGCAATTGCCCCTTTATGAGCCTTAAGAACTTTCAAGAGCTCGGTTTTTTCATCATTGGCAAGACCTTTTGCAATAATAACCGGCAACATGTCATCACCTTCCAAGAATGCGTATTCAAGGTGAGAAAGAAGATCTTTCAATTCAAGGATAGGTGGTTCCTCGATTGAAGATTTTTGTTCAACACTCATAACTTCGATCGACGAAAGAAATGGTGGAATAGAAGTATCATCACTAATCATCACCTCATCTTCATTGTCGATTTCATTTGAAGTGAGATCACCTCCTTGGAATAGAGTGAGATTTGGTGTGGAATTAGCAAGAATCGGATCCAAAATAGTGGGATTGCCACTTGACGAGCTATCAGAAAAACCTAACACTTCTTGTGAGAACTCATCGCAAACCACATCAATGATGTCAATGTGATTGATGGTAGAGATTGCATAAACATGAGAAGGTTTCGAGTTTTGAGTAGCGTTTATAACAAGTTCCTCTTCGTTGAATCTCAAAGTGATAGTTCTCGCATGAACATCGATAAGCGATCTCGAAGTGTCTAAAAATGAACGACCTAAAATTAGAGAAACTTGAGGATCCGCGGGGATGTCAACTACTATAAAATCAACGGGATAGTAGAACTTCCCCACTTTCACGAAAACATCTTCGGCAACTCCACATGCCATAATCGTAGAATGATCTGCCATCTCGATGGACATGTTCGAAGGAATGAGAGCCGGAAGCGAAAGCGATTTCCAAATGGAAAATGGCATCAAATTAATGCTCGCACCAAGATCGGCCAAGGCGAGGCATTCTTTCATATCTTGTATGTCACAAGGAATGAGAAACTTTCCGGGGTCACCAACTTTTTCCGGTATGCGGTTAAGATAAACCGAAGAACAATTAGCAAGCTTTGAAAGCTTTTCCTTATCGCTCATCATACTTTTAAAAGTGGAATCGAAACGAGGCATATACAACAACGCGTCGGCTAAACTCACATCAAAATGCACTTGTTGAAACATTTTTATAAAAAGCTCGATTTGTTGTTTGTTACGTTCTTGCAACTTTTCTTTGTTTCGTCTCGAAGGGTAGGGTAAAGGTGGTGTGGGTTGGTCATTAGGCAACGACCTTGGAAACTCGGGTTCCATAATTGGTATTGGTTCAACCGTAGGTGTGGTATGAGCGGTACTTCGTGGGATTGTTATGTGCTCCTTTTCGACCATCACCTCGGGTTCTTTCTCGATTTCCTTCTCCGTAGAAGTACTTGGACGAGAGATTGGTTCCTTGAAAGTTTTACCACTTCGTGTAGTAATAACCTTCATTTCTCCCTTCGGGTTTGCAATGGTATCACTAGGAAGACCACCCGAGGAAGAGGGTTTACACATGATTGCTTCAAACATCTTAGCCATTCGGTCCTCAAATTTTGATTGCCTAGCATCCGCTTTTAATAACTCTTGCTTAATCTCATGTTGTCCTAATTCCATCTTTTGTTGATTTTGTTGAAGACGTTGGACATTTCCTTCCATTTTGTTTGCATGAGTTTTAAGTTCATTAGCAAGTTCATTTTTAAGCTCGTTTTTTAACTCGGACCTTAAGCTAATCATCTCACGTTGCATGTTATCAAATTTAGCATCATTTGCTTTAGCATAATCCAAAAATTCTCCTTGCAAATTTTTAGTGTGAGCATTTTGAAAACCTTGTGTAGTGTTTTGAAAATCACGGTTTTGGTTTTGATTAGAAATTTATCCATTCCCATTTTGATAATTCCCTTTGTTGTAATTGCGTGAATTGCCTTGGTAATTACCTTGGTTGTTGTTTCGATAATTGTTAACATTTTGATTTGGTGGAGCTTGATTTTGGCGGGAACCTTGGCCGTTTTGTTTGTAAGTTCCCGTTGCTACATAAGCACTCGAAGTGTTACCATCCGCGGTAATGCACTCGGAAAGATCATGAGCTCATCCACACGACAAACAACTCTTAGCAACCGCTTTAAGATTAGCAAATCTATCAAAAAACCGATTTTCCTCATTAGCTTCATCATGTAAGGCATTAATGCTACGAGACGATTGTGACGATTATGACGAACCCAAATTGGCAACACTCGGTGTGTTACGAGGGTTATAAACCTTAGATCTATTCTCGATGATTTGTAAAGCCTCATTTTTCGTCTTGCACAAAAAATTACCACCCGCAGCGGCATTCAAATAATCTCGTTCATGATCATTAAGCCCATTATAAAAAGTATCAACTTGATGTAATTCCGTAAAATCATGGTGTGGACATTCATGTAACATTTCTTTAAAGCGTTCTCATGCCATTGAAAAACTTTCATTATTTCTTTGCACAAATCGTGAAATCTCATTTTTCAAATGTGTTGTTTTAGATGGTGGAAAAAACTTGTTCACAAACTTAGAAACAAGATCGGCCCATGTCAAAATCGAATTTGGCGGTTCTTTCTCAAGCCAAATTTTTGCGGGTCCATCTAACGAGTATGGAAACAACATCATCTTAATGGCGTCATGTGGAACATCCTTAAACTTGCTAGTGGCGGTGAGACGGTTAAAATTTCTAATGTGGTAATGCGGGTTGTCTTTCTCGTGACCTCTAAACTTATTTGCTTGCAACATCGAAATTAAACCCGTCTTAATCTCGAAATTCTCCGCAAGGATGGCGGGAATCACAATAGCCTCTCCAAAACCCTCGGTGGGTGCTTGTAGCAACTCCATCATAGTACGATTAGCCATGACGACTTCTTGTTCTACAATAGGTTCAACAATTGGAGGTTCTTCTACAATCAACGACTCTTGATTGGCTTGCTTTTGAAGACATTTACGAGCTCGTTTTGCTTGATTACGAGTGATCATAAACTTCACGAAGAATGGGAGGTGAGCAAAGAAGATTCTTTTTGGGTGTTTTGTGTGTTTTCAATTTTTTTGTGTTTTTGATGATATTTAAAATTTTTTGGATTTTGGTGTATCTTCGTAGACAACAATCTACAAAATCTCTCCTCGAATCAAACTCTTGATTAAAGAAGCCTCAAAGGAATGAAAACGATCACGTGGAGTGAACGCCTTCGAATGACTTTAGAACTTTGGTGAAAACCAAATTGTTAAGAGGGTTTAATCACAAAGAAACCAAGCAAATATATTATACATAATATACTTTGGGCGGAAAAACCCTCGATTAGCCTTCGATCTCCAAATACTCACAAGCAAGCGGGGAAACGAGGCGGCGCGAAGCACTTAAGAGCCTTTTTCCTTAGGGTATATTTTATAATACCCGCCTTATACCCACCTTATAGCTTGTATTTTTCAAAATCGAGCTTCACGAAAGTATTTATCTATTTTTGCCTTTTTCTTTTTGTTTGAGATTTGAATACAATAATTGAGTGATGAAATCCCAATTAAGGTTGTGTTTTCACACTTTTGGAGATATTGTGAATTTATTGTGATACTTAATACAATATATTAATAATATTTGTACAAGAAAAACCAAGAAAACCGATAATACGTATTAGTAGAGTTCTACTAATACAAATACTATTTTGGTTAATATTAAAAACAACAATGCAAATTAATCACGACACACCTCCCCGGTAGCGGCCCGCCAAAATGATTGTAGTGTTTTACTACTCTTTAGGAAAAGAGCGTAAATAGGGAAAGTATCGAGTGATGATTTAGGAAAATCAACACTAATGACCCTTAAGGTATGAAAGTTCGTTTCCCAAGGAGGTATATGTGTTGTGAAAAACTTGTAAAAGTTTGTGATTAATGATTGGTTTAGAATGGGATGAGAAAAGAAGATGACGAAGACGTAAAAATAAAAATAAGTACTACTAGAAAGTTAAAACGTAGAACCTTAAAAACCACAAAAATAAAAATAAATTCTAAAAATTACCAAAAATTCACCAAAAATCAAAATAAATAAACTAAGAGTTTACCAATGATCAAAACTTTTTCAAACCTTTTAAATAATTAAATATTCAATTTTTAAATGCTAATTAAAGCCCTAAAAATCAAATAAATTATCAAAAAGCCCAAATAAAGATTTTTCAATTGGTAAACCTCTAAAATGACCTAAAAAGATTAAAAACTATTTTTAGAAAATTTTAAACTAATAAAAACTTTTTAAAATGATTTAAAAACTATTAAAACTTAAAATAATTATAAAAATTAATCTAAAAGAGATAAAATTATTCTAAAAGTTGCTAAATTCCTATTTTAATGTATTAAACCTAAGAAAAATGTAAAAAGTTGGAAAATGTGAAATTTTAAAAATAATAATAAAATAATAATAAAATAATATTAAAAATCCAAAAATTATAAAAAATTATAAAAACTTGCAAACTAGTTTATTTTAACCTAAATAATCAGAAAATCAAAGTGAAATTACCAGAATACCCCTATTGGGCCCTCAAATGGGCCAAAACCAAAAACAGTCAACCAATTTGGGCTTTTGGGCCCAAAAAGTCAAACTTGGCCCAATTGACTTGGAAAAGCCCTATCTGACTCAAAATTCAATTCTAAGAACAAAACTCTAAAGGCCCAAAAGCTGAAAATGAGCTTATCACAGCTTATTGAACACAAAGCTTATTCTTATTGGGCTTTTCAGCCCATTAAGCCATAAGCTAATGCCATAAGCTTTAATTTGACACACAACCTTCTTTTGGGATGCTTATGAGATCTGTAAAAAGAATTTTTGAAAAAGCTCACTCAATAAGCCAGAAATAAGCAAAGTAAAAATTCACTAAAAGACAAAATAGTCGTTTTAGAGATTTAGGGCACCTCAGGACTTGATTCAACTTGCAAAAGATTTCAAATGGACTCAATAAGCAAAATCAATCAACAAAAATCCAATAAGCACAACCAATAAGCCAGAATAAGCACAAATGAACTTATGAAAAAGTCAAATGAGTTGGTTTTCTAGTCAAACCCTAAAGTCAACACACCAAATGCTCCAGTATGAACAAATGGGTCAAAATATGAGCACCTATTACAAAAACAAAGTTGTTGCTGGGTGGAATAAGCTATTATAGCTTATTGATAAGATGAACCCAATTTTACACTATCAGTGGCAACCAGCAGGGGAAAGGAGTTCCTACTGCTTTGACTATTTGACCAAGCTTATATGAGAGTTCTGGTTTGGTTCAATTGGAAACAAAGGCACCCTTGTGATCAGTAAATCACAAGGAGTCAATAGCAATAATAAAATCACAATTTGGTTCACACAATAAGCCACAATAAGCCAAACAGTCACCAGATATGCACCAGATATGGAAATAAGCAGTTAAGCACTTAATAAGCAGATTTAGACTGAATAAGCCAACCAAACTTAACAAGATGCATACACAAGCTATATAAACTAAGAACAAACACAAAGCCACAAGAATCAAACACTGAATCAAAGTAAATAACAAGATCAAAGCACAAAATGTTTCTGATGAACAATGAACAATAAGCAGACAAGTTTTGCTGATATATTTGACACTTGATCCAATTTCAAGCCTCAAATCCTTCTTCCCTGGTGTGATTAACTCAGATTTAGCACTTGTTAGCCCTAGCCTATGCTTAGATCTAGGTGTCCTCAAAATCCTAGCCAATTTTACCAAGTTTTTAAGATTTTATAGCCAAATTATGAATTTATGTGTTCAAACCCACAAAACCTGCAAACAGATGAACAAATACACCTAACAAGCAGATACCAACACTTAGCAACAAATAACAACCACTTAGCAAACCACAAATCCAAGTAATGCAGTAATCCCAAACACTCCTTAATCTACCACTTAACAAAGAAACTTGTGATTTTAACTAATAACCTACTGATTTTAATGATCAAAAACACTTACTAGATAACAACTAACACAATCAAACACAAAAATCACCAGCACAAACACAAATACTCAAAATCAAAGCACCAAATTCAAAACAGTCATAAACATGAAATTTCTAGGGGAATCTTAACCAAGAGATTATACCTGCCTTCCACAACATCCTAGGAAGGCCAGCTATGCTCCTTGGACCTTGTTCAACAACTAGAACAAGACCAAGGTTCTTCAATGAAGATGATGCAAACTGCCTTGGTTGATGGTTCAAAGTAGAACCTCAAGGACTTTATGTCTTCAACACAAGCAGCAAACAACTCAACCAAGGGCTCTAATCCCTTCAAAAGCTTGGTGTCAACAAGCTTGTAAGAGCTTATAGCTAATGGCCAAGGGTTAGTACACAAAATAAGCCAAAACAGAACCTAGGATTTCAAGGTATTTGAACCTTAAAAACCTTATGAACCAAGACGTGCCTTAACCACAAGATTAAGGTAGGTCTTAACAATCAAATGGAACTCAGAATTAGGCTACTCAAACACCAACTTTTAATCAAATCAAAAAGAGAATTCAATATTTTCAGAAATTCAAATTTTATTAAACTTAAAAAGGAATTACAAAGATTGATAGCCTAAAACTGGAACAAAGGGACTCTCACATGTTGAGGTCTCCTTTTATAGGCAAATGCCTGGCTAAACACTATTCACAAACCCTAGCAACTGAAATTCCTATTCTATCCTTGCAGAATCTTCTAGGTGTGTTGCCAGCTGTTTTGGTTGAATCCTGGACGTTTGTTGAGTGCTTAGGGACCAAGTAATGATTTGCAGCCCTTGATTTTGCCAAGTAAGGATCAAATGCCAGGTGTCGTATTGTGAGTGGGGATGGGGGTATCATTCTGGTAGTGGGATTTGAGGTTTAAGGTGTGGGATGTGATTAAGGTGATGTGAATCACACGTGGGTTGAGTCAATTTTGATTTCCCCTTTGTTTTGCTCTTTTTTGATCCTGGGTAAAAATCTTGTTTATGCCTGGTAAAAATCCAAACAGTAAGTGTTTGGCGCATTTTTAGGAATTTGAAGTTTGGAATTGGCAGTTTAGGTCCTTGAGTTTTGGAAAAGAGTGAATAGCAAGTTTATTTTGCAAACAAAACGTGTTCCTTTGTTATACAACTTTCACCACTTGGCAGTTTTGGCACAAACTTTCCAAAAAGTGTTTCAAGGGTTATTTTTGACACTTTTGCATATTTCAAGGGCTGATTTTGGACAAAGTTGATCTTCAAAGGTCTCCAGTGCCACTTAAACTTCATGAGGGACCATTGTTGGCAATTTGAAATTGTTTAGGGACTAATCTTGCCATTTCTTCAAAGTTGAGGGACCTTTTGTGTAATTTTGACAAACTTAAGGGACCAAACTTGTAATTATCAATATAAAAGGGTTTTAAGTGTCATTTCTTCAATAAATGAGGATCAAACTTGCACATCTTTAAGTCTTCAAGGATAAATGTTGAATATTCCATGATTAGGGCCCGGTTCTTTGTACGGCTTCGTTTCTCGTGTCCGTTTTTCCTTGTAACTTGTGATCTTTTGCCTTTTCACGATATCCATACCTAAAATACACAAGTAAACAAACACAAGCATATATATGGTATATTATGACATTTTTATGCATTTAAAGCCCGAAAAGAACGATGAGATCATGTATAAATGCCATCTCATCACTCTGCATGGCAATGATGGTGTTTATTTTGGAGATGGGCATGGAACAATCACAGGAAAATGAACTATTGTCACTAATAGAATGACATTTGATAATGTTTACTTGGTGAAAGAGCTAAAGTACAATTTTTTCAGTGTGTCCCAGATGACTGATAACAAGAATTTTGTCCTCTTTACTGATACTGAATGTCTTGTTTTGGAAAAGGAGTTTGTTTTACCACCAGACACTCCTATTGTACTCAGAACTCCAAGACAGAAGAACATTAACACCATTGATTTAAATGACATTACTCTTCAAGACAATGAACATTGATTCATTGCCAATGCATCAGTTGATGAATGCAAGAAATAGCATAGAAGACTTGGTCATCTTAACTTTAAGAACATGAACAAACTGGTTAAGTATAATCTTGTTCATGGTCTTCCTTCCAAGTCCTTTGCCAATGATCATACTTGTGTTGCTTGCCTGAAAGGGAAGCAACACAGAGCCTCTTGCAAGTAAAAAACAAGTCTGTCCACTACCAAGCCATTGGAACTGTTGCACATGGACCTGTTTGGTCCTACTTCTGTGGCAAGCATAATGAAGAAACGGTACTGCCTGGTGAATAATGATGATTTTTCAAGGTTCACATGGACATTCTTTCTGTTTGAAAAGAGTGACACAACAGATGTACTCATAGGTTTTATCAATCAGATTGAACTTTCCAAGAGTATGAAGGTAATGACCATGAGATCAGACAATGGTGATGAGTTCAGAAACAAGAAGCTAGACACTTTCTGCACAAACAAAGGAATAAGGAGGGAATACAGTATAGCAAGAACACCTCAACAAAATGGAGTTGTAGAAAGAAGAAACAGGACACTTATCGAAGCTGCAAGGACTATGCTGTCTGATTCCAAGCTTCCAGTTATCTTTTGGGCTGAAGTTGTAGCCACTGCTTGTTATGTTCAAAACATGGCCTTGGTGGTAAAGGCACACAACAAGACCCCTTATCAGTTGTTCAATGGCAGACCCCCTTTGATTGACTTTTTCAGACCATTTGGATGTCATGTGATCATTCTGAACACAATTGACAATTTATGCAAATTCAATGAAAAGGGGGATGATGGGTATTTTATAGGTTATTCATTAAACAACAAGGGATATAGAGTTTTCAACAAGAAGACAAGCAAAGTGATAGAAAATCTCCATGTAGATTTTCTTGAAGACAAGCCTGAAGATGTACAAACAGGTCCTGATTGGTTCTTTGACATTGAAGTTCTTTCAAAATCAATTAATTATGTGCCTGTTGCTTTGAAGAATACTAATATTTCAGGTACAAAAGAACCAACGAATGTAGAGAAGCCACCAATGAGGTACATGACTGTACCCTCATTGTTTCCCATTGATGATGCTGCTACAAAAACAGGTGAAGAAGATGACACATCTTAAAGGAAGAAGCAGTCAATCCCTTCCCCTGCTAAGTCAATTCCTGAAAGCAGGGGAATGGCTGAAAGCAGTGGAATCCAGGATTCCCCTGCTGGACCAAATGTTTCCCCTGCTACAAAAGAACCAGTTGTCAATGATAAAAATGATGAAGAAAGAGAATCCCCACTCATTTCATCATCTTCACCAATCACTTTCTCCAGCAGTGGAAGCAGAATAATTAGGAATGGAGGTCCAAGTTATTCAGAGCCGCATTCAGCTCATCAGCATCCATCCCTCAGTCATGTAGTATCATTTGGAAGTTCTTTTGAGGATTTCTTTCCCAATAAAGATAGTACTATAAATCCTGATTTGGAAGAGGATGAAACAGAAGTAATCATGAGCATGCAGCCTACCTACAGAGTCAATAAAGATCACCCCCAATCACAAATCATAGGTGATCTTGATACTCCCAGACAAACAAGGTATTCAGCAAAGGAACACAGCTTCATTGCCAACATTACTATGAATTTTAACCATGAAAATATGTAATGGATGTTAAGAGTGCCTTCTTATATGGCACCATTGATGAGGAAGTTTATGTGATGCAACCTTCGGGGTTTGAAGACCCAGAACACCCAGACAGAGTTTACAAGGTGAAGAAGGCTATGTATGGACTTCATCAAGCTCCTAGGGCCTGGTATGGAACTCTTTCTAAATACCTGTTGGATAACGGCTTCATCAGGGGGAAAAATGACCAGACCCTGTTTATTAAGAAACAAAAGGGTGACTTTCTTTTGGTGTAAGTATATGTGGATGACATCATCTTTGGATCCAGAAACTCTATGCTTAGAAAAGAGTTTGCCAAGTTGATGCAAGATAAATTTCAAATGAGTGCAATGGGTGAACTCAATGATGAGACTGTATTTATACATAGTCTCATCGTCCATATCGGGCTTAAAACGCTTAAAATATCATCAAAGTACCCAAATATATGCCCGTGTTTGTTCATTGTGTATTTTAGGTACGGATATCGTGAAATCACCAAAAGATCAAAGGAATCAAGCAAAAACGAACACGGGAAATGAAGCCGCACAAAGAACCGGACCCGAATCATGATTTTCCTATCAAGTCCTTGAAGTTTGAAGAATTGGCAAGATTGGTCCCTCAACTTTGGAAGACTTATCATTTTAAACCCTTGTAAACCCTCAATTTTACACTTGGGTCCCTAAAATGATGAGATATTACATCTATGGTCCTTAAAGAATGTCCAAATAACACATTAAGTCCTTGGAAAACTTTTGCCAAAGTTTATGTGGCAAAAGTCTAAAGAATGGAACTTTGTTTACAAAGGAAATGCAAGATTGGGTTGTTTAAGTATTAAATGACAAGTATTTGCAAAACAGGGGACCTTTTATGCCAAGACAACCAAACTATACCCACCAATACCATCCTGCCATGTCAGCAACCTACCCAAAAATATTATTATTTTATTAAAACTCTTAAAAAATGTTTTAATACAATAGTTAGGACCGGGAAACATAATCATCTCCTTAAACCAAAATCAAACACCCCTTTCTTTTAACATAAACCCTAGAATCTTAACCCACTAAAAACAAAGGGGAAATGGATGATTATATGCAGAACGCTAATTTAACCTCTTCTAAGCAAAACCCAACTCCCAAAATACTTCCACATCACCCCAAGGTCCCCTCCCCAGCTGTTCATGTCACAGGTGGAAGAAAAAGGCGAATCTTGCCAGAACATCTTGACCAAATCAAGGGTTTAGAGGCTACTACTTGTTCTCCACACAAAATCAAACGCTCCAGATTATTTCTTCCTTCTACATCAATCACATGGGCTTTGACTGAAGATTTCAATCTTGAAGACCTCCAAGGGCAGTTTCGGATTTTAATAGCATTAGGGTTTTTATTCCATGTATTCTAGATAGTTCTTCAATCAAGTATATCTATGGGATGACTTGTATCCCATATTTCTTGTTTCGAATTTTTGTAAAAGCTTTCTTTTTGACTATTTAATGGAAATTAGAAGTTTTTCAAGATTTGTGTTCCATTTAGTATAATATCAGTTAATGTTCCAATTTTTTTTTCAATTTTGTAAAATTACGAATTTGAATGAAATTGAGTTCCATGTTTTTACTTTAATTCACTTTTACTTGTCTTTTAAATTCCAGCAAACTTAATTTTCATTGTAATTTAATTTTTTGTCTTGTTCTTTATTTTTCACAAATCGAAGTTCATTTTCAGGTTTTACTGTGCTATAAGCTTGTGAACTAGCATACTGACAATAAGCTCATTCACATAGCTTATGAGTTTGTCTTTTTATTATCAGCTTTTAAATTCCATTGCATTATTCTCTTAAGGTTTTTAACAATTAATTTTCAAAAAAAAAAAAACAAACTAATAAAACAAATTTTGAAGAGTTACTGTAGCATAAGCTACTAGGTGAGATTTCTGACAAAAAGATCATTAGAGGCTTGTGTAAACGTGACAAGGGACTTGGAAAGAATTTGGAGGTGTTAAGGAATGGTTATTGGTTCATTTTGAAGTTCATAATTTGGTTCAGTTAGAGGTTTCTTGGGTAAGCTGATAAGGATTTGTAGTGATAAGCTTTAAGGCTAGTGGTGGTTCAAGGAAGTTGTTAGTAGCAGTTGAAAAAAAGACGGTAAATCGGTTCAGCTCGGTTATAGTGTAGCTTAGTTTCGGTTGGTTCGATAGCATGTCTACGACATCAGCAGGCTGGCTTCGGAAGTTTTGATAAAGTTTTGCAAAGGTTCTATTTCGATTACAATTTCTGGTACGGTGCGAGATTAGTTCGGTGCAACTCGAAATCAGTCTTAGGTTAGTGTGATAGCTTGGTAAAGTGGACATCAGCTTTTGGCTCAAGCCTCGAGATCAGTTTCGGTTTGATCAGTGACCTAAAGGTCTCGGGTTGGTCTCGATACTAGTTTTTGTTTCCGGTTCAGTTTCGCAACAGCACCTTCATCAACGGCGGTCGGGATGGCAGCGTAAAATCCTTCTCCTTTTTTCGCTCATAAAGTTTCTCTTTGAAATTTCTACAAGTTTTAGCGTAATCTGATTTGAGCGATACTGTATTATAATTTTACTTGCAACTTGTTGAATTTACTTTTTCTTAGATGTGTGTAATCTGTTTTTTCTTTACATTTTGAGTCATCTTAATTTGCCTCTATAATTAACGTTCTGTCCGAAGTTATGTGTTTGGAGTAGTGCAATGTGTCTCATTATTTTCTTTTTATATGATTTTTATTCTTACTACTTTTGTTTCTTTTCAAGTTTATGTTAAATGTTCAAGGTTTGAAAGTAGAAATAGATAGGTTTAGCGTATGAGAAATTATTACAGTTAGTGGAATTTGCTATAGCATTGAGCAGATTAGAAATTAAGGCATTGTTTGATTTTTTAGATTGTAGGTTTCTTATATATAAGTTGTTAGACTTGCTTCACCTAGGTTGTTAAATGGTTATTTGACGTAACTTTGATGTTTGCACATGTCCCTTAGGTTTCTATGTACGATAGCTCATCACAGTAGGACATTATTAGCATTTTGCGGCAAAAACAAATACTCTTTAAAACTTACAGTAAGGTTTGAGGTCTTATTTTAAGGTTTAAGTTTTGAAAATTCGAGTACTTGTAGATTAAGGCTAGTTGATTTGCTTTCTTTCATAATGTCGGGGTTTAGATATTTTTAAATGGTTTTAATTCTGAGTTCAAATTTCACTTTTTGACTCCTAAGCTTGCCTCTACTAACTGTTCAAAATCTGCATTATTTGTCTCCTTTGATTTGTTGTGATATTCTACTTTCTGTGATTGTAGTCGTGTTTTAGTTGCTTATTAACATTCCCACAAGCCAACTGCTTGTGGGATTGCTTATCCAAAAGAAGAAAAACTGTAAGGCCAAATCGAAAAAAAAAATGGATCAGTCAAAAGGGCACTGCAGAGTCTCGAACACCAGACCTTCTTAACGAATCAGACACAACATGGCCATCATTTAACCATCTGGTCTACACGGTTGTTTGTTTAACACCCTTTACAACGTTTGTTTTATATGTTTTTTTTTATTTATAATAAAAGTGGCCTGTTAAAAAGTACCATAGTAGGTTTCGAACCCCTAACCTCACCAGCAAGATAGACACAACAGCCATCCCCATTACCATTTGGTCTATTGAACTTTTTGTGTTAACATTCCTTTTTTATTTCTTTTATATGCATATTACCCTTTTTTATTTTTTTACTACCAGCCCATATTTAGCTTATTTTGTAGATTATTTGTAGCCTATTTTTGGGTAATTTATTTTTCTTATATTCTTTATTTAATTACTTACTTCTGGATTTTTTTTTAGATTTTTAAAAAAATCATTTTATATTTTTTATCATTTAATTAGATATTAACTTTATTTAATTCATAAATAATTATTTAAAAGTAAAAAAAAATATAACTTTTTTTCTAAAATTTTCTTTTGTCATTTAGGACGTAGGAAAAATATATTTGTTTACGTAGAGTTTAACTTTCATAATTTTCTTTTTATCATTTCATTTTCTAGGATTATTTTAGTTTTATATTTTAGAAAAGTCATAAAAAATAGAAAAAAAATTTTAAAAATTTTAAAAAAATATTTTTAAGTTTTTAAATGATACACTTTAGGTTTACAAATAAAAAAGTTTTAATTTTGTCTTTTTCTTAGATAATTTTATTTTTAGATTTTTTAATTAACTTTAAAAAGTAATATAAATTAATTTAAAAGATTTCAAATTTATTAGTTTTCATATTTTTCTTAGTTAGGTTTTTTAGAACATTTTTGTAATTTTTAATTATTTTTTAGGTGAAATTTTTTGTTGGGTCGCGTTTTTACGTTCGTACGTTCGTGCGTTTTTGTCCGTTTTGAGCTTAATTCGTCTTTTCCTTTTTCTTTTATTCACTTTCCAAAAACGTAATCACTTGAATAAATAACGTCTATAATTGTTGGCTAAACACCATACCTCCTCGAGAACGAACTCAATTGTCGGTATTTGCGTTTTTCCTAAAACGTAATTACTAATACTTACTACGAATTTGGTTTTTGCTTTCTTTTTCCAAAAAGATAGTAAACAACTAATTTTACGACATCAAAATGGCGCCGCTGCCGGGGAGGTGTGTTTAGCCATACTTATTTATCGTTTTTGTTTGAGTGTTTACGTTTTATCGTAAATACTTCTTTTTATTTTTCTATACTATTAGCCATACAAATAAATAGTGTTAAATAGAACTCTATTAAAACAAAAATCGTTTTCTCGTTTTCTTGTGAATAATATATTGTATTTACGTAGAAAAATTAACACACAATAATTATCCAATTACGCGAGAAATCGCACCTCAATAGTTGAGCGTTCCGGTCACTATTGTTGTATCGAATTCAAACGAAAGTCAAAGGCAAAATAGATAAATACTCTTAATTGGTTTAATCTTGATAAATACAAATTATAAGGTGGGTATAAGGAGGTTTTATTTCACGACCTAATGAAAAAATGCTCTTAAGTGCTTCGCGCCGCCTCGTTTTCTCCGCTCGCTTGTGCGTATTTTGAAAGTGAAGATTAATTAGGGGTTTTCCACATCAAGTATTATTAATCTATTTTTGTGAGTTTTAATTATTGAACCTCGAAACGTTTTGGCGTTCCGCCAACAATTCAAAGTCGACGAGGGTTTTTACTTCACGTAATTACCTTCATTCTTCTTGGATTCATTAATCGAGACCTTTGATTAGTGGATAGTTTTTGTAGATTAATTTCTACGTAATACACCAAAATTCCAAAAAAATTAAAAAACCAAAACCAAAAAAATAATCTTCTCATTTTCCCTCTATTTTCATAATTCTCTTCTAGAACCCTTTAATTTGTGTAATTCTCGTAACATCATTCTCGTTTCGTCATGTCCAACGATGGATATTACTCTTGTCCATATTGTGGAGGTCCGCCCGACGGTGGTAATTGCTTCAATTGCGAGATTTATGGAGGAAGGGAGGGGTATATCTACAACTCTCCTCAAAACGACCATGGTTACGGATTTCAATCCTATGACCAAGCTCCACAACCGCCTTCGTCTTATTGGTGTGATTTTTGTGGTTTGGAGCACGATTTCGGATTTTGTTGTATGAATTTTAATGACCCCGAATCGAATCCTAATTTCTTTGACCAATCATCACGATATCCATCGTCGTATTCATGTGAGTCTTATGGAAACGCACCTTATTATGGGTATGATTGTCAACCGATGAACCATGATACGTCTTTCGACAACCAATTCTCCGGTTTTGACCAATCACCTCCACAAAATTTTTTCGATGATGATCTCGGTGCAAGTCGCGTCGACAAGGGATTTGAAGAAATTGAATTGCTTTTTCAACAAATTATGGAGAAAAGGAACTTTCAATCGTCGAAGTGATCGAAGAAAGCATCAAAGATATGGAAGAGGAGAAATGACGAACCAATCAAGAAATAAACGACATAACTAATGAACTCGGCATTAGGAGATATCGGAAAGAAGAAATAAGTGACGAGTTTAAAAGAGAGTGTGAGATTAGAACTAAACAAATTTTACAAGATTACAATGGTTTAAGCATCGATATTTTTCATAAGAGAGAAGAACTAGAAAGAGAGGAGCATCTAGCTAGATGTGATCTCACGCCTCCTATTTATGATGACGACGACGATATCGACATTTTTAATCTCAACTCGTCTTGTGAAACCATTACTCTCATGCTCCCTACGAAACCCGATGCCTCTCTAAGTATGGGGGAGAAGAATCTTAGCACTAATCCTAGTGTTGAGATCCCTATTCTAATCCAAAGTGAGCCTACGGTTGTCTCCGATGAGGAGTTAAGTGATTTTGCTCTCGATGAATTTTTCCACGAAGATTCTAGCGAGGCAATTTACGATAGTGAGTGTGATACGACTTCATGTGATGATGTCTCTCCCAATGACACTTCGGGTAGAGAATCATTGACTTTTTCGAACCCGCTTTTCGATGATGATTTTTCCACTAGTGATGACGAGTCACTAATCGATGTGGAAGTTCGTGTCGACAAATTCAAAATCTACTCGAATTCCCTTTTTGAATTTGATGACGAGTTCGTTTTTGGTGACGTAAATCGTCTCTTTGATGAGACGTTCGAGGACATCGAGAGTGAGGATTCTAATGTTGATCCCAAACTTAGATCGATTTAGCTTTATGTATACGAGATTAGATCAAGTTATACACGTAGAGAAACCTTTGTATATGTATAAAGTAATCTAAGTGTTATGTGGAATTAACACTTAAACAAGAACACACAAAGATGTAAACAAACTTTCACTAGATTGATAACAAACTTGCTTACAATGAAAGTGTTTAACGTATGAAAAACGTATGAAAAACTTTCACCTAAAGGTCTTCTTTTATAGACATAAGAAGCCTTGTACAAGAGTCTACATATCAACTATTCTAGGTAAAGATAATTATAGAAAATACAATGTTGAACTTATCTTTACTAGAAACAAACTAGAAACAATATACGCGTAGACTAAATCTTTCCATCAGTGCTTGTCTTCAATGTATCAATGCTTGACTTCTTCTTGTCAACGCTTGATCTGTCAGCGCTTGTTTTCTTCCTATCACCGCTTGTTTTACTCTTGTCAGCGCTCAAGTGGACTGGCTATATTTTATTCCCAACAATCCTCCCCTAAACTTGATATCTACTCTAGTAATCAAGTTTCTGAATAAACATTAAGAACTAGGAGGAATCTTACAAACTTGTTCATATTGGTAATAAATAGGTTTGATCAAATCTTTGGCCACATCACTTGAATAATCAATCTCCAGCTGTGTTATCTTCATCTTCTCAAGGACTTCCTTGGACATGGAATACTGACCATCTACAAGTAGATACTCAGCAAACTTTGTAGAACTCAAATAATATACACCAGCAGCTGAATACAAACGCCATTAATGACCACTAAGGTCATCTTTAAGATCCTTCCAAACAGCAGGTTCTTCATCTCTTGGTCCACACATTCTCTTGAATGTTGACCACAGTTTTATTGCATTGACAGAAGTAGGAGCTTCAGTCTCATACTTGGCCTCTAACAACCTCCATAGGTCTACCAAGTCTTCTCTATCAAAACTTGCAAACAAAGATATAAGTGTAGTAAAAGTGTGAACCTCTTTCCCATACCAGCCAATCTTCCAAAACCCACATTCATCTTCTTCATAGCTTATAATAGGGTTTCTGGAATCAAGAGGTAACACTTGTACCATATCTGAAGCTTCCAATGGTGAAAGCTTGATGCTCCTTCTTATAACAGCTTCACTTGGATTCAACCTATCCATATCTTTAGGAAACTCAAAAGGAACTCCCTTCTTCAAAGGTCTGGGAACAAGCATTGCCTTCTTAAGCTCCATCTCTTCTACAAGTTCTTCTTTCCTTTCATCAGAAAGAAGTCTTAGAGTGTTTTCTTCCTACACTCTTGCCCAAATGGGATAAGCTTTAAACTCCAACTCTTCAAAGGATAATCCAATCAATTTCTTGTAGGTCCATCCTGTCCCATGGCATCTGAGTAGCATGTAGTACAACTCCCTTCTATCCCATTTCAACATTGAGAGAATATTGCTAGCTCTGTGTTTCAGAATTACCTTGCAGTCCTTTTGTACTCTTAGAAGAATCTCCAAACCCCATATTTGGTCTAAAATAGTCAAATGTGGATTCTCCATACACCTATCTTCCCAAGCATGGTACATCTGAACAACTTCTGGCATGTCAAAATCTACTTGCAATTTCAACTCATTCAACTTCTCTCTTGCCAACTCATCACCATACTCAAGTCTTTCTGGTTGTTCTATTATCATTACACTTGAGTCTGAACTAGCTTCATCACTTCCTTCTTGTTCTTCTGAAGTGACAACAAAAGGTGATTTACCAACCTTCTTTTTTCCTTGTTCCACAATTTGTGTAGCCAACCTCCTATCAAACTCAATCTGTGCTGCATTCTTTGGAACATCTACTTCTACCATTTTTCCTTTACCCTTATCTAATGGATCAATGGTGGGTAAGGATGATGGTAATACCTGTGAAGAAACTTCTTTGATGATGGATGATGACTGGAATACATCAACCTCATCTGCAGGTTTGTCAACACTCAAATTTGCTTTGTCAGCGCCCAATTTACTCATGTCAGCGTTCAAATCTTGCTTGTCAACGCCCAAATTACCTGTCTCAGCGCCTCTTGTAATTTCTTCCAACATGGCTGTAAAAGACAAGTTTAAGTTGGTAGGAGTAAGTAGAGACGTATCAAAACCTGTCTGTTTCTTCAACTCAGTAAGGGCTTTAACAACACCCAAAGATTCTTCATCATATGAACCTTTTCCACTCAAGTCAAACGGTTCTGTAGCAGCTTCATATGAGCCTTTATCACTCAAATTAACAGGCTCTGTAGCAGCTTCCTCCTCTTTGTAAGAATCCTCCTCTGATAAAAGGACCCTTGTCTGTCTTCTCCTTGACTCAGTTGTTTCCAAAATAACAATCCTCTCCCTCAATTGCTTGAGTTCAAGGCCTTGTGTACTGACTGTTTGTACCAAGTCTGCATTTTGCTTTTGCAAGCTAATGCAGACAGCCGTCAATTCCATTAAGGTAATTGGTTCCAATCTGCCCTCCTCTAAAATGGGTATTTGACCTCCCAAGTTAAACTCATGGGACATGGATGAGGTCTTAAAGATGTTAGGACTGTCTTGGCCAGCATCTAAGCCAGAACCAATAGTCCCAGCCTCATCCATAGCACCAACCACACTTGTGGTGGTGGTTCTCTCTGCTACATGGCTAGGACCACTAGAGGAGAACACTCCAGTAGTCCTGGGGCGTTTTTGCAACCTGTATTGTGGTGGGGTAGAAGATGATGTGGATTGGGTGGATGTAGATTGGTTAAGGGGTGTTTGGGTCTGTGAAGGAAAAGTGTCAACGTTCGGATTACTCATGTCAACACCAACATTTAATGTGTCAGCGTCATAGGGTTCTTGGTCAAGTTGCATGTGTTGTGGTGAAGGTAAAGGTTCAGGTATTGGGTCAAGTTGGGGTTGTAGGTCTGGTTGGGGTTGTGCTGCTTCAATGACAGCAATCATAGCTGGGGTGAGGGGTAAGTCACGGTGAGGAGGTGAGTTCATATTTGTAAAAATAGCTTTCTTTTGCACAGGGATCTCATAAAAAACATCATGATCCCTCCCCCATAATAAACCATTGCCGTGCCCTCACGCAATGCTAGAATAAAGTATCGTAGCACCTCCAAAATTCATTTTTATTCACTTTATTGAACGATAAACTAGCTACTCTATTACTATTGCTACTACTACTTGTGTTTTAGACATAATGTATGATTTTCATCGCAAAATGAGACGTTTAGGTTCATAGAATAAGAACGTGAATGCTTCGTTAGAAATAATTTCATCGTCCTCGATTTTCACCCCAATTCCATGCCAAGCGTGCAACGAGATCATTGTCATTATAAGTTATTAATGCTAAAACTACTCATATGCCCTAATCACGTACTTATCCTCCCATTATTCCTAAGTTGTATCTCTTATATTTTATATTGTCTTGAATGTTTCACGAGGATACATTGTTTGACTTATGCGATAATAGAGATTTAGGTCTAAAAATAGAGTCCTAATGGTGTAACCAAGACCATCAAATCAATAACCCCTCCTAATAGACAACGATGTCAAAAAATTAAGTTGACAAGAAGAATCGATAAACACGGTTTTATAACGGTTTTGAACATGAGACTTATTACCAAGACTTTTATACGCCCCCTAACGGAAGGGCCTTATTATCTTTGGTTTACCTCCATCTTTTATTCAACTTCGCCATGGAGCTTTTATTATGACTTCGGTCTTGCCTTGCCTTTTATTATCCACCTCATCGGTAGTTTTATTAGCCAAAGACGTATATCCTCACGCTTAAGGCGAATTTTGGATCTTTAAAGCTTCGAAGATTAAGGCTTGATTCACTTTCAATTTTGCATAGATTTTTCGGCCTTGTGGGGCTTCAAATTGTTTGCTTGATTTAGGTGAGCACTTGAAATCTTATTATTGGGTGAAGCTTTTGATTATTCGAGTGCCAATACTTCAAAACCGTGACGCTGGTGATATCTTAATGTCTTCCCAAATTAATTACACGGAAGCTACTAGAAAAGACTAGAAACCCAACAATCCCAACTAAACCGCTAAGTCAATATTTATTAAGCAAAAAATATTTACATGCGAAGGGAGAATAAGAAAACAACGAGAACACATGAGTTTTTGAAAGAATACGAGTACTCTACGTTTAGCATAGTAACTTATAATTAACCCTATCATTTCTCGTCCTCATTTAAGAGACTTAGCCTAATGTGTAGTTAAGGAATCAAAGCTAAGTGCTCAACACGCACGGTCGAGTCAAAAATTACTCTTATTCTCGCCATCGGAAAACCTACATTTGTGTCTTCAAACACTTATAAAACATGAGAAAAAGTTTAAAATTTGGCCATTTTTAGCCTTATTTTGCAACAAAATGATAAACAAAAAGATAAACTTTGGAAAGCGTGAAGATTTGGCAGGGCAAGTATCTATTCACCCCCCATACTAAAGTTAAACATTGTCCTCAATGTTTCGAGTCTGGGGGTGCAAACACCCCCATACTAGAGACATAGTCGAATGCCTAATCTAGCATGGAAAGGGTGTAACCGTTAAATTAATAGCCGTTTATGAAGTGTGCTAATAACCTAAGGTTAGAACATCAAAAGGATATATCATGGATATTGAGAAAGTCTTCTAAGCAAACGATCGAGTGCTCCCATAAAACGAACACGAGAGGCTCTAATCGTGAAGATCATGATCATCTAAAGTCCACAATTCACAAACAACCATGGAACAAAGGTTGGAAGGGCACAAATCCCCACACGTTAACTACATTAGAAAACGATAATATGTACATAGGATAAGCATGGGACTCCCCCACGAGGCACCTTGTTTTTGATTACCGAGTCATGAGCTCGACTCGATCCCCTCAATACTAATTATCATTGGGGAAAGTGACTTGGTCGAGGTAGTTCAAGGATGGAACTTCCCTGCCAAAGTAGTGCTTCAACCTATGTCCATTCACCTTGAAGTTAGGACCATCATCTTGATCTAGCTTGATGGTCCCATACGGAAACACTTGAGTCACGGTCAATGGACCGGACCAACGGGATTTCAACTTACCGGAAAAGATTTTCAAGCGAGAATTAAAAAGCAAAACTTGATCCCCAATGTTAAAAACCCGGTTTTTAATTTTAGAATCATGCAACTTTTTAGTTTTTTCTTTATAAATCAATGAATTTTCATAAGCAATATCCCTCAATTCATCCAATTCATTCAATTGTATTTTCCGGTGTTTTCCCGCGGTATCCATATCATCATTACAAGGCTTTATGGCCCAATAAGCCTTGTGTTCTAATTCGATAGGTAAATGACAATTCTTTCCATACACAAGCTTATAGGGAGTGCACCCAATAGGCGTCTTATGAGCAGTCCTAAAGGCCCATAAAGCATCGTCCAACTTATCCGACCATAATTGTCGGTTTTCCCCAACGGATCTCTCCAAGATCCTCTTCAACGCTCGGTTTGAAACCTCGACTTGCCCACTCGTTTGTGGGTGATAAGCCGTAGAAATCCGATGCGTAACCCCATATTTCCTTAGGACCCTTTCGAATTGGTCGTTACAAAAATGGGTTCCACGATCGCTTATGATCGTACGAGGGGTTCCAAACCGAGAAAACAAGCTCTTCAAAAACTTGACTAACACACGAGCATCATTGGTGGGCAAGGCTTTGTCCTCCACCCACTTAGATAGGTAGTCAACCGCAACGAGAATGTACTTATTACCACGAGATGATGGGAACGGCCCCATAAAGTCTATACCCCAAACGTCAAAGATCTCACACACTTGGATGATATTTTGTGGCATTTCATCTTTTTGTGAGGCTTTTCCTTGTCGTTGGCATGAATCACATGACTTCACAAGATCTTGTGCATCTCGGTAAATAGTAGGCCAAAAGAAGCCGGCATCAAACACCTTTTTAGTCGTGAGATTAGCACCGTGGTGACCACCCGTGGGTCCCTCATGGCAAGCTCTAAGGATGTTAGAAGCTTCGGTGCCAAAAACACAACGTCGGATGATTTGATCCGCACAAGTTCGAAACAAGTAAGGGTCGTTCCAAAAGTAGAACTTGACGTCACGAAAGAATTTTTGTTTTTCTTGAGTCGTCATACCCTTAATGATGAAGTTACCCGCATGGTAATTTGCAAAATCCGCAAATCATGGGGTGGAAGAATCAAGCTTAGAATTCACTACACCAAGTGTCTCAAGCGGAAATGTTTCAGTGATTTCCTTGGGCTCGTAAACACTTTGGTGAGGATCTTCCAAACGAGAAAGATGATCGGCCGCTAGATTCTCGGCTCCTTTTTTGTCAACGATGGTGTGATCAAATTCTTGAAGGAGGAGAATCCAACGAAGTAATCTAGGCTTAGCATCTTGCTTTGCCATGAGATACTTGATAGCCGAATGGTCCGTATACACTATGCATTTAGCTAAGACGAGATAAGGTCGGAACGTTTCAAATGCATACACCACGGCAAGGAAATCCTTTTCCGTTGTAGTGTATTTTAGTTGAGCCTCGGTCATCGTCTTGCTAGCATAGTGAATAGGCAAGAAGTGCTTATCATGACGTTGCCCCAAAACGGCCCCAATAGCGTAATCCCTAGCATCACACATGAGCTCGAAGGGGAGGTTCCAATTGGGAGCAACAAGAATGGGAGCTTCGGTAAGTTTCCTCTTAAGGATTTCAAAGGCTCGTACACAATCTTCGTCAAAGACAAAACGTGCCTCTTTTTCAAGAAGATGTTTAATGGGTCGAGATAAAAGCCCGCGTGGCCTAGGAAACTCCTAACTCCCTTAACGGTTTTGGGATGAGGTAATTTGGCGATGACGTCTACCTTAGCTTGATCTACCTCAATCCCCGCTTTCGAGACCTTGTTCCCTAAGACGATTCCACTCTTAACCATAAAATGACACTTTTCCCAATTGAGCACAAGGTTGGTTTCCTCACAACGTTTCAACATTCTCTCAAGGTTTGACAAACACGAAGTGAACGAATTACCAAACACGGAAAAGTCATCCATGAAGACTTCCATCGTCTTCTCGATCATATCATGAAAAATAGCCATCATGCACCTTTGAAAGGTTCCCGGTGCATTACAAAGTCCGAATGGCATTCTACGATAGGCAAACGTTCCATATGGATACGTAAACGTAGTTTTTTCTTGATCACGAGGATCGATGGGAATTTGGAAGTAACCGGAAAAACCATCTAAAAAGCAATAGAAATTGTTTCCCGCAAGACGCTCCAACATTTGGTCCATGAAGGGCAAGGGAAAATGGTATTTTCGAGTGGCTTCATTCAACTTACGATAGTCAATGCACACTCTCCATCCGGTCACGAGTCTAGTGGGAATCAACTCGTTGGCATCGTTTGGCACAACGGTCATCCCTCCCTTCTTAGGGACACAATGAATAGGACTCACCCAAGGGCTATCGAAAATAGGGTAAATCATTCCCGCGTCAAGGAGTTTAAGGACCTCCTTTTTTATGACGTCGTGAATTTTGGGGTTCACCCTCCTTTGACTTTGGATTGCGGGCTTGTAATCCTCCTCCATTAAGATTTTGTGGGTACAAAACTTGGGATCGATTCCCTTAATGTCGGATAACTTCCACGCAATTGCCCCCTTGTGGTCCTTTAGAACATCGACAAGTGCGGTTTTTTCATCATTCGAAAGTTCCTTCGCAATAATAACCGGCAACTTGTCGTCCTCCTCCAAATAGACATATTCGAGATGAGGAGGTAAATCTTTCAACTCGAGGATAGGTGGTTCCTCAAGTGAAGATTTAGGCTTGATACTCATAACCTCCTCGGGTGGAGGAAATGGGAAATCATTAAGAAAATCCTTGATAATCGAGAAGTCCTCATCGTTGTCGAGGTCTTCGTTACAAGTACGTGGAACATCGAATTCTTCCAACGTAAAACCACCACCTTCAAATGGAGTGAAGGTTGGTGTCGAATTATCAAGAATTGGATCTAACATAGTGGGATTGCCACTAGTTTCTTCATCACCAAAACCTAGAACTTCTTGTGAAAATTCCTCGCAAACCACGTCGATCATGTCAACGAGGTTTATGGTTGCAACGGAATAAACATGAGAAATTTGAGAGTTTTGAGTTGCGTTTATAACAAGTTCCTCGTCGTTGAAACGTAAGGTGATCTTTCTAGCATGAACATCGATCAAAGCCATAGACGTATCTAAAAACGAACGACCTAAAATGAGAGGAACTTGAGGATCCGTGGGGATATCAACAACGATAAAGTCTACGGGATAGTAGAACTTCCCCACTTTCACAAAAACGTCTTCCGCCAAACCACATGCGGGAATCGTGGAATGGTCGGCCAACTCGATAGACATTAGTGAAGGAGTAAGATTAGGAAGATTGAGCGACTTGAAGATTGCAAGTGGCATCAAGTTAATGCTAGCACCAAGATCGGCCAAGGCGAAGCATTCCTCCATATCTTGGATTGCACATGGAATCAAGAATTTACCGGGATCACCGACTTTTTGAGGTACACGATTAAGATAAACCGATGAACAACTAGACAATTGATGCAATTTTTCCTTGTTGTTCAACATACTCATAAAGTTAGCGGCAAATCGAGGCATCATAACCAAAGCATCGGCGACACTCACATTAAAGTGCAAATCACGAAACATTTTTATAAAAAGCTCAAATTGATAATTGTCGCGCTCTTGACGTTTCTCCTTCCTAAGTCTCGATGGATAGGGCAAAGGTGGTGTGGGTTGAGGCATAGTAGGCATAGCCTTTGGAATCTCGGGTTCCAATGATGGTAATGGGTCAACCGTAGGTGTGGCATGAGCGGTACTTCGTGGGATTGGGACATGCTCCTTTTGGACCACCACCTCGGGTTGTTCCTCAATTGCTTCCTCCGTAGGAGCAATTGGTTGAGGAGTCGGTTCCTTAAGTGTCTTACCACTACGTGTGGTAATCACTTTCATCTCACCCTTAGGGTTGGATACGGTGTTGCTAGGAAGACTACTCGAAGACGGTTTACACATTATTGCCTCAAACATAGACGAGATTTTATCTTCAAACACGGATTGCCTCTTCTCGGCTTTAATCATCTCTTGTTTAATCTCGTGTTGCCCTTGTTCCATTTTTTGTTGGTTTTGTTGTAACCTAGTGACATTTCCTTCCATCTTGTTGGTGTGGATTTTAAGTTCATTAGCTAACTCATTTTTCAAATCTTTCTTCAATTCGTTCTTAAACTCGGATCTTAGGCTAATGATTTCTCTTTGAATATTGTCAAACCTAGCATCATTCCCACTAGCATATTCAACAAACTCACTTGGAAGATCTTTCAATGTTTGTAAACCCTTGTTGTTGTTTTGAAAATCATTTTGATTCTTGTTTGAAACTTGATTATTAGCCCCTTGATTCCCATAGTTTCCCTTGTTGTAATTGTTTTTGAAACCAACTTGATTGTTGCGATAGTTGTTGTTAGCATTTTGATTTGAACCAAAACCCGGTGGAGTCAATTGATTAGAGCGGGAAACTTGACCGTTTTGGTTGTAATTTCCCGTGGCCACGAAGGCACTCAAGTGTTACCACCGTTGGTAATGCACTCAGAGAAATCATGACCTCCACCACAATACATGCAAGAAACCTCAACCGCTTTAGCCGTAGCGGGAGCACTTTGTTCACCAACTTTAAACTCAATCAAAAGTCCTTTAAGCTTATCAAAAATCTTGTTTTCCAAGTTCGCCTCAATTTGGCAAGCATCGATGGTAGTAGACAAAGAAGGTGAAGCCGAAGACGAAGCCTTACGAACACTAGACGTGCTACGAGGACTATACACCTTAGATCTATTTTCAATTATCACCAAAGCTTCCTCAACCGTTTTACACAAAAAATTACCACCCGTGGCGGAATTCAAATAATCCCTTTCATGATCATTAAGTCCATTGTAAAACGTATCAATTTGATGCATGTCAGAAAAACCGTGATGAGGACATTCATGTAACATTTCCTTAAACCTATTCCAAGCCGTTGAAAAATTTTCATTAAATTCTTGTGAAAACTTTAAAATCTCGTTTTTCAAGTGCGTAGTCTTAGAGGGCGGAAAAAATTGGTTCACAAACTTAGACACGAGATCCTTCCACGTCAATATAGAATTGGGTGGCTCTTTCTCTAACCAAATTTTAGCGGGCCCCGCTAAGGAATACGGAAAAAGCATCATCTTAATCGAGTCATTCGAGACATCCTTAAACTTGCAAGTGGCGGTAAGACGATTGAATTGGTGGATATGGTTGTGTGGATTGTCCTTCTCATCACCACGGAATTTGTTGTTTTGGATCATCGACAACAAACCCGTTTTCACCTCAAAATTCTCCGCAAGGATAGCGGGAATCACAATAGCCTCTCCATAACCCTCGGTGGGTGAATGAAGTAACTCCATCATAGTTCGATTCGCCATGGTTGGTGCTTCTCTTACAATGGGTTCGTCAATAGGAGACTCCTCACTAGAAAGATTGGGAGTGGGAGTTTTGTTCTTTCGTTTACGTGCACGTCTTGCTTGATTACGAGTTAGCATAAACGTCACGTACAACGAGGGGACGAGCAAAGAAGATTCTTTTTGGTGTTTTGTATTTTTCAATTTTTTTTGTGGTTTTTGATTGTATTAACCTTTTTGGATTTTGGTGAATGTATTAAGTAGACACAAATCTACAAATCTCCTCCTTAATCAAATCTCTTGATTAAAGAAGCCTCAAGGAATGAAAACGATCACGTGAAGTGAACGCCTTCGATGACTTTAGAATGTTGGTGGAACACAAAAACGTTCAAGAGGGTTTAATCAATGGAAACCAAGAAAATATATATGATACTTAATAATACTTTGGGCGGCAAAACCCTCGATTAGCTCTCAAAATCAAATACTCACAAGCAAGTGGGGAAACGAGGCGGCGCGAAGCACTTAAGAGCCTTTTTCATATATTTTATAATATCCGCCTTATACCCACCTTATAGTTTGTATTTTTCAAGATTGAGCTTCACGAAAGTATTTATCTATTTTTGCCTTTTTCTTTGGTTTGAGATTCGAATACAATGATTGGGTAATCACCTCCCAAGTCAAGGTTGTGATTTCTCAGGTATTTGGAGTACTTGTGAATTTATTGTTCTACGTATACACTATAGTAATAGTATTCACACAAAAACTGAAAACCGATAATACGTATTAGTAGAGTGCTACTAATACAAATACTATTTATGGTTAGTATATAAAAACAACAATGCCAAATCAAAACACAACACGCCTCCCCGGCAGCGGCGCCAAAATGATGTAGTTGTTTTACTGCTCTTTAGGAAAAGAGAGCAAATAGGGCAAGTAATGAATACGACGATTTAGGAAAACCGTGTATTAATGACCCTAAAGTGAGTTCGTTCTCAAGGAGGCTAGTGTGTTATGTGTGTAATGATTTGGATTAGATTTGTGATTATATCTTTGAGAAAGAAAAATAGAAATGAGATTAGAAGAGAATGACGGTTACGAAGACGGATTAAACTAAGTCGAAAAAGGTGTACACGTAAAATCGTAAAAAGTACCAAATTTAAAATTTTACCCTAAAAATTTCTAAAAATTACCAAAAATCCACAATAATATTCTAGAGTTTAAAAAAAATCCAAACTTGCCAAAACCTTTTAATTAATTAGATAATGACTTTTAATGCTAATCAAAGCCCTAAAAATCACAATTAATTATAAAAAAGTCCCAAACAAGATTTTAAAGTTTGTAAACCTCAAAAATACCCTAATTAAACTAAAAAGTATTTTTCAAAATTTTAAAACCACTAAAAACTATTTTTAAACAATTAAAAACAACTAAAATCAATTAAAACTTAAATTAATTCTAGAAAATAATTAAAAGACTCTAAAAATATTTGGAAAGTTGCAAAATTCCTAATTAAGTGTTTAGAACCTAGGAAAAATATAAAAACTTAGAAAATCAGACTTTTAATTTTTAATAATAAAATAATATTAAAATAATATTAAAAATCCAAAAATCATAAAAATTCTAAAAACTTGCGAACTAGCTTAATTTAACCTAAATAACTCAGAAATGAAAGTGAAATTACCTAAATACCCTTAATGGGCCTAGAAAATGGGCTAAACCCAAAACAGTACCTTATTGGGCCAAATTTGGGCCCAATATAAAAAAGTGTTCAAATTAAGCCCAAAAAGCACAAGTTGACTCAAAATTTGATTTTAAACAACTTTTTCCAAAGGCCCAAAAGCTGAAAGTGTGAAATAAGCTAGCTTATACCAAACAGCTTATTCTTAATGGGCTTTTTGGCCCATTAAGCTATAAGCCAATGCCATAAGCTAAAATTTGACACACAAGCTTCTTTTAACCTAAATAAGACTTCTGCAAAAAGAAGTTTGAAATTAGCCCAAGGAATAAGCCTGAAAATGCAATAAGCAATCTACAGAAAACGACAAAATAGTCGTTTTTGAGTTCTAGGCCACCCTAAGTGCTGATTCAAGTTTCTATAGCTTCTAAATGACTTAATTAAGCAAAATCAACAAAGAGTTTTCAAATAATCTGACTCAATAAGCTGGAAAAAGCAAATAAGCACTTATGTAAAAGTCAAATAAGTTGGTTTTCTAGTAAAAAGTCAAAGTCAAAGTCCAATAAGCTCCAGTCTACTTAAATGGGTCAAATAATGAAGACCTATCACAAAAAATAAGTTGTTGCAAGTCTGGATAAGCTAGAATAGCTTATTGATAAACTGAGTTCAAAATTACACTAGCAGGGGCTAGTTTTGAGTGTTGAGTAGTGGAAACTTTTTCCACTGCTTGACTTGTTTGACTTTTTGTCTTTAGTGACTTTTTTGGAGATTCAGATTACACAAAGGCACCCAAATGATCTTTAGATCAAAAGGAGTCAATAAAAATCAAAATATCACAATCACAAACACCCAATTGATACAGTTTAATCAATAAATCACCAGATGTTGCACAGATATGAACAAATAAGTAGTTAAGCACTTATGAGCAGTTTTAGCACAAATCAGCCAGTCAAATTCAACCAAATGCATACACAAGCTATTATAAACTCCAATAAGCAAGTCTAAACAGGTTTCATGCAATGATTCAAAGAATTAAGCAAGGTTCAAGCCAATGAATGTTACTGATGAACACTAACACATGCAGTTTTATACTTTGATGATGTATTTGACCAATAAGCCAGATTCAACACTCAATATCTATCAAATAAGTTATAATAATGATGTTCTAACAACTTTCAACCCTAAGCATGCACAAATACTAGATTTCACCAAAATCTTAGGTCAAAAACAGTTAAATTCACCAAGTTATAGCAGATTGTGTGATTTGAAGTTTCAAACCCAAAAACTTGCAGCAAAACACTCTCAACAAGGCATATATCAGTTACCAAGCACAAAAACACCTTCTAACAACACAATATCAAGTTGCAATCACAAACAGGTAGACCCAAACACCCCTTTATCTTTTCAAAATCAAAATTTTCAAAGGAAAAGTGAGATTTAAGACCACCCAAGCATCAATTAACACAATAACAAGTAAGATTAACAGATTCAAGCAGTATTAAGCCACAAAATTTACAAGAGCACAAGTCACATACAAAAATCACCAAAAATCAAGATTTTAAGCAGATTTTAGGATTGAGTATGCAAACCTCATGGATGTACATCCACACCCACGAATTTATGAGCTTATGTACTAGCAAGAACAAGTACAAGCTTCCAATAACACTCCTGCTAAGAATCAACAAGGTTAGAAGCACAAGTATAAAAATCAGAAACTTGAAAAATCTTGATTAATGCAACCTTGTTACCCCACACTTGATTATCCCCAAGTTATAAGCCTCACCACACCTTAATCAACTCAATTAGGATGCTATGATCAGCCCTATAACCCAAGAATTCCAAGATAGAAACAAGAACTTAGCAAAATATCAAGAAAATGAAGAAAATGTGCAAACTTTTACACACTCCTCTTTTTGAAAATAGGTTTTTGATTCAAATTCAGTAAACTAAGAACATAAACAAGCAATAAAAGGTGGCACTTGGTATTTCTTCAAAACACTTAACTCAAATTTCATAAAACTGAAAAGGGATTTACAAGTGCTTGAACAAGGAAAAACCAAAAGCAAACGTCTAAGTGAGACCCTATGGCTTTATATATAGCCTTACATGTGAACTAAGAATAGATAAAAACTCTAAACCCTAATGCTTGATCTTCCAAATTTGCCCTTGAGAACTTTTGGCATCTTGTTGAATCATGTGACTGAATTGGAGTTTTGTGGGAGCTGGCATGTTTAAATTGCATCCAATGGTCTATATAATGCTTAAGGAGTAAGCTAGAATCCTGAGTGTTGATTCCCTGGCAAGCTTTGGCATTTTCCCCAAAAACGCCAAAAGAGGGTTTATCATGTGAGCACATGAGTGACGTGGCAAGGGTTTTAGAAGTTGGGTTATGTTTAGGGATACCCTAATCTTAATTCTGGAGAAGATTAGGGTTTAATTGTTGGTATTTAACAAATGCCTAATTTGCACCAAGAACACCAAGAACAAGTGTTTAATCCGTTTGGTTTTTTAAATGGGTGTTTAGCGCCTTAATTAAACTTAATAAATTAAGTTTGTTAAGTCTGGTGTGAGTGGATGGTGAGGTGGAAGCAGGGAGCCCTGTGATTGGTTGATTTAAGTGAGTGGGCTACGTGTCAAGCCAGGAGTGGGTGTTGGAGGTTTGGTTGTCTGCCCATTTCAGTCCCTTGTGTCTCCTTTCTTTGTCATTTGCTGATTAAATAACCAAAACCGTATATCCTTTGTTATATAAGTTTCCTTTTTCACACTTTTGCCCCAATCACTTTTGTAAAATGATTTCAGGGGTATTTCTTGCCATTTTTGAATTCTTGAAGGACTGGTTTGGTATTTTCTTCAAAGGTAATGGTCTTGACTTGTTTGATTGGCCTTTTGGAGGGCTGAAATTGCCAAGTCATAATGATTGAGGGACCATTCTTGCCAAATGTTGAAAGTTAAGGGTCCTTTTTGTAATTTTGGGATTTTCAAAGGACCAAACTTGTAATTTCTTATACTTTGAAGGACTTCATGATGTATTTGACTTTGTGGAGGACAATGGTTGACAATTAAGCTTTGTTGAGGGGCTAAACTTGTCAATTCTTCAAAGTGGAGGGCCCTTTTTGTAATTTTGACAAACTTTAGGGACCAAACTTGTAATTATGATGATACAAGGGTATAAAGTGTCAATTCTTCCATATTGGAGGACCCTTCTTCATAGTTCTTCAAATCTTCAAGGGTAAATTTTGGGAAAGTCTTCATTAGGGCTTGGTTCATTGTGCGGCTTCGTTTCCCGTGTTCGTTTTTGAATGATTCTTGTGATCTTTTGTCATTTTCTCAATATCCGTACCTAAAATACACAAGCAACAAACACAAGCATATATATGGGTATTTTGATGATGTTTAATGCATTTTAAACCCTATTTGGAAGATGAGACTATGTATAAAGGCAGTCTCATCATCCCTTGTGCAGTAATTTTGGACATCAAAAACCATTTGTAAAAATTTGGGATAAGCTAATGTCATCTTATTCCCTTTGTTTTTACACATGCCCTCAAAAATCATTTTGGAATAATTAAACTTTTTCCCAGTAGCAATGCACACAATAGCACTAGCAATAGATCTATTGATCTCATTGTTTGCAATACACTTGGGACTCAAACAATGTATGAGGACATGTATTAGGTACTTCCAGGCTGGGCGAAACTCTTGTTTATGATATTTGTTTAAAGTTCCCTCATCAGGAAAAGGATAAACCAAAGCCCTTAGTCCTTGTTCTATTCATGAATAGGGAGGATGGTTATACCATCTGCATCATCAAGATGCAAAGCCTGGCGAACCAAGGCTTCAGTAACCACCCATGTGCGCCCATGAAGAATAGATGATAATGTAGTCACATTATTAACTGTTGAGGAACTTACAGTGTTCCAAAACTGTTTAATATGTGTGACAGGGATGAGAGGAGCATGACAAAGAGCATACCTAACTGGGGATGCATTCAAATACGCCACCATCTGTGTGTATTGGGGAAACAGAGTATCATCAGCGTCCAAATATGCTATCATGTTGTGTTGACTCCTGAATCCCAATTCTAAATCACTTGGTTTAATTTTGGTGCCATTGTTGAAAGCTGTTTGAATAATTGATAAAGATGAAGTATAGGAGAAAATTTGTTAGACAAGAATGATAGGTACCCTGTTTAAAAATAGGAGCCAAATATATAGGAGAGAAATATGCATGTGATGGGTCAAAAATGAGGCAACTATTTTCAAAATACAATCATGAAAATATTGAAAAGAAAATAAGTTATCTCATGCATTAAATGAAAGTTATCTGCTCCCAAAATTACGGCCCCAAAATTCGTCAAAAAGTAACAACTGGGTAGGTCCCATTGAGTGTCAACGGTAAAAAATAACCCATCAACGCCCAACGGCTATATTCTTCTCAACGTTTGCCAAAGCCATGTCAGCGTCTAAATTGGTCACAACAACGCTTGGAAAAATACTTGTCAGCGTCCAAAAATAAAATTATTAAAAATGAAAAAGGACCTTAACAAAGTAATTTATCCTAGTGAAGATAACCTATAAGTTGATAATTATTATAGGGCGGCAAGCACTGTCCTGTTATGCACACTTGCTTATGCAAGATAGACATAACAGTCTTCTAGTGTCCCTTGCTAACCAAAACGCTTAACAACTAAGTTATCTCATAAAATTCTTTGTTACTCCCAGGTAAAACCCATAATAAAATTATTCCCAAGTCTCCCAACAGACCACAACAAATTCTAGGCCAAAAATGTCTTGGCAGCATGCATAGTATATCAACTTTGCATGCTACAGTGCCTCATGATTTAGTAAAACTAACTCATACTCACCTGTGGACACAATCTAGAATTGTGATAAGAGTATCATAAGGATACCCAAAAATCCTAAAGGTTCCTAAAACCTCCCCTTAAACTGTGATACATATGTTGCCAAAAATATGCATGAACATAAAAAATTTATGTCAAGATAGGAATAGAAAATTCCAACCATCATCCATAAATAAAAACATGCTCAAATGACTCTCCAAGGATCCATAAGAAACTTTGTATCCAATGGTATAATGCTAACACCACCTGCATATTTAGATTAAAAACCACAAAACTAACATTGTTGCTGACAACGCCCCGATAACACTTGTCAGCGTTAAGGGAACCTTTGTCAGTGTTAGACAAATATATTGTTGACAACGTCACAATAGCACTTATCAGCATTAAAGCAACCTTTGTTAGTGTTAGAAAAATATAGTGGAAAATCTAAATCCTCAAAAAGACCAATAACAATGCATTATCCTGTACATACTTTTACAAAAAGACCCCAAAACACATATTATTTGAGATTGGTCATTCCAATACTTGTTACCTACTATTGAAACCTTCCAACATCAAAAGTTTTAGTTAGTAAATCAGACACTTTTTCTTCTATGTCAACCCTATCTGGTTGTATTAAACCCTTTTCAAAACAATCTCTTATAAAATGGTGTCTAATTTCTATGTGTTTAGTTTTAGAATGATGTACAGGATTCTTAATAATGCATAAAGTGCTATTATTGTCAACAAATATCTTGGTATGCATGAAATTATACCCATAATCCAACAGCTGGTTCTAAATCCATAAGACTTGTCCACAACAAGCAGCTCCAACTACATACTCCGCTTCAGTTGTAGAATTTGCCACCACTGTTTGTTTCTTGCATTGCCAAGATATCAACCTACTCCCAAGAAACTAGCATCCACCAGTTGTGGATTTTCTATCAAACTTATCACCTCCATAGTCACTGTCTGAATAAGCAATAAGCTCCAATGGTGAATCCTTTGGGTACCACAAGCCAAGATTGGGATAACATCTTAGGTACCTAAAGATTCTCTTGACAGCATAAATGTGACATTCTTTGGGAGTCACTTGATGGCGTGCACAAGCACACACAACAAACATGATATCAGGCCTTGAGGCTGTGAGATACATCAATGAACCAATCATTGATCTATAGTGCCTGACATCCACATCTTTTCCATATCCAATCTTTCCCCAAGGGTGTTCTCTATCCATAGGAGTAGTAGCCCTCTTTTCATGTGGAGAAAAGCCAACCTTCTTCAAGATCTTTGCCACATACTTATCCTGAGAGATGAAGATACCATCTTCTTTCTGCTGAACTTGTAACCCTAGAAAGAAGTTCATCTCCCCCATTGCACTCATCTTGAATTTGTCTGTCATAAGCTTGGAAAAGTCCTCACTCATCTTTGGATTTGTAGAGCCAAAAATGATATCATCAACATAAACCTGAACAAGCAAGACATCCTTACCAGCCTTCTTGGTAAATAATGTCTGGTCTATGGTGCCCCTCTTGAATCCATTGTCCACCAAATAAGTGGATAATGTGCCATACCATGCTCTTGGGGCTTGATGAAGTCCATACATAGCCTTCTTGACTCTATACACCTTGTCTGGATTCTCTGGATCTTCAAAACCAGGAGGCTGCATCACATACACCTCCTCAACAATTGTTCCATAGAGGAAGGCACTCTTCACATCCATTTGATAGACAGTGAAGCCCATGCAGGAAGCAAAGGCTAGAAATATCCTTATAGCTTCAATCCTTGCAACTGTTGCAAAGACCTCCTCATAGTCTATCCCTTCCTCTTGTGTATATCCCTGAGCCACTAAACGTGCCTTGTTTCTGACCACAATGCCTCTTTCATCTCTCTTGTTTCTTAGAACCCATCTTGTCCCTATAGGTCTGACATATCTGGGACAATCAACCAGCTCCCAAACATCCTGAATTGCAAACTGGTGAAGCTCATCCTGCATTGCTTCCACCAAACTTGGTTCTTTGAGAGCATCAAGGATCTTCTTGGGTTCCTGTTGTGACAGAAAACAGGCAAACAAACATGCTTCCACAAGAGGGGTATCAACCTTCTTGTGAATATTGGCAATAAATCCACCAAGAATTTGATGAGATCTTCTAGTCTGAACAGGAGTCATAATATCACCAATGATTTGAGAAGTAGGGTGATTCTTCATGGTGGAAGTGAGAACTCCTCCCTCAAAAAGTCTGTTGTCTTCAATCTCATTATCCAAGTTGCCAATATCTTCATCAGACGCTCTTTCATCAATATTAGGATGAACCTCTTCAAGTAAATTGGAAGGTTCACCTTGTTCAAAATTAGAAGAGAAAAGATGCTCAAAAGTGTTGTCAACGCCTGAACCTTGGTTGTCAGTGTTTGGGTTATGAACGTCTGAAATGGTGTTGTCAACGTTTGAGCCATCAACGTCTGAAATGGTGTTGTCAACGTTTGAGCCATCAACGTCTGAACTTGTCCTGTCAGCGCTAGATTTTCCTTTGTCAGTTCCTGAAGGACCATGCATGTTGTTAACTGGTGTTACTTGGGGACCATCATTATCATTTCCAGCAATAGCAGCAGCAGCAAAAGCATCTGTCCATATGGGAATTGTGACATACTCTTGTATGGGAGGTGCCTTGTCTGCTTGTGATCCAACCTCTTCATAAACATGTGTACCTGAAACATCAACAACTTGTTCTTCCACAACATTTGAAGTTACCTTCACAATGTCTGGATTAGTAACAGGCATATAATTTAAAGTCCTAGATAGAGGTTCCAAGTCAAACAACCAATTTGGACCACTTTCAGGATCACTAGGTTTACTCTCTAAAAACCTAACATGTACTCTTTCAAGTATACGTTTTTCCTTCTTAAGGTAAACCCTATATCCCTTGCTCTGTACTGAATAACCCATGAAATAGCCTTCATCACCTTTTGCACTAAATTTACCTAAGGCATCACTAGTATCAAGTACAACTACATGACCGCCAAAAGGTTTAAGAAAACCAATATTATGTTTCCTTCCCCAAAGTAACTCATAAGGTGTTTTGTTCTGTATCTTGTTGACCAATGCTCTATTCTGAACATAGCATGCTGTATTCACAGCCTCAGCCCAAAAAGCTATGGGGAAATGAGCATCAGCCAACATAGTCTTGGCTGCTTCAATTATTCTTTCTCTCAGCAACCCCATTTTGCTGTGGGGTTCTGGCAACACAAAACTGCCTAGTAATCCCTTTCTTGGCACAAAAATCATCCAAAAGCTTATTTCTAAACTCACCGCCATTGTCACTTCTAAGCATTTTAACTTCATTACCAGTTTTCTTCTCTATCTGAGTAATAAAGTCAATTAAAGTGTCGGCAGTATCACTCTTCATAGCTAAAAAGAAAGTCCAAGTAAACCTAGAAAAGTCATCTGTGATGACAAAGCAGTATGATTTACCATTCAAACTCTCTATATTAGTTGGACCAAATAGGTCCATATGCAGCAAGTGAAGTAGTTTAGAACTAGAGTGCACCTGTTTAGACTTAAATGAGACCTTGTGCTGCTTGCCTTTAAGGCATGCAACACAAGTGGTCATTGTGGAAAGCCTTTTCAGGCAAACCATCAACCAAGCCAAGTCTCACAAGCCTGTTTATATTCTTAAAGTTTATGTGCCCTAGTCTCCTGTGCCATAGATTACTCTCATCTACTGAAGCTTTAGCATAAAAACATGACATATTATTATTCATCATAATCCCAGTAAGATTCACATTATAGATGTCTTTATGTCTAGGTGTTCTATAGTCAATATTTTTCTCATCTGGGATCTTATAATCCTTGCTTAACACCAAGCATTCAGTATCAGTAAACAGATCTTTATTTTTGTTATCACAAACTTGTGATACACTTAATAGATTGTAATCAAGTTCCTTTACCAAAAACACGTTCTCAAACGCAAGTTCTTGGTGAGAAGAGTTCCTTTGCCTGTGATAGTTCCATATCCGCCTCCAAAGTAAACCTTATCACCATCATTAATGGGAGTGAAGTTAGTTAAATAATCTTCCTTCCCTGTCATGTGCCTGGAGCATCCACTGTCCCAATATCCATAATCATTGACCTGTTTTTGAATGCCCTGCACATAAAGAAAACAAATTAGTTTTCTTTGGGAACCCAAGCCTTAGCAGACTTGGATTCATCTGGTTGTTCAACAAGAACATACTTAGTTCTCATAACAACCCCTTGTTCATCCCTCTTTGGATGAAATACCCAGTTAACCCCAATAGGTTTTGTATTGACCTTTGAAATATAATTAAATCTGTTGCAGGTCATAGAAATCCCATTATCATTAGGGTATTGATCTTGCTTAGGTCTCCATGTCAAGCTTGAAGAAGCTTTAGACCCCTTACCCTGTGGTTGCAAATATTTAGGTCTAGTAACGTTTCTGTCAGCGTTGGATTTGGTCTTGTCAACGCTGAATTTACCCTTGTCAGCGTTGTACCTAGGGTTTGCTACAGAAACCCATTACCTATTAGACCAGGTATTGGTATTTTGAAATGGTCTTTATCCATGAGTGTTAGACTCTCTAGTGAAGAAAGGGGCTGGTCTAACAACTTGTGAACTTTGCTCCACACAAGTTTTGGGTCTGACAACGTTTGATTTTTTAACAGCGTTGACCTTGGAAGCGTTGACACACTTATATGCTAAATGTGAAAAGCTACCACAAGTGTAACAGGCTTTTCTAGACACAACCCTAGGTCTAGAAGAGAAGAAGCATGTTCCATCATTACTAACTTGGCTTTTAGGTGACATAGTATTCCTATACATTTCTGCATACTTGATGCTAGGTTTTCTAACAGTGTTTGAGCCAAGGTCAACAGTCTTGCCAATGATTGGGTTTGTTACCTTAATAGGGGTTGACTCATTTGTACTTTCACATAACAAGCCACCCTTAACAAACAAGGTAGGGTTGGCTTTCTTCCATTCATTCAAGTCAGTCAACTTTTGTCTATACTCTTCGACTGGGGTAATGACTCTTGGTGGAGGAATAAATTCCTCCTCTTGGAGTTCTGGTAAACCAGTCTAAGATAAGTCCTTTCTTTGGACTCCATAGAAGTCCCCAGCTGGTGGTGGAACAACAGTATAGTCTTTCATCCCAATCCCAGTCATGTCTTTAGGATCCCTTTGTTTATGAACACATTCTCCTAGGGTTTGTGTGGCCTTATCAAATCTCTGAATTTTAAGGTCAACATTATCCTTATTCTTAATGGCCTCATCTAACTTAGCCTGTAACTCACCATTAACCCTTTCCATGATGTTCCTGACATCATTACTAGCATTTAATCATGTCTTAAGATATTTATTTTATCTTTTAAGTCAAATTCCATTTTCTTGTACTTAGAAACTGTCTTCTCAGTTTGAGTGAGAGCAATTTGATAGTTAGATAGTTTGCATCTCTCAGTACTCACATCATCTAACAATCTTAACACCTCTTTGTTAAGTTTCTTAGTATTTAACCTACAACCCTTACTACAAAAAGTATCATCGTATACCTCATTATCTGATGAAGAGGAGGAGTGTGCCATGAGAGCATATTGAACATGCTCTTCTTCTTCTATCTCAGCAACCAAAGCTTTATCCTCTTCCCCATCCTTAGCCAAATAGCTCCAATCCCATCCAGTCTACCATGGCCTTAGGATCCCAAGCCTTAACAATTTGGCTTGAGGTTTTGCCAGCATCATATCTTGTTGGAGATCTGCATTCCCTCATGATGCGCCCCATGCGATGACAGTTGTAGCACTCAACCTTGGATTTGTCAAATCCAGCAGTGTCCTTTGCATTAAAGGTCATCTTCTTCTTAAACCTTCTATTCCACCTGTTTGCTCTTATACTTGCAAGAGCCATGTTCCACTTAATATCCATCTCCTCCAAGTTCTCATCACTTATTTTCTCAAGGTCCTCATTTGTAATCACTAAACCATTGGGCAAAGAAGCAATGTAAGCACACACAATATCCAGATCCAAACCAGCAGGCTTAACTCTTGCAGAGTCACTTTTGTATGTGTCAGCATCTGAATGTGAGGCGTTGACAGGGTATGTTCTAGCGTTGACACATGTTGATCCAGCAACTGGGTGCATGTAAGAGTCCTTCTGATCAAATTGGCCTTCACTATGTGAGAAGAAAGCCATGTTGCTATTAGTAGACTTACTTCCATGCTCCAAAAGAGTTTCATCCTCCAACAGCCTCAGTTTGTTGTAGATATCATTAAAAGTAGAACTTTTGTGAGTGTTATTGGCAAGAATAGATCTTGCCTCAATCTTCCACGCATCACCAAGGCTTTTAAGAAAAGTGGCATTGATGTCAACATCACCAACTTGTGTCCCCATGAAGGACAGCTTGCTTGTAATGTCAAGCAGTCTGCTTCTCACACTGCTAAGCTTCTCACTAGGTTGAGCCTTGAAAACAGCATACTCATGCATGAGTTGCTTCTTCTTCTCTTCCTTAGTATCATCATTGCCACCATATGCAACTTAAAGAGCTGCCCAAAGGTCTTTTGCAGAGTCATAACCACTGTACTTATGTTGGTTCTCTTGTCCCAAAGAGAGTTTCAGAATGTTTAGGGTTTTCATATCAACCCTTCTCTTTGCTATGTCTTCAGCAGACACAACTCTACCATCACCAGGTTTTTCTTTCTTATCTGCTTCTGGACATCCAGCAACAACATTTCTTGTAGCAATGGCAGCAACAATCTTTTCAGCTTTATTAAATGTGTTTCCATATTCAATAATCTCCCAGAGAGTGTAGTCATAGATTCCCAGATATTGCTCAAAGTTGAACTTCTATAGCTCAAAGTTGTTTGCATCAAGCATGGGAATCTTGATGCTAGGGTTTGAGGAGGAGGGGTTTACTTCTGGATTGGACATGATGTTTTTAGGGTTTTGAGAAAATTAGGGTTTTGGTGTTTTTAGGGTTCTTGTGTTCTTTAAGATCAAAATTTTCTCAACAAGCTCTGATACCACTTGTTGATCCCAAACTTAGATCGATTTAGCTTTATGTATACGAGATTAGATCAAGTTATACACGTAGAGAAACCTTTGTATATGTATAAAGTAATCTAAGTGTAATGTGGAATTAACACTTAAACAAGAACACACAAAGATGTAAACAAACTTTCACTAGATTGATAACAAACTTGCTTACAATGAAAGTGTTTAACGTATGAAAAACTTATATTGAACAATAACCTAAAGGTCTTCTTTTATAGACATAAGAAGCCTTGTACAAGAGTCTACGTATCAACTATTCTAGGTAAAGATAATTATAGAAAATACAATGTTGAACTTATCTTTACTAGAAACAATATACGCGTAGACTAAATCTTTCCATCAGTGCTTGTCTTCAATGTATCAACGCTTGACTTCTTCTTGTCAACGCTTGATCTGTCAGCGTTTGTTTTCTTCCTATCAATGCTTGTTTTACTCTTGTCAGTGCTCAAGTGGACTGGCTATATTTTATTCCCAACATCTAAGGATCTTAAACTCGATGAGCCAGATTTGCTAATCACCCTCCCTAAGTCTCATTTGGATGAGCCTTTTTTTTTTTACTTGTGATGCCTCCATTCTCGAGGGGTTTACCGATGGACCGCCTCTCGATGAGAATGAGGATTTTAATGAGGATTTTGCCTTTGAACCGGGAGGAGACTTTGAGATCCCCATTTTTATTGATTCTCTTTCAAATTTGCCTTCATCTCAAAGTAATCCCACCCACCCTCTCGGTTCTCATGACTACACATACTTCGAGTACGTTGTAAGGAGTTTTCTTCCTTACAAAACATATCCTCCGGCTTTGCCTTTATCATTTTCCACCAAATGTGAGGATACGATCTTTTACCCCGGTATAATGGCTTTGCCTTTATTATTGGTTTCTATTTGAGCCTTGTTTATCATGTAAGCCCCACCAAAAATGACCATACCATGATTATCCCTAAATGATCACACTTATGGGGATTCGAGTCGAGCTTTTGACTCGGTTATCAAAAACAGGGTGCCTCGTGGGGGATTCTCATGCTTATCCTTGTAAATATTATCGCTTTCTTAGTTTAATGTAACGAGCGGACTTGTGCTCTTCCAACCTTTGTTTCGTGGTTGTTTGTGATTGTGATTCATTAGGTTCATCGTCATCATTGAAGCCTCTCGTGTTTGTTTTACGGATCACTCGAGCTTCGATCGTTGCCTTTGGAGGTTCCGATATCCGATGATATCCTTTTATGTTCTAACATTTATCTTATTAGGATAATTCATAAATGGCTTTTAGGTTATTCGTTTTACCCTTTCCATGCTTGAGATTAAGCATTCGACTTCGTCTCTAGTATGGGGGTGTTTTCACCCCTAGACTCGAAACATTGAGGACAATGTTTAGTTTTAGTATGGGGGGGGGGGGGGGGGGGGTGAGTAGATACTTCACCTTGCTTACGTCACCACGCAATCCAAAATTTCATCTTTTTGTTATCGTTTTGTTGCAAATAAGGCTAAAAATGGCCAAATTTTAAATTTTTTTTCTTGTTTTTCATAAGTGTTTAAGACACGAATGTAGGTTTTCCGATGGTGAGAATAAGAGTAATTTTTGACTCGACCGTGCGTGTTGAGCACTTAGCTTCGATTCCTTAACTTTTTAGGCTAATTCTCTTAAATGAGGATAAGAAATGATAGAGTTATTTATAAGTCTCGTAATCTTTCACGATCTCATGTGTAGTAATTATTAGCTTATTCTCCCCACGCTTTTGTATAATAAATTGTTAATAAATATTGATTTAGCTGTTTAGTCACTATTGTTGGTTTCTAATTTGTTTTAGTAGCTTCCATGTAATTAAACTGGGAAAACATTAAGGTATCGCCAGCGTTACTGTTTTGAAGTATTGGCACCCGAATAATCGAAAGCTTCTCCTAATAATAAGATTTCAAGTGCTCACCTAAATTAAGCAAAAATTTGAAGCTCACAAGGACGAAGAATCTATGCCCAAATTGAAAGTGAATTATGCCTTAATCTTTGAAGCTTTAAAGATCCAAAATTCGCTTTAGCGTGAGGATATACGTCTTTGGCTAATAAAACCACCGATGAGGCGGATAATAAAAGGCAAGGCAAGACCGAAGTCATAATAAAAGATCCATGGCGGAGTTGAATAAAAGATGGAGGTAAACCTATGATAATAAGGCCCTTCCGTTAGGGGGCGTATAAAAGTCTTGGTAATAAGTCTCATGTTTAAAACCGTTATAAAACCGTGTCTATCGATCCTTCTTGTTGACTTAATTTTTTGACATCGTTGTCTATTAGGGTGAATTATTAATTCAATAATTTTGGTTACACCGTTAAGTTTCTATTTTTAGACATAATCTCTATTCACGCATAAGTCAATAATGTATCCTCGTGATCATTAAGACAAAATAAAATATAAGAGATACCAAGTAGGAATAAGGGAGTTTAGGTTCGTAATTAACACTAATGAGATATGATCGCGTTGCTAACTTATAATAACAATGATGTCGTTACACACTTAGCATGGAATCGAGTGAAAATCGAGGATGATGAACTTATCTCTATGAGGCATTCACGTGTTCTTACTCTTTGACCCTAAAAGTCACTTAATCGTGATGAAAACAATACATTATGTCTAAAACACGTGTAGTAGTTTATTTAAGTTTATGTCTTCAATAAATGTCATCATAAAATGAATTTTGGAAGTGCTACGATACTTAATTCTAGCATTGCGTGGGGACACGACAATGGTTTAGTATGAGGGAGTGATGAGACTGTATTTATACATAGTCTCATCGTCCAAATCGAGCTTAAAACGCTTAAAATATCATCAAAATACCCAAATATATGCCTGTGTTTGTTCATTGTGTATTTTAGGTACGGATATCGTGAAATCACCAAAAGATCAAAGGAATCAAGCAAAAACGAACACGGGAAACGAAGCCGCACAAAGAACTAGACCCGAATCATGATTTTCCTATCAAGTCCTTGAAGTTTGAAGAATTGGCAAGATTGGTCCCTCAACTTTGGAAGACTTGTCATTTTAAACCCTTGTAAACCCTCAATTTTACACTTGGGTCCCTAAAATGATGAGATATTACATCTGTGGTCCTTGAAGAATGTCCAAATAACACATTAAGTCCTTGGAAAACTTTTGCCAAAGTTTATGTGGCAAAAGTCTAAAGAATAGAACTTTGTTTACAAAGGAAATGCAAGATTGGGCTGTTTAAGTATTAAATGGCAAATATTTGCAAAACAGGGGACCTTTTATGCCAAGACAACCAAACTATACCCACCAATACCATCCTACCATGTCAGCAACCCACCCAAAAATATTATTATTTTATTAAAACTCTTAAAAAAAACGTTTTAATACAATAGTTAGGACCGGGAAACATAATCATCTCCTTAAACCAAAATCAAACACGCCTTTCTTTAAACATAAACCCTAGAATATTAACCCACTAAAAACAAAGGGGAAATGGATGATTATATGCAGAACGCTAATTTAACCTCTTCTAAGCAAAACCCAACTCCCAAAATACTTCCACATCACCCCAAGGTCCCCTCCCCAGCTGTTCATGTCACGGGTGGAAGAAAAAGGTGAATCTTGCCAGAACATCTTGACCAAATCAAGGGTTTAGAGGCTATTACTTGTTCTCCACACAAAATCAAACGCTCTAGATTATTTCTTCCTTCTACATCAATCACATGGGCTTTGACTGAAGATTTCAATCTTGAAGACCTCCAAGGGTAGTTTTAGATTTTAATAGCATTAGGGTTTTTATTCCATGTATTCTAGATAGTTCTTCAATCAAGTATAAATATGGGATGACTTGTATCCCATATTTCTTGTTCCGAATTTTTGTAAAAGCTTTCTTTTTGAGTATTTAATGGAAATTGGAAGTTTTTCAAGATTTGTGTTCCATTTAGTATAATATCAGTTAATGTTCCAATTTTTTTTGAATTTAGTAAAATTACGAATTTGAATGAAATTGAGTTCCATGTTTTTACTTTAATTCACTTTTACTTGTCTTTTAAATTCCAGCAAACTTAATTTTCATTGTAATTTAATTTTCAGTCTTGTTCTTTATTTTTCACAAATCGAAGTTCATTTTCAGGTTTTACTGTGCTATAAGCTTGTGAAATAGCTTACTGACAATAACATCATTCACATAGCTTATGAGTTTGTCTTTTTATTATCAGCTTTTAAATTCCATTACATTATCTCTTAAGGTTTTATCATTTAATTTTCAAAAAAAAAAAACAAAATAATAAACCAAATTTTGAAGAGTTACTGTAGCATAAGCTACTAGGTGAGATTTCTGACAAAAAGATCATCAGAGACTTGTGTAAACGTGACAAGGGACTTGAAAAGAATTTGGAGGTGTTAAGGAATGGTTATTGGATCATTTTGAAGTTCATAATTTGGTTCATTTAGAGGTTTCTTGGGTAAGCTGATAAGGATTTGTAGTGATAAGCTTTAAGGCTAGTGGTGGTTCAAGGAAGTTGTTAGTAGCAGTTGAAAAAAAGATGGTAAATCGGTTCAGCTCGGTTATAGTGTAGCTTAGTTTCGGTTCGGTTCGATAGCATGTCTACGACATCAGCAGGCTGGCTTCGGAAGTTTTGATAAAGTTTTGCAAAGGTTCTATTTCGATTACAATTTCTGGTACGGTGCGAGATTAGTTCGGTGCAACTCGAAATCAGTCTTAGGTTAGTGTGATAGCTTGGTAAAGTGGACATCAGCTTTTGGCTCGAGCCTCGAGATCAGTTTCGGTTTGATCAGTGAGCTAAAGGTTTCGGTTTGGTCTCGATACTAGTTTTTGTTTCTGGTTCAGTTTCGCAACAGCACCTTCATCAACGGAGGCCGGGATGGCAACGTAAAATCCTTCTCCTTTTTTCGCTCATAAAGTTTCTCATTGAAATTACTGCAAGTTTTAGCGTAATCTGATTTGAGCGATACTTTATTATAATTTTACTTGCAACTTGTTGAATTTACTTTTTCTTAGATGTGTGTAATCTGTTTTTGCTTTACATTTTGAGTCATCTTAATTTGCCTCTATAATTAACGTTCTATCCGAAGTTATGTGTTTGGAGTAGTGCAATGTGTCTCATTATTTTCTTTTTATATGATTTTGATTCTTACTGCGTTTGTTTCTTTTCAAGTTTATGTTAAATGTTCAAGGTTTGAAAGTAGAAATAGATAGGTTTAGCTTATGAGAAATTATTACAGTTAGTTGAATTTGCTATAGCATTGAGCAGATAAGAAATTAAGGCATTGTTTGATTTTTTAGATTGTAGGTTTCTTATATATAAGTTGTTAGAATTGCTTCACCTAGGTTTTTAAATGATTATTTGACGTAACTTTGATGTTTGCACATGTCCCTTAGGTTTCTATGTACGATAGCTCATCACAGTAGGACAGTATTAGCATTTTGCGGCAAAAAAATACTCTTTAAAACTTACAGTAAGGTTTGAGGTCTTATTTTAAGGTTTAAGTTTTGAAAATTCGAGTACTTGTAGATTAAGGCTAGTTGATTTGCTGTCTTTCATAATGTCGAGGTTTAGAGCTTTTTAAGTGGTTTTAATTCTGAGTTCAAATTTCACTTTTTGACTCCTAAGCTTGCCTCTACTAACTGTTCAAAATCTGCATTATTTGTCTCCTTTGATTTGTTGTGCTATTCTACTTTCTGTGATTGTAGTCGTGTTTTATTTGCTTATTAACATTCCCACAAGCTAACTGCTTGTGGGATTGCTTATCCAAAAGAAGAAAAGCTGTAAGGCCAAATCGGAAAAAAAAAACGAATCAGTCAAAAGGGCACTGCAGAGTCTCGAACACCAGACCTTCTTAACGAATCAGACACAGCATGGCCAACATTTAACCATCTGGTCTACACGGTTGTTTGCTTAACACCCTTTACAACGTTTTTTATACGTTTTTTTTATTTATAATAAAAGTGGCCTGTTAAAAAGTACCATAGTGGGTTTCGAACCCCTAACCTCACCAGCAAGATAGACGCAACAACCATCCCCATTACCATTTGGTCTATTGAACTTTTTGTGTTAACATTCCTTTTTTATTTCTTTTATATGCATATTACCCTTTTTATTTTTTTACTACCAGCCCATATGTAGCTTATTTTGTAGATTATTTGTAGCCTATTTTTGGGTAATTTATTTTCTTATATTCTTTATTTAATTACTTACTTTCTGGATTTTTTTTTTAGATTTTTAAAAAAATCATTTAATATTTTTTATCATTTAATTAGATATTAACTTTATGTAATTTATAAATAATTATTTAAAAGTAAAAAAAAAATATAACTTTTTTTCTAAAATTTTCTTTTGTCATTTAGGACGTATGAAAAATAAATTTGTTTTCGTAGAGTTTAACTTTCATAATTTTCTTTTTATCATTTCATTTTCTAGGATTATTTTAGTTTTATATTTTAGAAAAGTCATAAAAAATAGAAAAAAGTTTTTAAAAATTTTCAAAAAATATTTTTTAGTTTTTAAATAATAGGTTTACAAATAAAAACGTTTTAATTTTGTCTTTCTCTTAGCTAATTTTATTTTTAGATTTTTTAATTAACTTTAAAAAGTAATATAAATTAATTTAAAAGATTTCAAATTTTTTGGTTTTCATATTTTTCTTAGTTAGGTTTTTTAGAACATTTTTGTAATTTTTAATTATTTTTTAGGTGAAATTTTTCGTTGGGTCGCGTTTTTACGTTCGTACGTTCGCGCGTTTTTGTCCGTTTTGAGCTTAATTCGTCTTTTCCTTTTTCTTTTATTCACTTTCCAAAAACGTAATCACTTGAATAAATAACGTCTATAATTGTTGGCTGAACACCATACCTCCTCGAGAACGAACTCAATTGTCGGTATTTGCGTTTTTCCTAAAACGTAATTACTAATACTTACTACGAATTTGGTTTTTGCTTTCTTTTTCCAAAAAGATAGTAAACAACTAATTTTACGACATCACTCAACTTCTTTTTGGGGTTACAAGTTCAGCAATGGGAAGATGGTATCTTTATCTCACAAAACAAGTATGTTGCTGAAATTGTGAAGAAGTTTGGAATGTGTGAAGGAAAGAAAGTTTCCACTCCAATGGATAAGGAGCATCCTTGGAGAAAAGATGGCCCAAGGAAGCCTATTGATGTCAAGAACTATAGGTCCATGATTGGATCTCTCATGTACCTTACAACTTCAAGACCTGACATCATGTTTGCATGCTGCTTATGTGCAAGATACCAAGTGGTACCCACAGAGTGTCATCTGTTTGCTGTGAAGAGAATTTTTTGGTATCTGAAGTGTCATCCAACTTTAGGACTTTGGTATCCCAAGGAGTCACCATTTGAGCTGGTATCCTATTCAGATAGTGATTATGCTGGTGACAACAATGATAGGAATTATACAACAGGTGGATGTCAGTTTTTGGGAAGCTGGCTTATATCTTGGCAGTGTAAAAAGCAGACTATTCTGGCCACATCCACAACTGAAGCTGAGTATTAGCAGCTGCTACATGTTGTGGACAAGTTCTTTGGGTTTAGAACCAGCTGCTTGACTATAACAACACCATTTGCATTATTAAAAATCCTGTTTTCCATAGCAAGACTAAACATATTGAAATCAGACATCATTTCATTAGAGATTGTTTTGAAAAAGGATTGATTGTCCCAGAGGCAATTGATACAGAACTTAATGTTGCTGATTTTTTGACAAAAGCTTTTGATGTGGGGAGGTTTCAGTACTTGGTTGCAAGTATTGGAATGATCACTCCCTAAAAATCGATGTCTAATTTGTCTTGTGTATTTAGGATTACTTTATTGCTGTTGTTATACATATGTTAGTCAGTTTTTCCATTATTCTTCATTCCACTGCTTTTGAACAAAGATTCCCCTGCTGGGGTTCATCCCCTTGCTAAGTCATTTTTCCCTGCTAAGAGTTTTTCTCCTAAGATGGGTTTTGTTCTTTTTAAAGTGGTTATATGTGGTTTTTAGGCTAACAAGGTAGAGATCCAAATGGAGCATACTATATTATGGGAGGATCAGGTATATGCTCTATGTTCCAGGGGAGGTTAGGTCACACCTTTAGGATTTAGGGTATCCTTAGGATACTCATATATGATTCTAGATCATATCCACTAGTGAGTAGGGGTTTGGGACAATGAAGACTTGCTGCAAAGCCTGTTGGAGTTATGAAACCTTGAGGCACTGTAATATGTACTTAAAATTCTTTACTGAGCAGCTTGTTGTCTAATTTAAGATTTTTAGTGCATATTGCCAAGACCAACTAACCATAGCAAGGAAATGGTAGGGATGGAGTCTGAGGTATGCTTATTTTCTTGGATTGGCCAGGTGCAGGATTGCTTATGTGTTAACTTTTTTTGTTTGGACCTTTGCTGAATGGAGGACTCTTGAGTTTCTATGTTTCTAACTTGTATTTACAAGGGTGTGCATTAGAGCAGAGCTATTTAGCATTGATCCATTCTAGATTAGTCTAATACCCTTAGGAAAGTTTCCCCTGCTTTAATTTTTGATACCCCTGCTAATACAACTTTCCCCTGCTTTGCAAAACATTCCCCTGTTTGACCGTTGACCGACAATACCGTTGCCCTGCTAATAGCCATTGGGCCTGCTTGCTAACTTTTTGGTTAGGGAATATTTTATTCTTTTCAAAAGATATTTAAGGCACTTTCTTCGCTGATTGGTAACCTTTTCATTATTATTTCAAATAAATTACTTTCTTATCAAGATTTCTTTCTGATATTTTTGCAATTTGAAAATTTGGTCCAATCACAGCTCTTCAGTTCGCCTATATAAACTCAATTCCCTTAACCAGCAGGCCTAACTCACTCTTTCGATCAAATACCACTAATTTTTCACAAACATAAACCTTTTTACTCTTAAAATGTCTTCCACGACTCTCAAAATTGCTGCTAACCATAATCAGATTGCTCTTTTATCACAAGAGCCTGCTGAATTTGCTGATGCTGTTGCTTACCTAAATATTGTTATTTCAGGTTATCCCTTCTCATCAATCCTAGAATATACACCTCACACATTCAACAGTTTTGGTCTAATGCCAAGGTTGAAACAGTGAATGGAGAGGTAACAATTAAAAGCCTGGTTGATTGCCATTCCAAGGTGGTTACACCTGCCTCCATGCGAGACAAATTAGTCTTGGATGATGAGGGTGGGGTGGTTGCTTTCAAAGAGGCTGAAATTTTTGAGGGTCTTACAAACTTGGGGTACAACATTTTTGTTGATCAAAAATGTATATTTGCTAAAGGCTAGTTTGCACCCTAATAAGTGTGTAAACACTTATCCTTTTGCCACAAAAATCAAGGAAAAACAAGACCTAATCATGTGTTTAATATCGTAAAAGTCAGAATACGCGTGGTTTTGTATTTTTGTGTGAAATAGGTACAAAATATCAAAAAGAAAGAAAACACGGGATTTCACGGTCAAATGTTGAAGAAAAGTCCAAGAAAGAGACAAAGACAAAGTCAAGAAACCAAAAGTGAACCAAAGATCACGAAAACCGGCAAAATCAACACGGGTTTTGAAGAAAATTTCAAGAAACCAAAAGTCAAGTCGTTTTTCGAAGATTTAGGTTTATGAAAGACAAATGGGCCAAGTGGGACCCACAATTGCTTATTGGACCTGGAAGCCCAATATTGGATATAGTTTTGGGACAAAGCCCAAATCATGGCCCAATTTGACAAAAGAAGGACGGATGGTAAAGTTTATGTAATTACTTTGGGTCCAAAATATGATCAAAGCCCAAATAATTTAGTATAAAACGTGGTAAGTAATATTACTTTGTTGATTCAAAAAAAAATCCCAAGCCCAACTACACAAGAAAGTGAAGTCGGTTGAAAGATTGAATAAACTTTGAGGTCAATACTTCTTAGTCAAACTTTACAAGCGATACAAATAATGAGAGAAAAGAAAGAAGACGCAGTGAAAAAAAAGAGGAGTCACAAACCCTAGCCTCAATTGGGGGTTTTCAATCCAAAAGGAATTGATCACCACGCGCTGAAATTAATTCACTAGTTTTTCGGGAGCAAGAATATGTTGCAATCAATACCACGTGGCTCATCCTTCCCATATTATTGGTCCAAACACATCATCCTCCAATCAGGGCCTGCCAAATCAGCTATCAACAAGCACAACTAACACAAACACGCCAGCCTGGCGATCCGAGTGAAAAAGGATTGATTATCAGCCGTTGATCAAGAAATGTGAGAGAAGAGATGGAATCAAGGGCCAGGAATTGATGTCTTCATCAACAAGGCATTTGGGTTCGCCTATAAAACCCCCCACAACTTGTAATCAGTATTCCCAATTTTTTCTTTATTTACTGTTTTTTTTAGGAGTAGGATTAATTTTAATTTTAATTTTATTTTATTCCAAATTTGATGTTAGGATTAAATTGTAATTTTTATTTTCGAAGTATTGTAATCAGTTTATTGTTATTAATGAAATTTTATTTTGGATTAATTTTTTGTCTCGTGAATCATTTAAATTTCATTGCAGTTTAATCTTATTTCTGTTTTTAATTAATTGATATAAAACAAAAGTTGTTAATGAAATTTCCCCCACTGGGAAAAGTTTTTTTATAAATCTGGATTCGAAAGTTTTTGATTGGTTCGAGAGTTGATGTTCAAGGTGGCATTTGATTCGGGTCATAAGGAGGTTTAGCACCTTCCTTCTGCTCAAAGGAAATCATCATCAGGTTCTAGTCTCTTGTTTAAGTTTTTCTGCTTTATTATTTAGTCTGATTATTATTTGTCTTTAAATTTTGAGCTTGTCTTTACTTTTGATTGCCTAATTGACTATCTGATAAGTTTTGATGCTGTTTTAGATATAAGGTTTTTAATCTTCGTAGTTATCTGCTTTAGTTTCTTATTAGTTTATGTTTTAGCTGTAAGTTAGAATTGGTGCTTTACTTATTTGGTAAGTTTAGAATTTATTTGTTTTTTTTATTATCTGCTTATTAGGTTTTAGTTGCTTATCAGTTTTGTGATGGTTTAGGCTTTATTGCTTATTTTACAAGTTTATTAAGTTTGATTTGCTCATTCTTGAGTCTTAGATTTATTTACTATTTTTAGTTTTAATTGCTCATCTGAAGTTGCGTTCTGCTTATTTGCTAATATTGTTTTGCTGATTCTTATTGTTTAGCTGATTATGTAAATCTCATACCCTTTTGGTCTGAGAGTTCTTTATTCTAAAAAAAAATAAAAAAATTAATCATTCAAAAACGTCTGGTACGGGTCTCGAACCCGTGACCTTCTGTTCACACAACCAACGTCCTAACCAACTCTTCTAGGCCTCTTTTTGTGTTTTAATATGCAACATTTAATTAATATAGTTTTATGTTAGCCCTATATTTTATATAGTCGAACAAGAATGTAATAGGTCATCTTAGTCGTTATTGGTCTTGTATAGTAATAGGTTAGTCGGGAAAAGCGGGCTTGGACTTTAAGCTAATATTGTCTTTGTTAGGGGCTATATGCCCAAGTGAATTCCAAGCCCGGCCCAAGATGAAGCCCCCAAAGGCCTTAGAGTCGTGGCATATATAACCCTCTTCCACATGTGGAAGAGGGTGTTGGTTCATTTCATAAAACACCTAGTTTTTGTGTAAACCTTCCGCTTCTCTCTACTTCTCTCTCTACTTTTATTCTATTTCTCTCTCTAAACATCTCTTCTAAATCTTGTGTTATGGATTGAATGGGATTAACAATTGTGTAAACCTTCCACTTCTCTCTCTACTTCTCTCTCTACTTTTCTTCTCTTTCTCTCTCTAAACATCTCTTCTAAATCTTGTGTTATGGATTAAATGGGAATAACAATTGGTATCAGAGCTAACCGGGGGTGTTTCGTGTTTTTGATTCGTGGCTATGTTCGTGTTTATGCTTGATTCGATCTCGGTTTGAATTCTTTATCATTATCTAAAATCTGTCCATTTTTTTGTTGTGTCATTAGTCTTATCTGATTTCTCATATATCAGTTATCATTCTTATGTCGTTTATTGTTTCCTTCAGTAACGCTTTGTAAGTGTTACGTGTCATTATTTTGATCTTGAAATCTGTTACGTTATTATTTATGTTGGGAATATGACATGGAAACAGCAACAGATTTTTTTTTGGAAAAGGACAGATATAACAAAAATGGACCAGATCCATTTTTTCGGCTGTAATACCCCATTACGATGGTGAGTTACGATGGGGTGATACTGGATTCGTCCCGATGGATACTCTGATCGCATTGGCTGCGATGACTACTTTGATCGCATTGACTGCGATGGCCTGTTTAATCCATTACGATGGCTCGCATTTTACGATGGCTATGTTGCGATCGCATCATGCGATGGCCACTACGATCGTATCTTGCGATGGCTTGTCGCGATGGGTTGTTACAATAGACTCACGCTGCGATGGGTTCTGTTGACTAGAATGCGATGGACTCAATTTTTTAATTGCGATGGGACTGCGATGGTGTCCATCAGGGTGCGATGGAACCATCGAGACTGCGATGGCATCATGGTTTTATAACATTGTGATGACATTCTTTTGAGAAAAGATTGTGACTTGTTTAACAAAACATACAAAGACCATGTTGTTTAAAATCTTACCAAGACCAAATCTGTCAATCACCAACCTTATCACTCCCATCAACACCAAATCTCTATCTAACCCATCTACACCTAATCCCCAATCTAGATTCAAAACAAACTGAAAAACTAAATGATCTCAGTATCGTTTCATTTATATCTATTGAAGATATATGAGATCTTTAAGACCTGTTAGAAACGAGTTCATCATAGATCACCTTTATATTCGAATCTTCCTGAATTGGAACATAAACAAGTGTGTTTACTTGCTCTTCGATTCGTTTATTCATAATTAATCCACATGCAAACGATTCTATCAACTAATCACCCTACCTGAGACCTCTCTTCATCTTGAAGCACTTCTTGTCACAAGTATATTCTCGATTAGATCAGGCATGGTCGAATTGATTGGGTATAGTGGTTATTCGATTGAGATTCGTATAAAACTGATGATGGAAATCATTGGATTTGATCTATTTTTTTACGATCATAATATCTGGTTTTAATTAGATGTGGTTTGTAAGGAATGTGTCAGATGGGGACGAAAGAAAAAGATGGTAGCGGATATAACTATGTCATGAGATAAGGGTTAGATGCAACCTAATATTTAGGCTTTGATATAACTTATATCCCAATGTGGATCGGTTTTAAAATGTGGGTGGATTGGGTTTAATACTGACCAAATTCAATAGAAATGAGTGCCAGGAACTTTTACAACTATCTATTGGTATTGGGCCCAAGTAGCGTTTGATGGACCAAAATATCGGTATGGGGTGATGTTTTTGATTAAAAGATGTAAGTCTACTCTTCATAATGTACCGGATTATGAGTTATGGTGCTTAAATGTGTTTATTCCGACCAGAGAAAACCCTCGTTTTGAAACCCTAATCCGTGCATCTATTGGGCTTTTGACTGATTTTGGGCGTAATCGTCAAGTTAGCTAGACCACGTTAACGGCTTCTTATTCTCTAGTCATCGTTGGTTTCTCAAGTAAACTACACTCAAACAAACCCAACAAACAAACACAACAAACACGACAAAAACAAACAAACACCAAAACGATCCTTTTAAGATTCACTTAATTGTCAAAACGGCTAGTATTCGGGGCAAAGTAATGTCAAGTGATTACGAAGTGGATTTGGTATTTATTATGGATTGAATGGGAACAACATTTGGTATCAAGAGCCTATAGTGGATAGGTGATTGAAGATTCGTGTGTTGTGTTCTTGATTTTTTCGTGCCTATTTTGATCCAAAAACTCACGTACCAAAAAAAATTTCTTGTGTTTTTATGGTTTATTCTTGATACAAATCATCTACATACTATTGGTAGTGATTTGGTATTGTTATTTTGGTTAAAAACACAAAAATTTTGGGTGCTTGATTCATTTTTAGGCTAACAATCACGAATTTGTTGTGGATTGTACTGTCCGAGAAAAGTGGTAACCATAGTACGATCTGTGTATTGTGATCGCATAAACCTGGGGTTTCTACTTGCGATCCAATAGCACGATCCCATAATACGATCACTGATAGGTGTGTAAACACCCATCCTTTTTACCACTTAATTACAATAATAACCGAGCCAAAATGTGTATTTTATGTCATTTATGTCAGAATTATGCGTGGTTTGTGTTTTTGTTGTGATTTAGGACGAAATTGTGAAAAGGGAGAAAACACGGGCATTCACGGGCTTTTATCGAAGAAAAAGACGAAAGACGAAGTCAAGAAGTCAAGAGTGCAAAAAGAACGGAAGTCCAAGACCAATTCTGAAGATTTATCGAAGAAAAAGTCAAAAGACGGAAGTTTACTAAAAGCCGAAGAACTCAAGTCTTATTTATGAAGAAATTTCAAAGACGAGTTTAAAGAAATCCTGAGACAAAGTTGTTAAAGTCAAAGAATTAAGAAGATTAACAAAGAATTAAGAAGAGCAAGGACTTAATGACGCAATTAAGGAAAGAAGAAAGAGGGGAGGAAGCTTCCTAAGCACCTCCTAATCCTCCCCTATAAATAGATTAGGATTTCATTCATTTTCTCTTGTTGGCTAGAGTGACACTAGTTCTTCCACCTTTTAATTACCTTGTCATTTAATTCCATTTAAATACATTGTATTGCACCTTAAATACATTTAATTTCAAGTAAGTTTCCTTTTAATTATTGTCAATCTTTACTTTATTTGTTAATCTCCTATCTACCTTTCTTAAATCTTTAATCTTTATGTTTATTGTTCATGTTTATGTTTTTGTGTTTTTATTAAATTGACTAAAGTGGGTTTTGATTATTTTGGTTATATTTGTTAGTTTGATTGTTTTAGATTGTTTGATTATCATTAGTAGATGTTTTGTGATTAGTTTGATTTAATCTTTTGATTTATTTTGATTGATTTTATCTAGATTCGTGTTATTGCTGTTCTTCCTTGTTCTTCGTTGTCTTACTGTTCTCCGGGTTTATTCCGGATCAAAGTAATGTTCAAGAGATTCCGTATCAAGGGTTTGTGCAAGTTTATTCCGGATCAAGGGTTGTTCATCCGGAATATTAGACATTCTGGATCAGAAGTGTTTATTCGGAATAATTTATTATTCCGGATCAAACCGTTCATCCGGAATATTAGACATTCCGGATCAGCCTTTCATTACGAATCAACCAAACATTCCGGATCAAGATAAAAGTTCCGGATCAACCAAACATCCCGGATCAAGGAGATATTCCGAATCAAAGGCTTCCATCCGGAATAAGTGACATATTTCGGATCAAGGAGTTTTATTCGGAATAATATTCCGGGTCAGCAATATTCCGGATCAAGCTTAAGTATTCTGAATCAAGACTTTATTCCGGATAAAGGATTTATTCCGGATCAAGGGTTTTGGTAAATATTCCGAGTGAAGAATAATCATTCCGAACGAAGGTGACATTCCGGATGAGTGATTATTCTGAGCGAATAATTATTCCGGATGAGCTATTTTTCAGGTTCTTTTAATTTCAGATTTTAACTTTCTGTTTTTAATTTTCAAGCTTTATTTTTCCCGCCTTTTTCCTTAGTCGCACTTTAAGTTTACTTGCCTTAGATTTATTTTAGCCTTGCCTTAGTTTAAGTTTTAGTTGCGTTTTAAGTTTGCCTTAGATAGATTTAAGTTTGCGTTATTTACTTTTAGTGCCTTTTAATTTTCGTCACGCTTTTAAATTCTCGTCTATTATTTTAAATTAGACTTAGATTTAAATTACAGTCATTTTCATTTACGTCTTTGCACATTTATTTTAAAAACAACCAAAAATATTTATTTCACCAAAAACAATTGAGTCGTACTTTGAACCGGAAATCAATTCGTTAAGATACCGAGAAACGAACAATTGAACCTAGCAAAATCAAGTTATCAAATGGCGCCGCTGCCGGCTCTTTTCGTAAAGATTAACGGTTTTCTGTGAGAGACGCGTTGCTTTTTGGGATCCGTTCATTCATGAGCGTTATTTTCTTGCTTAAAAATTTCAAAAATCCATAAAAAAAATTAAAACTTGTTAAAAATCCATAAAAATTAAAATTTTCAAAAATCCAAAAAGATTTTATTTTTATTGTGTATATATATTCTCTTTGTGTTTGGTTTCTTTTTATTTTGCCTTTATAGGTGTATGCGTACTAGATCTTCTAATTATCAAGAGCCCGAGCCTCGAGAAGATTTAGTTATGGCAGGTGTCAACAACAATAATCCACCGCACCTCAACAATAACAACAACAATGTTCTTCCACAGCCCGATCTTCGGACAATGGAGGAGCTTTGTCAACCTACCATGTGTGGACGAGGAGGACCGATTGCGCCGATGCAAATCACGGCTCCGGAGTTTTCGTTGAAGCACCACATGATTCAGCAAGTGCAAAGTAATCCATTCGCCGGAATGCCTGATGATGATGCCAACAAACACCTCGACAAGTTCATTACAATCACCCAAAGCATGAAGTTGCCCGGTGCCACTATGGATGTTCTACGCCTTCAACTCTTTCCACATACTTTATCACACCACGTCGAGAAATGGTTTGATCGTCTCCCGAAGAATTCAATTCATATTTGGGATGACATGACTCAATGCTTTTTGTCGCGCTACTTTCCACCATCCATGGTCACGAGCCTTCGCAATCAAATCAGCGGTTTCATGCAAGAACCCGATGAATCTCTCTTTGATGCTTGGGAAAGATATAATGTTTTGATCGATCGTTGTCCAAACCACAACATGCTCCCAGTGACATTAATTGATACTTTCTACAACGGTTTGACTTTTCGAGATCGTGATACGATTAATGCAGCCGCCAGTCTTACATTTATGAAAAAGAGACCCGAGGAGTGTAGAGAGCTAATTGAGAACATGACCACTCACCACAAAAACTGGGATTCCTCCGCTTCATCAAGGAACAACCCGAGAGTCAATGTTTCTTCCACTTCAGCAAACCCCGACATGACCGAATTCACCCGCATGATGACCGAAATGAGTAAAAATATCTTGCTTCTCGCTACAAACCAACAACAAGTTAAAGCGGTTGCCAAACCTTGTGAAACATGCGGCGGTCCTCACTCATACACTGATTGTCCTTCTACTCAAGGAAATCCGGAAAACGTGTATGCAGCTTATGGTAGTTATTCGCCGGAAAATTACCTAGCTCGACCTCAAGGGGATCGAAATTTGCTGAGTTACCGGTCAAACAACTACCTTTCACCCGGTTTTTCTCCTCAAAACCAAAACCCCAACAACAATTACAATAGAAGCAACCAAATCCCACCTAGAGCTTCTAATCCTTATCACCCACCCGCTCAACAAACCCCACCCATTAATCCGGATGTTGAAGCTTTGATGAGAACCCAAGGTGAGCAAATCAAGAATCTACAGAGCCAAATTATCAATCTAAAAGGAGATATCACCAAGCAAGGAAATGACATTAGATCCGAGCTTCGAGATAATATTCAATCCTCCTTCAGCAATCAAACGAATGATTTGAAGAATATGCTGGCTAGTTTCTTGCCCACCACTCAACCCTCTACCTCGAGTTCTCTACCTTCAAACACCGTCACCAATCCGCGAGCAAATGTGAGTGCTATTACTACCCGTAGTGGAGTAACCATAGTAGGACCACCGATCCCGCCCCCATCATCTACACCTACTCCACCACCATTTATCCCTATTCCTCCCACACCTAGTATTAGTACACCATTACCGTCTCCGCCTCGTTGTGATGAAGTACCCACCAAGAATCCTCCACCAACCCCACCTTAAACATCTCAACTTTTACCTACACCTACACCTTCACCACCTAAACCCAATATTCCTTATCCATCTCGTTTAGGCAAGACCACAATGCTAACCAAGGATGACGTTCAAGTGTCGAATTTTTTGAAGATGATCTCTCAAATGAATTTCAACATTAGACTTGTTGAAGCACTTGTCCACATGCCGAAATTTGTCAAAGCATTCAAGGAATTGCTTAACAAGAAGGAGAAGCTGATTGATCTCGCCAACACACGCTTAAATGAAAACTGTTCTGCAGTTATTCTTAAAGAACTTCCGGAAAAACTTGGAGATCCCGGTCGTTTTGTGTTGCCTTGCATTTTTAACAAAACCGAAGAATTTACTGCCCTAGCTGATCTCGGGGCCAGTATAAATTTGATGCCATTAAGTGTTTGGAAAACACTATCATTACCCGACCTTACTCCAACAAAGATGACTCTTGAGCTTGCAAATCGCACTCTCGCTTACCCCGTTGGTATTGCCGAAGATGTGTTCATTAAAGTTGGCACCTTCACTTTTCCGGTCGACTTTGTTGTTGTTGATTATGAAATGGACCCTCGTATTCCTTTAATACTTGGTCTGCCATTCTTAAGAACCGGACGAGCTTTAGTTGATGTTGCCGAAGGTGAATTAATTTTAAGGGTCGGGGATGATGCACAAGTGTTCAAAATGGGGAAGCTAACAAGCAAATCATTTGGAAGATAATCCGCGAATATGATTAATGTCATCAATGATTTTGTCATTTACAACAATCCTCTATTCGAGTCTTGCATTTATAATCCACTTTTTCAAGATGATGTGAATGATTCTCTCTCTAATTTGGAACCTTCACCCATATATGATTCTCCACCGATCTTTGATGCTTATGATGATGATTCTAGCTCAGATACAGATGATTATGATGACTTTGCTTCCGAGTATCCCGACATGCCCATTTATGATGATTTTGATGAGGCCGATACTCTTTCGAGTGATTCTTCTCATGATGAAGATCCTCCGCCATCACTTGATCCTACTTTGGATGACTACTCATTTGAGGAAGACTTCTCTACTTTTCTTAATACATACTTCCCTGATGAGAGTGATGCTCCTCCTTTAGATTTTGATGATTATGGTCTTGATCCTAATTTGGATTTGAAGAAAATTCTTTCAAAGGAGAAGCAACCGGTCGACACCAACATCCGCAGCGCGTATGATTTGACACCTCTTTGTCCACCTTCTAAGGACGAGGTTGTGCATCTTCTTCGCGGATCTTCTTCACATTCTGCTGAGCCTGAGTGCTATTTTCCCCTAAAGGAAAAGGTGTTCGACCCCGGTATTGAATTTTTTCAGCCATCTCAGTATCCGTCTGATGAAATAAAAGGAAAAGTCTTTGGAACTTATGGAAATCTGCTTACACCTCTTCACCCGTGCTTCCACCGTGCTCCATCTTTGCTTAAGGTAACCTTGCCTATTCTTCTTTGGCTTGCCTTGTTCGCCTTAAGCTTGTGCTATTTGATGGACGAAAACTATGTCTTTGATCCCGGTGGATATGTTTCATGCTTCTTCCTATGCTAATCAAGGTCGAGTCAGGCTCACGACTCGGTTAACAAAAATCAAGCGCTTCTTGGGAGGCAACCCATGTTTCTATCTTTTAGCTTTCTTTATCATAAGTGTAGGGGAGACCCGTTGGTGTTTTCTCTCTCCTCTCTTCCAATATTCAGGGATTCGAGCGCTCAATGATCCACTCTTAATGATTTTTGACGACCCGTGATTCCGTGTTTCCATTTTCCCGGTTCTATCCTAAACTCTTTTCGATTCACTATTTTATATTTTCCAATATTAAAATAGGAATCTCGTTAGTTGTCTTTTCCTTAACGAGATTTAAACAACGTGCACAATGTCCTAAGTGTAGGGGAGTTTACTCCCACATGCTTAAACATTGAGGACAATGTTTATATTAAGTGTAGGGGGGACTTCTATCGAAGTTAAGTTGCCTTTTCCTTGTATTTGTCCTCATTTTAACCGGAAAATCAATTTTTCGACATTTTTCAAAATTTTTGATCTTTTTGGCCTATTAGTTTTTCCCTTTGTATAGTTATTTTCCTTCTTTGCTAGACTAAATTTTAATAAAGTGGTTTTAATTTTCAAACGTTGTGAATCTTTTGACTCAACCCGAGTTTACTTATCTAAGTTTACTCTAGCTAGTATCCTTAACGTGTTTAAGTCAAGTTTTGCTATGCTTTTATATAGGGAGCTATAAAACGCGAAAGTCTTAACTCTCACGGGTTAAGAACAAGAACTTTTCGCAAGTTCCTATAATTGATCCTAGAGATTCGTTTATCAAGGGAACTTTAAAACGCGATTTCTAAACTTGAAAAAGTCTAAGAGTTTGAAAGATCCTATAGGCGACTCGAAAACCCAAAACTTTGATTTAATAGGCTAAGCATCCACGAGTCTCATTCCTTGAGATTTTAAACTGTGGAGAACGAGAGATGATAGAGTCAATTATAAGTTTGGTATTCTTTCGTGAATTTATGTGAGTTAATTATAAGCCTATTCTCCCATCGCCTGCTAATAAATTTATCTGCAATAAATAAGGTTGTACGATTTGAAAAGTTACTTAGCTTCTAGCCCAAGATCGTTTAAAAGTTGATCGGTATGGATTAGAGTTCATAGCCAAGGCATAACTTATTGAAGCGGGATGCGAAGATTGGCGAGTCCAAAAAGGTCCTAACAAGGCATGAGGGCTATATTTTGTTGCTAAAGATCAAAAGTGATGTGAAGAATCATTTATCAAAGATCAATATGAAGGATCGAGACACACGACGAAAAGCAAGAACTCCCCAAAAGTCATGGAGAAGTCTATCCGAAAAGACCCTAGCAAGGTATGAGGATAAATAAAGCCAAGTCCAAAAAGGAGGCGGATCGTTTTATATCAAAGTCCAAAATAAAGATTGGAGAAAAATGAAGAAGTCGTGGTCCAAATATGAAGAATCTCTCAAAACTTCAAGTGAAGAAATTCCTATATGAAGAGAAGACCATAATTTCATGAACGTCTCTCAAGGTTTGAAGTATGAAGTCGCTGCCAAATATCGGTCCGAGAAAGGTCTCAAATCGTGAAGCGAGTTATGCCAAGATATGAACTTTATGAGGTCCCGAGAAGCAGTTTTAAAAGATTTTGTCCTTTAGCTAACTATTGATTAAATCGTCCCACTTTATTTTCAGCCTAATAACTATCAAAATAAGTCAAATAATGCATCCTTGTGATCATTCAAGACAACAATAAAATATAAGAGATACACCTAGGAATAAGGGAGTCTAAGTAAATAATTGGCCCACATGAGTTCGTGTTAGTTTGCTAACTTATAATAACAATGATCCCGTTTTTAAGCTTGGTTTGGAGAAAGTGAAAACTTGAGGATGATGATTATTCATGACATTTTCAAAACCCGAAGGTATGTTTTTGATTTCTTTACTTTGAATGTTTACAATTTTCTATCTCTTTAATAAAGTCCAACGTGGATTGATTGTGATGAAAAATGTAAACGTGCTTTGTAACTAATGCATTGCATGAGGACATTGCAATGGTCAAGTGTAGGGGATTCTATAGGTGTGTAAACACCCATCCTTTTTACCACTTAATTACAATAATAACCGAGCCAAAACGTGTATTTTATGTCATTTATGTCAGAATTATGCGTGGTTTGTGTTTTTGTTGTGATTTAGGACGAAATTGTGAAAAAGGGAGAAAACACGGGCATTCACGGGCTTTTATCGAAGAAAAAGACGAAAGACGAAGTCAAGAAGTCAAGAGTGCAAAAAGAACGGAAGTCCAAGACCAATTCTGAATATTTATCGAAGAAAAAGTCAGAAGACGGAAGTTTACTAAAAGCCGAAGAACTCAAGTCTTATTTATGAAGAAATTTCAAAGACGAGTTTAAAGAAATCCCGAAACAAAGTTGTTAAAGTCAAAGAATTAAGAAGATTAACAAAGAATTAAGAAGAGCAAGGACTTAATGACGCAATTAAGGAAAGAAGAAAGAGGGGAGGAAGCTTCCTAAGCACCTCCTAATCCTCCCCTATAAATAGATTAGGATTTCATTCATTTTCTCTTGTTGGCTAGAGTGACACTAGTTCTTCCACCTTTTAATTACATTGTCATTTAATTTCATGTCCATTTAAATACATTGTCTTGCACCTTAAATACATTTAATTTCAAGATAAGTTTCCTTTTAATTATTGTCAATCTTTACTTTATTTTTCAATCTCCTATCTACCTTTCTTAAATCTTTAATCTTTATGTTTATTGTTCATGTTTATGTTTTTGTGTTTTTATTAAATTGACTAAAGTGGGTTTTGATTATTTTGGTTATATTTGTTAGTTTGATTGTTTTAGATTGTTTGATTATCATTAGTAGATGTTTTGTGATTAGTTTTATTTAATCTTTTGATTTATTTTGATTGATTTTATCTAGATTCGTGTTATTGCTGTTCTTCCTTGTTCTTCGTTGTCTTACTGTTCTCCAGGTTTATTCCGGATCAAAGTGATGTTCAAGAGATTCCGTATCAAGGGTTTGTGCAAGTTTATTCCGGATCAAGGGTTGTCATCCGGAATATTAGACATTCCGGATCAGAAGTGTTTATTCGGAATAATTTATTATTCCGGATCAAATCGTTCATCCGGAATATTAGACATTCCGGATCAGCCTTTCATTCCGAATCAACCAAACATTCCGGATCAAGCTAAAAGTTCCGGATCAACCAAACATTCCGGATCAAGGAGATATTCCGAATCAAAGGCTTCCATCCAGAATAAGTGACATATTTCGGATCAAGGAGTTTTATTCGGAATAATATTCCGGATCAGCAACATTCCGGATCAAGCTTAAGTATTCCGAATCAAGACTTTATTCCGGATAAGTGACATATTCCGGATAAAGGATTTATTCCGGATCAAGGGTTTTGGTAAATATTCCGAGTGAAGAAGAATCATTCCGAACGAAGGTGACATTCCGGATGAGTGATTATTCTGAGCGAAGAATTATTCCGGATGAGCTATTTTTCAGGTTCTTTTAATTTCAGATTTTAACTTTCTGTTTTTAATTTTCAAGCTTTATTTTTCCCGCCTTTTTCCTTAGTCGCACTTTAAGTTTAATTGCCTTAGATTTATTTTAGCCTTGCCTTAGTTTAAGTTTTAGTTGCGTTTTAAGTTTGCCTTAGATAGATTTAAGTTTGCGTTATTTACTTTTAGTGCCTTTTAATTTTCGTCACGCTTTTAAATTCTCGTCTTTTATTTTAAATTAGACTTAGATTTAAATTACAGTCATTTTCATTTACGTCTTTGCACATTTATTTTAAAAACAACCAAAAATATTTGTTTCACCAAAAACAATTGAGTCGTACTTTGAACCGGAAATCAATTCGTTAACATACCGAGAAACGAACAATTGAACCTAGCAAAATCAAGTTATCAATCACTCACTGCGATCACAGACCTTGATCACTAACTGCGATCACAGGCCACGATCTGAGTACGATCGTTGGGTACGATCACACGAGTGCGATCCGAGTACGATCGTTGGGTACGATCACACGAGTGCGATCCGAGTACGATCGTTGGGTACGATTGTTAGGTACGATCAAGGAGTACGATCGTTGGGTGCGATCAAGGAGTACGATCGTTGGGTACGCTCAAGGAGTACGATCGTTGGGTGCGATCAAGGAGTACGATCGTTGGGTACGATCAAGGAGTACGATCTTTGGGTGTGATCTAAGAGTACGATCTAAGAGTACGATCTGAGAGTGCGATGGGTATTGCGATGGACAGATAAATTTTGTTTGAGCAATTTTTAGACTTAGCCACTATCTAGACTAGTTTCGGAACATAGTTTACACGAAAAAAAAGAGTTAAAATTTTTTTTAGGTCAAGTAAATTCAAATTTTTCCCTACTAGTTTTTGGCTCTTTCTAACTCAATTTCAAAATTTGGCGATACAAATTTTTTTCGGCTTACCATTTTGTCGGACTGCGGAATTTATTGTCGGACTGGGAAATTTTTTTTTTGGAACTTTCGAAATTTCAACCACAATCAAATCACAACAAATCCACTAAGATCTGCAATTCATTCACAAGTATTCACCATGTCTAACAACAGCATCAACATTGCAACTGCTAATCAAATTCGTTTGGAACAAGGTGGCAACGGTAATCCACCTGTGCTCACTGCCGGTTGTTACGTTCAATGGAGATCTCGTTTTCTCAGATTTCTCGACGGAAAAGAAAACCGAACTGCTCTTCCTCACTGCCTTGAGAATCCACCTCCAGTTTTTTAATTCAGACCAATTACCACACAGGTAGAGGATGGTACTTCATCAACTATACGAGCTATGGAGGATTTTGACACATGTTCTGCTGAGAAAAAGAAACTCCTCCAAGTTGAAGCTGATGCTGTAAACTTCATACTCACTGGAATTAATAACGATATCTATTCCACAGTTGATGCATGTCCTAATGCTATGGAAATATGGAATGCAATTCATCGATTGAAGAAAGGTGAGTCGATCAATGTTCAAGATCTCGAGACTAATCTACTTTGGGAGTTTGGAAAATTCACATCTGAGGATGGTGAATCCATTGACTCAGATTACTCGAGATTTTACAAAATGATGAATGAGCTTGTCAGAAATCAGTGCACCATCTCCAATCATCATGCCAATGTTCAGTTTCTACTTCAACTCAAACCGGAATGGCAAAGGTATGTGACCTTGGTTAAACAAAGGGAAGATATCAAGACCATCTCCTATCATAAACTTTATGATATCTTGAAACAACATTAGAATGAAGTGAATGAACTAAGGGCTGAAAAGGCAGAACGGTCTGCAAATTCTATTGCTTTTGTGGCTGCTACTTCAACAAAACCCGTTCCCCGTCAACAACCACCTACTCATTCCTCAAAGTCATCAAGCTCATCCACCAAACCTCTAGCTGCTACTAAACACAAAGCAAAAGCAATTGTCCCCACTCTACCTCCAAAGTATGACACCGAGTCAGATGGAGACAGTGATGATGAAGAAACTTCAAGGGACAAGAAGATTGAAGAACTCAAGTCTTTACTCACCACAACTTATAAGAAGATCTACAAACCTACCAACAATAACCTCAGATCATCATCAAATGCTAGATATAAGGAAGTTGATCATGCACCTCGGTATGATCGTGATGCTAGGTATGATAATCAGAGGATGCCGCATCAAGTTGGGGCTAGAGACACTGTAGGCACTCCGGTTGTGCAGAAGACTAGGATTCAATGCTTCAACTGCAAGGGATTTGGGCACATGTCTAGGGAATGCAAGAAGCCAAAACGGGTTAAGGACTCAGGGTATCACAAGGAAAAGATGCTGCTGTGTAAGAATGAAGAAGCAGGAATTCCACTCAGAGCAGATGAAGATGACTGGCGTGATGACACTGTTGATGAATCCGATGATCAAGAGTTGGAGGCACATTATGTATACATGGAAAAGATTCAAGAAGTGATCCCAGAGACTGATGATACTTCTGGACCCATCTATGATTCTGAGCCACTTGAAAAGGTACCATCACATGATAACTATAATGTGTTTGCTAATGAACCACGTCATCCTGAGCAACCCGAAAGCATCAATGACACATATGTAATGGACACGGAGGATAGCAATATCTCTACAGATTCACAACATATGTGTAATGATGACGGAAAAGCTGTTCAGGATACTGACTCGGATGAGGACCGTGATTTGCTTGCGTCTATTATTGATTCTTTAAAACATGAAATTGAGGAAAACAAAGAGGCTTATAAATGTTTGAAGCAAGCAAACACATCCTTAGCCGAGGAGATAGACAGGCTTAAAGAGTGTGATTATGTAAAAGAAGCTGATCGACGGGTTGCGATAGCTAATGGTTTGGTATATGAACGTAAGGTGCCCAATGAACAATATTGTTCTGAAGTAACACACGAAATTCATATGTCAAAACAAAAGATATTGGACCTTGAAGAACAACTGCTGCTACATAAACTCCAAATTACTGAGTTAGAGTCGGTTAATAAAGAAAAAACCGAGCTTTATAAAACTCGTGAAGAAAAGGATATTGAAAAAATTCTTGCTTTGGAAAAGAGAGTCGACACGTTAAACAACATTGTTTACAAAACGGGTCAATCTATTCAAACTATGAATATGCTCAATAGAAATATGAAAACGAGTTTTGTCAAGCCTGAATATCTCAAGAAAGTTCAAAGTACCAAGCCTGCTCTTTATGATATCGGTTTTTATGTTGATAATCTTGCTCTTATGCTTTCCCCTGACTGCGACGAAATCATTCGTCAACAAGAAGAAAGTCGATCAAACTTAAGTGATTTAATAAACCTTTCTGATTCTGATAATTATATTAAGTTTGTTCCTCAAAAAGAACTTTCCAAAGAATAAAAGATGTACAATAGTGTTCCACCACCAAGTGATGAACCCCAAAAGAAAGTTTCTTTAAAAAGGAGTTTCAAAAAGCAATCAATTTTGTTAGAAAAACAAATTTCGGATGAAAAACATAAATGGGATGAGAAAAGCAAAAGTGTTCAGCAATTTGAGTTTATAAAACAAGGGGTTTTAAATTTGTACAAAGGTGTCGTCGACTATGAAAAAGTTTCTAGGGATACCATTTGGAATATTAAACCTAACCCACAAGTAGAAGTCGTCATTCAACAATGCATTGCTCCAACAATTGATGATCTTTCAAAAAATGTGGAAATGTTTTATAATGCTCTCACTGAGGAAATGTTAACTGATTTAAGCTATGTCATATCTCTTGAAGATGAAGTTGACTTTCTTCAAATCAAATTAAAGACACAAGAACACCAACTTTCTAACGAAATTGATCGACTTTCTAAGGAATACTTTTATGCTGACCATATGAATGCTATACTTGGTGTGTATACCGATCTTGATCAATATTGTCATGTAGCATGTCTAGTGTCAGAATCGGACGCGAAATGTCGCAATCTTGAAGTAGAGCTTTCGAAACAAATTCAGTCATATAACAAACTTTCGAAAAGTTTTTCTCAACTTGAGAAACACTCCATTTCTCTTGAACTTGCTTTACAAAAAGGTGAAAAATCTCATAATCATAAAAAGTGTCAAGAAATGTCAGCTTCTTCGTTTCGTCTACTAAATGAAAAAGATTTCGAAATAAATGATTTGAAAGCTCAGCTAAAAGAAAGGGGCATAGCCATAAGTGAGTTACAGAAACTCATTGAGAAATGAGAGGAAAGTCTGTTTTGGGTAAACCATCCGCCGTTCGTCAACCGAATGCGGTTAAATGCCCCAAATCATCTATTTTGGGACAATCACCACAGACTTCGCCTAAGATAGGAAATGATAAGAGTAGCAATGTGATAGCACCTGGAATGTATAAGATGAACACTAAGCCCACTCAAACTGGAACATCGCGGTTTCCTGAGAATATTAGGAAAACTAATCAACGTGTGTCTTTTTCTATAGGAGTAATCCTCACTACTAGTGTTAGCGGACCACAACTTAAGAGCAATAGAATGCAAGATAAGGTCATGCCTAACAATAGTCAAGGAAAGAAGTTGGAAATAGAAGACCACCGTAGGAATTTTAAGTTTTCTAAGAATAAAACGTATGTAACTGCATGTAATGACAATTTAAATGCTAAGACCTCGAATATTGAATTTGTTTGTGTTGAATGTGGAAAATGTGTTCGTACTTTCAATCATGATGCTTGTGCTCTTAATCATAATGGCGTGAATACTAGAACTAGGAAGCCTATTCGTGTGCCCACTAGTAATAGTGAACCCACAAGAACTTTGAACCAATCCACTGATCAACCACTTAAGAAACTAAGTGCGTTAGAATCCACTACTCTACGTAAACAAAGCAGGTTAAAGAAGCTTTATGAGAACATGATTAGGACATGTACACGGGGGTATTCAAGATTTACACCACCCGGATACAAATGGGTACCTAAGACAACCCCTATTCTAATTGGGTCTATGAATGTTAGTTTACCTTTAGAATCTGGGTCCACTACTATTTTGGAACCTGTTTCTATCAAGGGCTCCCATTTGTCAAATGCTACATTGTCTTCTATTTATTTTATAGCTCGTCGAAATCATCCTATTCATAATGGACTCCGGGTGCACAAAGCACATGACGGGCAATCTCAAGCTTCTCATTAAATTCGTGGAGAAGTTTCTTGGTACGGTGCGGTTTGGAAATGATCAGTTTGCACCGATACTTGGATATGGCGATTTGGTTCAAGGAAATCTCACTATCAAACGGGTTTATTACATCGAGGGACTGAATCACAATTTATTCTCGGTTGGTCAATTTTTTGATGCGGATTTGGAAGTGGCTTTTCAGAAATCTACTTGCTATGTTAGAGACTACGATGGGAATGACCTTCTTACAGGTTCTCGTGGTTCTGATCTCTACACAGTAACTCTTCAAGACACATCTTCAACAAATCCAATTTGCTTAATGGCTAAAGCTTCATCATCTCAAGCATGGTTATGGCATCAACGATTGTCACATCTCAACTTTGACACCACCAACTTGCTTTCGAAGAATGATATTGTGACCGGTCTTCCTAAGTTGAAATTCGTCAAAGACCATCTTTGTTCTTCTTGTGAGTTGGGGAAAGCAAAACGGAAGTCTTTCAAAACAAAGACTACCCCAAGCTCAAAAGGACGATTGGAACTTCTACACATGGATTTATGTGGTCCCATGCGTGTAGAGAGTATTAACGGGAAAAAGTATATTCTCGTGATTGTTGATGATTACTCTAGATACACATGGACTATCTTCTTAATGTCCAAAGATGAAACACCAGAGGTTCTCAAAAACTTTCTCAAGATGATACAACGCAATCTTCGAGCTCAAGTCTTAACCGTAAGAACGGATAGGGGTACTGAATATTTGAACAAGAACTTGCAATCTTACGTTCAAGAAGAAGGCATCGAACATCAAACGTCTATTGCTCGAACTCCTGAACAAAACGGCGTTTTCGAAAGACGGAACCGTACTTTGGTTGAGGCTGCTCGAGCAATGCTTTCTGCTTCAAAATTACCGCTATTCTTCTGGGCTGAAGCAATTGCAACTGCCTGTTATACTCAGAATCGTTCTCTCGTCATCCCTAGACATGAAAAGACACCTTACCTCATCATCAATGGCCGGAAACCTACTGTCAAATTCTTTCACGTATTTGGATCTTTATGCTACATCCTTAAAGACGATGAGAATCTCGACAAGATGAAAGAAAAAGGTGATGCATGTATTTTTGTGGGGTATGCTACATTGTCGAAAGGATATCGAGTCTGTAACAAGTGAACAAAGATTATTGTCGAAACAATTCATGTGAACTTTAACGAATTGCCACAAATGGTACTTGATCACAACAGCTCAAGTCCCGCACCTCATTGTCCAGCAATGGCACCTACACAAAACAATGTACGTCCCGTGTAAGAATGTCAACAAAGTACTCCTACAGCAGACTCGACGGATATGACACATATGAATGAGTTGGTTGATTTATATGATCCAATGTTTGATGAATATTACTATGGAAACAATCAAGTTGTGTCAAAGCCTTCCGTTGTCACCACTACTGATGCACCCGAACAAAGTAAAAAAGACATAACTGCATCTACTTCAGCAACCGTTGCTCAAGAGACAATTCCATTGGATACTCAACAAACTCAAGAAACAATCATACAACCAACATCACCAACCGTCAATGCTGAAGGAGGAAACAACAATCAAGCAGTCGATGCACAACCTGACGATGAAGAATTTATCAATCCGTTCGGTACACCGGTACACGAAGTCGGAGAGTCTTCTACTCAACATGTTGATCCGTCCAACATGCATACATTCTACCAACCATATCCATCCACTCACCATTGGACACGTGATCATCCATTGGAGCAAGTCATTGGAAATCCTTCAGAACTAGTTCGAACACACAGACAACTCGAAACTGATGGCGATGTGTGTATGTATGCACTCACCGTGATTTCTACTGTACCTACAAACATCAAACAAGCCATGACTGATCATGCGTAGATTGAATCAATGCAAGACGAAATTCATCAGTTTGAACGCCTAAATGTTTGGGAACTTGTTGACCGACCCTATGGAATGTCAATTTTAGATTTCAAATGGATCTGGAAAAACAAACTGGATAAAGAACAAACCATCATCAAAAACAAATCTCATCTTGTGGTTAAGGGATACCGTCAACAAGAAGGCATAGACTACGATGAATCATTCGCTCCAGTCGCTCGTTTGGAAGCAGTCAAGATATTCCTTGCATATGCTGCACATAAGGGTTCAACGCTTTTTCAGATGGACGTTAAAACTGCTTTTCTCAACGGTCATTTGAAGGAAGAAGTGTATGTGAATCAGCCGGAAGGATTCATCGATCCTCATCATCCTGACAAAGTCTATCGTCTCAAGAAGGCTGTATATGGACTGAAACAAGCTCCAAGGGCATGGTACGAAGAACTATCCAACTTCTTGGTTTCCAAAGGATTCTCCAAAAGTTCTATTGATCCTACTCTCTTTATTAATAAATATGGGGATGAAATACTGCTGGTGCAAGTTTACGTTGATGACATTATTTTTGGTTCTACGAACCCAAAACTTTCAAAACGTTTTGAAAAGTTAATGCACAACAGATTTGAAATGTCAATGATGGGGGAGCTAAAATTCTTTTTAGACCTCCAGATTCATCAATCCCCACGTGGTATCTTCATAAACCAAGCTAAGTATGCTCAAGAGATACTTAAAAAGCATGGTATGACCTCATGTGCTCGAGTTGGTACACCATTGTCGACCACATCCCTAGACGCTGACTTGTACTCATATCCCGTAGATCAAACGCAATATCGCAGTATGATCGGGTCACTTATGTACCTTACATCTAGCAGGCCTGATATTCATCATGCCACATGCTATTGTGCACGATATCAAGCCAGACCTACTCAAAAGCACCTCAAAAAGGTTAAACGGATCTTTCGGTAACTTAAGAATACCATTCACATGGTACTCTGGTATCCGAGGGAAACCGGTTTTCATCTAACAGCTTTTTCAGATTCTGATCACGTAGGTTGTCTTGATAGTCGAAAAAGCACTTCTGGTAGCATACAATTTCTAGGGGAAGACAAGCTTGTCAGCTGGTCGTCAAAGAAGCAGGATTGCACTTCGCTCTCATCAGCTGAAGCAGAATATGTGGCTCTATCCGCGTGCTGTGCTCAAGTCCTCTGGATGAGAACTCAACTCACGGATTATGGCTTCCACTTTGATAAAATACATATGTATTGTGACTCAAAGTCGGCCATAGCCATATCTTGCAATCCGGTTCAGCACTCCCGCACCAAGCACATCGATGTCAGATATCACTTCATCAAGGAACAAGTGGAACGCGACATCGTGGAATTATACTTTGTCAAAACTGAGTACCAGCTGACAGACTTGTTTACAAAAGCTCTCTTGAAAGATAGGTTTGCGTATCTCGTTGGCCGTCTTGGTATGAAGTATATGACTCCAGAATACTTGGAGGTTTTGGCAAATGAAGCTGCTTGATATTCTCTCATGATGACTTCTAAGCACATCACAGCTTAGGACTCGGACCTCAAATAAGGAAAGTTTATCACGGACGATAACTTATCCTTATCAACGAGAAATTAATATTTCTCGGTCATGAGCTTCCTATAAAAACATTCAAAGTTTTTAAGTTCATGAAAAACGATTTCTAAGTAAATGTCAGCTTAGACCTCGAACTTCAACTTAAGGAAAGTTTATCACGGATGATAACTTATCCTTCACAACGGGAAATTTATTTTTCTCGGTCATGAGCTAGTCATAAAACAATCAAAGTTTTGAGCTCATGAAAAACCGACCCGAAAGGGAAGTGTACTTTTCAGTGCGCTTTCCCTAAGCAATATAAGAGAAGTCTTCTATCCTGATTATTTTAAAACCGTTGAACACAATTTTTCAAGAATTTCTCAAAAAGGTTCTTCTAAATATTTCAAAATTGTGTGTTCAACACTCCCTTCCTCATATGTGGTCTTTATATCTCTAAAATGTCATATGTTATTTTGATCAATTTTTGAGGGGGAGCGTTTTAAAATCAAGCCTTTTAATGTTGTTAGGTACATCTCTAATATTGTCGTATTTTATGTATCCAACACATTCCGAAAATGATATTAAATCTGTCATATATTATCGGTAAAGGCATCTCAACTCCGTACCTCAACATATTTGTGGTGTTGTTTTTCCAAAATTTTGTCAAACTTTTGTTTCAAGACACACATATATTGTTGAGGGGGAGCATCCCGGCTGAAAAAGTTCCATGATTCATACGTGCACACATGTTTCTCTCCCGTCGATTTTTCGGAAATTGTCATATTTTAATCAATTGGTATCTCTGATATTATATTTTTATATTAGAGATAGGGGGAGAAAATATGATTAAAATGTAATATATCGAAACATGTGATCTTAAAGACTCAAGTGCAACTCTTTCCTGCACATGCCAAACTATTTCGTTTATCGATGCATGTGTGTAGGGAGAGCTTTTTAAAAATATAAAACTTTCGAAGTGTTAAAAGTTTTGATTTTTATCAAGCACTTTTAATTGTTTTCAATGGTTTTATGGTTACGATCTTTACCCAAAACAACCTACTATCCACGACGGAACGATGGAGTCAAAAGGTGGTTTAGGATAGGAAACTAAGTCCTATGATCCAACCAGAACCGGAGGGATCTACCCAAGGACATTCCATAGCTAGAAATAGTTGTCCTTAGGAAAGATGGAGTGGAATGAAGCTGAATGCGGACCAATTACTTAAGTTAGCACTAGAACAATCACAACAAGGTGCTAATGATGACGTATTGGTAAGCATTGAAGGAGTTGAATATTCTATGCAACTTAGGTAGAAACCGGGTTAACACATCTTTTGAAGACAAGTGTCATGGACCCAGTGATGCGATGCACAACCCTTCCCCAGCCATTCGAGTTTCTCTCAAAAGTAACTTGTCTCATTGTCACGGAGATCAACACGTATCTATTGAATTTTTCACTCCGAGTCAGTTAATATTGAAAAGGTGGCAGTCTGCTCCAGCCTCCGATTACCAAAATGCACTTATTGAGTCTAGAGCCAAACGAGATCTATCTATCATCTCATTAGGACACAATCGAGTCCTACGCATTATCCTTGCGATACTGTCAGAACATCTGAGTGATATGATTCACAATGAAGATGCAATACCTGCTTGAGCCAGCATCAAACAAGCTCATGGTAGGTAACTTGTGCGATTCTACACGAATCAAACTTGTGAGAACTGGAATGCAACTAAGTTTGATTCTTAATTGATTCAAACTTGATTCCTGGTTTCTTCGCAAAATCCATGTGATCTTGCCAGAACATTTAGAGTGACACTCATTAGTGTTCATAGTGACGAATGGAAATCCTTCCAGTGTCAACATCAAACAGCACTGCGGTAGGTAACTCGCAAGATTCTCTATGAATCAAGCTTGTGACAAACTGGAAAGCAACAATGGTGCGATTCTTTTAGAATCAAACTTGTTCTAGGAAATCTGAATTGACGACTCTAATCAGACAGATAATTTATCCTTATGATTCACTCTTTACGTTCGCTGTCTTCTTTGAGACGGTCGAGTAAAGAGAACTGGCTACTACCGCCGGGAAACCCTGTCAAGGAGGTTCTTAATCGAATCTACCTGATCACAGGTACGGTATTTAATACCGTTTAACGGTCTTCACCGACCGGAGGTAAAACGCTACCGAGTTAGGGTGAAATATTCAAAGCCATTTCATCCGTGTCTATATATGTTGCTGCATATCAAGAAGGTGGCGTAGCTATGAAACCAATGTCGATTCAGAAGTCACAAGAGCACAAGATGGAGATAATCAAGATACTTAAGAATGTAAGAATGTAATAGGTCATCTTGCCACAAGAGTACAAGATGAACACGATCAAGGATATATTGAAGATCTCAAGCACTCTAAGTCAAAAGACAAAGGCTCAAGATAAGGATCACAAGGCATGAAGGAACACAACCGATACAAACAAGATCAAGACCAAGATAAAAGACCAAAGCAGGAAGATCTCCTCTACAAGAATGTATTCACTCAATCAACTTATGCTTTTTAAGCTTTTTAAGATGACCGATATATTAAGGGATATTGTTAGCCCTATATTTTATATAGTCGAACAAGAATGTAATAGGGCATCTTAGTCGTTATTGGTCTTGTATAGTAATAGGTTAGTCGGGAAAAGCGGGCTTGGACTTTAAGGTAATATTGTCTTTGTTAGGGGCTATATGCCCAAGTGAATGCCAAGCCCGGCTCAAGATGAAGCCCACAAAGGCCTTAGAGCCGTGGCATATATAACCCTCTTCCACATGTGGAAGAGGGTGTTGGTTCATTTCAAAAAACACCTAGTTTTAGTGTAAACCTTCCACTTCTCTCTCTACTTTTCTTCTCTTTCTCTCTCTAAACATCTCTTCTAAATCTTGTGTTATGGATTGAATGGGAACAACATGTTAGATTTTAATTGAATTTTAAATACAAGTTTTAGTTTATTAATTTTAATTAAAAAAGTTTTATTTAAGTTTTTTTTTATAAAGTTTTAAAAAATATAAAAAGATTAAAAAAATATTTTAATTACTTTAATTAGTTTTAAATTGTTTTTAAATATAGTTTTATAATTAGTTTTCAGTTAATATAGTTTCTTTAAAAATAGTTTTAAATAGTTTTCATTTTAAAGTTTTAGTAGAAAGTAATTAGAATAGATTAAATTTAAGTTTAATTTTAAAATAGTTTTCAAATTAGTTTAAATAGTTTAATTAATAATTATATTTATATTTCTTTAGTTGTCTTTTTAGTTTTAAAAATACCAAAAATACGTTTCACCAAGAACAAATTAATCTACGTTAAATTGAAAATCAATTCGAGTCGAGTCGAGGAACGATAAATAGAACTTTAATTGATTAAAAAAAATTTAACATTAAAATGGCGCCGCTGCCGCTTCGCTCGTTACGATTGACGATTTGTCGTGAGAAGATTTGGATTTTGGGATCCGTTCGATTTTGAACGTTATTTTTCTTGTTAAAAAATCTAAAACATAAAAAATCAAAAAGATAAAAATACAAAAATTAAAATAAAATCATCAAAAGCAAACTCTTTCCTAAGATTTGCACCAAAAAAATTAAAAAATCCAAAAGTAATACTTTTTCTAAAGTATTACACCAAAAATACTCCTCTTTATCCTCTATTCTGTTTAATTCTTTTCTCTACCCCTCTTATTTTTAATTCTTCATGGATTCGTACTGCGTAAGATGTGGGAGACCATGGAATGGTTATCAAACATGTCAATGGTGTACATGTGAGCAATGAGGCTATCATCTCGACAATACACAACTTGGATTTTGTCCACTTTGTAATTCAGCCAATTCGTACTTCACCTCTCCCATATATGAGGATCCATATCCGCAAAGTGCACCGGGTTTTTCTCCATACCCGTGTTGCAGCTATTGTGGGGGCCCTCACGATACTTCTTATTGTCAACCGATGAATTATGAGCCACATCCGTGTTATAATTCCGGTTTTCAAAATTTTTAACCCCCACAAAACTCCGTCGTTCATCAACCTTCTTTTGAGGAACAAATCACTATTTTGGATGGAATTCTAGAAAGCTTAAAACAACTCAAAGTTAGTTCGTATGACGAAAGCCGACAAGAGCAAGTATCTAATCTTAGTGCTTTTACTCCTCCTCTTGTGCGTTCTTACTATTATGATGATGATGACGATGAGAATTCTATTTCTTGGAATGATCTTGTTGGTCAATGTCTTAGTGCAATTGTAATTCCTTCTCTCGATATCCCAAATGCATCTAAGGATTGTGATACATCGAGTGAGATTAGTGATTTTGGTCTCGACAAATTCTTTGATGAAGTTTGTGATGTGCCCACTTTTGCGGAGCTTACGGACGAGGTCGCTCTTACGGATGACATTTGTGACAACCCTAGGTTTTGGATTTGTCACTTGGTCTTACTTTTAGGTTATTTTATGTGTGCTTACTTGAATTGTGTGATTACGTGTTTATTTTGTGTGAACGAGGTTGGTGTGGTTATCGTTTATGAGTATAGAGTACTCATAAGTAAATCGAGGAACGGTTAATTCATGTTCATGAGATCACAATTAGTGACTATGAAATGAAATGGTGATATTTTGGTGGTTACGTATACGTATAAGTATTATATTAATAGTATTTTTTTTAGGATTTACGGTTTAGCATTTAGAGGTCTCGGGTGAGGTAATTATCCATATGAATATTTTTCGGGATGGTTTTAAGTCATTTAGGACTTACTTATAAAGTTTATTTAAAAATTTGAGATTTTTTTTAAAGTGTATATTTTACGTCTTTTACAGTAAAACACGTAATTTTGACTAGTTTCACGGTTTTGGGGTTTTGGAAGCTTTAGGGGCTGAAATAAATTAATGTAAATTAAGATAATATTAATAAGATATTAATTAACAATGAAAAGAAAAAAAATAAAGAAAAAAACGAAATTAGGGATGTTTGGGTCGGTTTAGAAGAGAAAAAAAAGGAAAAAAGGAAAAGATTTATGGTAAGTGGTAATTGGGTTGGACAAGGATTGTTTTGGCTATATAAGGAACCCCCAACACTAAATCAAACACATTTTTTTTCTTTCCCTGGAGTTATAGTCGACTAAAAGAAGAGGAGAATTAGGGTTCTTCATAAAAATTGGGTGTTTTTCATCTTCCATTGAATTAAAGGTAAAAACCTTCTTAAACCTTTTTAATTAAATTGTTTTTATGTTTAATTGATCATTCTTATGATGGATTAAGGGTTAGGGTTTATATAAAATCAGTAAAATAATGATGTGATAATCATAATATGATGATCATATAATCTAGGGCTTGTATTGGATGGGGTTATGGGTAATTAATTTGTTCAATTTGTTTAAACCCGTTTTTAAAAACTGGGCAGATTTTTGAGTCAATTGTTTTGATCATATCGGGAGTTCTTTAAACTCTTATTTTACTATCCAAGTACCCCTAGAAATATATTTGAAGTGGCTTTCCAATGCAAGAAACGAGAACTAAATTGGAGGTCGGGAAGTGGGTCAAAAACAGGTTACAACAGTCGGAGGTCAAAACAGTTTTGAATTCAGCATGTTTTCTTTTTAAGTTTTCGGTTGTTTGGGGTACTTAGGGTTGCATTGGGATCTTCTCACGAACGTGAGAGATGGTTTATATATTGTAGTAAGTATCTGCACTTGGGCTAAGGTTGTGGTTTAGGGTAAGACCCCTTAATGGTAACAAACTTTTAGTACGTTTAAAATCAGGAAATCTGGAATGACAAAAGTAGATATATGTATATCGGGTGTTAACAGTAGCTTTAAGGTTAGGGAAAGTGGGAGTTATTAGCCAACATATGTAAGGGTATGAATATTCCTTTTATAGAAACCATGGGTATGTTTAAGTGGATGTTTGACTTAAAGTTTTGAGACCTAAAAACGGGGACTGTTTTGGGTAAAATATGAACGGGATAGTTATTAAACTTAACCAAGTTAAGGACTTGTTAAGGAAGGGTAATGGGGTGATTAGAGCTTGTCAATGAGGAAAATATGTGGGAATAGACTAGATGTCCATCATAGGTTGATGAGCCATCTTAGTGATTGGTTCGTGTATTAATTTCGTGTTTTTGGTTTGTTAGCTTGTTGCTAATGCGAGGACTCGTGAAGAAGCTATCTGGTGAGTTTCATAGTCCCATGTTTACTATTTATTTTGACTTTCAGATGGGATGGAAGAGACACTGTGTTGAATTATTTTCTAAATTAATGCTGTGAATGTTTTAAGGTTTGAGATGGACTTGTGTGTACATTTATGTGATTAACTGCTATGTGATTCTTGTTTGTGTGTGATCTGGATTGGAAAGGTACATAGGTGTATGGGCGCCTATGGGACCTATGGTTAATGATAAGGCGTGATGCCTTGGAAATTGTGATTGTTGGTAAGGCGTGATGCCTTGGAAATTGTGATTGTTGATAAGGCGTGATGCCTTGGAAATTGTGATTGTTGGTAAGGCGTGATGCCTTGGAAATTGTGATTGTTGGTAAGGAGTGATGCCTTGGAATTGTAATGATTGATTTAACTTGAATGCTAGTTGTTAGTACATGATTGTAGCGCATTGTCCATATTTTTATTGGTTTATGGTATTCACAACTTATGACTTGTCTTGTGTTGGAGTCTAAACCTATGACTCTCACTAACTTTATGTTGACGTGTTTTAGTGTCTCTTTCAGGTGATACTATGGTTAAGCATGAGAACATAAGTGGCTAGGATTGGAGAAGCTTAGGAATGCATATAGAAGGAGAATCCCCGTTTCCTTCTTAGTTTTTTTTTATTGTTCATTTTAATAAGTGATACTGTGGCACACATATGATTGTTTTGGTATGTTATTTGTTGTCTTGGGTAAGAAGTAGGACTGCTACTTACTTACCTAGACCCCTTGCATTTGTTGAGATATTGTCATGACCTTCGTGTCACCATTTTTACGACATTTCTTATTTCATATAGTTATCTCTATAGATACGCCATGTTGTGATGATATCCATACGTCGCACCCCATGTTCCGCCATGGTGGGGTGTGACAGAATGGTATCAGAGACAATGGTTATAGAGAATTAGGTTGCCTAGTCGTGTAGCCTAGTCTATAGCTTAAGGGTCCCTGCATATAGGCGTCATAGGAGTATGTGTGCATTTTATAGTAATTGATGTGTTTGAATATTATTTTCGCAGTATTTGTTAGGTTATGAACTACTATGGTTTATACTTAACTACATGTTATTTTCTTTACGAGTTTTGATTAGTGCGGGTGGAACCATGGTCGCATACGCTGGTCATTGTTGGATTTCGCTTAATTATGTTTTCATGTTCTTTATACATTTTGAATTTTGTCTACGCTGGTTCAGCTGGACTACGAGTTTATGTGTTTCGTGCATTGGCTATGTTATTTTAATAGATGGAGTTTTGGACCTTATTTTGTGTAGTTATGTGCTTGAGAGTTGATGGATTATGTGTTATATGTAGTATTAATTTCTTATAAGTGTCATCATAGGAGGGAGTACGTTGGTGAAAGGGAACATGTATAATTATGGAGGCCTACATAATTATATATGTGCCACAACACCACTGGACTTTCAAGTATGATTGCATGAAAGAGAGTTAATACATGCTTGTATAGTATATGTTGGATGGATTTGAGTGTATGTACGTATATGCCTATGTATGTAAAATTATTTTCTACTTACCGGTTGTATTCTTGGGATGGTTGCTAGCTCGTTTCTCTTTGAGATGTTCAACTTCTGTAGTAGCGCATTTCTCGGGTCCTCATTTCACGTGTTTGTTTGTACGGTACTTTTGGCGTGAAGGATTTTGAGATGGTGGAGATTTCTTTTTGGGGTAACGATGTCTTTTGTTTCGAGTTATACATGGTAAAAAAATAGAACCTGCAAATTGAAAAAAATATAGTTGTTGGTAGTCGATGAAATAAGGAAGTGTCGGGATCATGTTTCAAATAAGGTGGAATATAAATTCTTTAACATATAAGCATGACTCAGTTATTTTAAAATATTTTGGTTTTGATCACCTAAAGTTATTGTTCTTAAGTTAAAAATTTTGTTCTTATTTAGTGAAATATGTTAAAATCATGTAATTAATAGAGTTTTAATTTTCTGGAATTAAAATAAATTAAGTTCTAGTTTTGGTAATTAATGGGGGGTTTTAGGGTTTAAAAATCGTTTTTTTTTGGTATAAATCGGAGTAGGCAGAAACTGTCGCTAAACTGTCAAAATATGTCGCTAACTGTCAGAAACTGTCGCTAATGCCTAGGCAGATTTTGAGAAAAATCGTTTTGGTCATAACTTATTCGTTTTTAAAGGTTTTTGGGTGATTCAAAAGCCTAAAATTATGTACTCGGAACATACTTTTCAAATATTCAGAAAGTTTCGTAATTGGAAGTCGGTAGTTTGGTCGAATTAATTGTACAAGTGTTGGGTTCAAGGTTAATTTTCGGACAACATGGTTTAAACTCGTGTTTTGGGTATTTTGCGGTAATGAACACTTGGAGGGTTAACATATAGATGAGTTGGGAAGGAATTTGAGAGTTCTTTAGACCTTATTATACGTGGTTATATTTTGATGAAGTTTGATTTATGGTATTTATGAGTAAGACTGAAATCGGGGTGACAGTTTTAAACCCGTTGAGTTATGTGACGGCTCCTAACTTGGTTTCAAGACAGTTCTTGTTTGATGAGTTGAGAGATTTAGTTAGGTTGGTTACATAACTTTATGGTTTTGATAAGTTTCCTCGCGGACGGTTAAGGCTCATGTGTTGTTGGTTGAGATTATTTTCGTGTAAACTGAGTTCACGTTTGAACGTGAAGGTTTTATCAGGGATATGCATCCTCGTTTGTTTGCTGAGAATAAGTTTGAGTTTGGGAGTGAATCTCGGGACGAGATTTCTATTAGGAGGGAGTGATGTGACAACCCTAGGTTTTGGATTTGTCACTTGGTCTTACTTTTAGGTTATTTTATGTGTGCTTACTTGAATTGTGTGATTACGTGTTTATTTTGTGTGAACGAGGTTGGTGTGGTTATCGTTTATGAGTATAGAGTACTCATAAGTAAATCGAGGAACGGTTAATTCATGTTCATGAGATCACAAATAGTGACTATGAAATGAAATGGTGATATTTTGGTGGTTACGTATACGTATAAGTATTATAGTAATAGTATTTTTTTAGGATTTACGGTTTAGCATTTAGAGGTCTCGGGTGAGGTAATTATCCATATGAATATTTTTCGGGATGGTTTTAAGTCATTTACGACTTACTTATAAAGTTTATTTAAAAATTTGAGATTTTTTTTAAAGTGTATATTTTACGTCTTTTACGGTAAAACGCGTAATTTTGACTAGTTTCACGGATTTGGGGTTTTGGAAGCTTTAGGGGCTGAAATAAATTAAGGTAAATTAAGGTAATATTAATAAGATATTAATTAACAATAAAAAGAAAAAAAATTAAAGAAAAAAACGAAATTAGGGGTGTTTGGGTCAGTTTAGAGGAGAAAAAAAGGAAAAAAGGAAAAGATTTATGGTAAGTGGTAATTGGATTGGACAAGGATTGTTTTGGCTATATAAGGAACCCCCAACACTAAATCAAACGCATTTTTTTTCTTTCCCTGGAGTTATAGTCGACTAAAAGAAGAGGAGAATTAGGGTTCTTCATAAAAATTGGGTGTTTTTCATCTTCCATTGAATTAAAGGTAAAAACCTTCTTAAACCTTTTTAATTAAATTGTTTTTATGTTTAATTGATCATTCTTATGATGGATTAAGGGTTAGGGTTTATATAAAATCAGTAAAATAATGATGTGATAATCATAATATGATGATCATATAATCTAGGGCTTGTATTGGATGGGGTTATGGGTAATTAATTTGTTCAATTTGTTTAAACCCGTTTTTAAAAACTGGGCAGATTTTTGAGTCAATTGTTTTGATCATATCAGAAGTTCTATAAACTCTTATTTTACGATCCAAGTACCCCTGGAAAGATATTTGAAGTGGCTTTCCAATGCAAGAAACGAGAACTAAATTGGAGGTTGGGAAGTGGGTCAAAAACAGGTTACAACAGTCGGAGGTCAAAACAGTTTTAAATTCAGCCTGTTTTCTTTTTAAGTTTTGGGTTGTTTGGGGTACTTAGGGTTGCATTGGGATCTTCTCACGAACGTGAGAGATGGTTTATATATTTTAGTAAGTATCTGAACTTGGGCTAAGGTTGTGGTTTATGGTAAGACCCCTTAATGGTAACAAACCTTTAGTACGTTTAAAATCAGGAAATCTGAAATGACAAAAGTAGATATATGTATATTGGGGCCTTAACAGTAGCTTTAAGGTTAGGGCAAGTGGAAGGTGTTAGCCAACATATGTAAGGGTATGAATATTCCTTTTTACAGAAACCATGGGTATGTTTAAGTGGATGTTTGACTTAAAGTTTTGAGACCTAAAAACGGGGTCTGTTTTGGGTAAAATATGAACGGGATAGTTATTAAACTTAACCAAGTTAAGGACTTGTTAAGGAAGGGTAATGGGGTGATTAGAGCTTGTCAATGAGGTAAATATGTGGGAATAGACTAGATGTCCATCATAGGTTGATGAGCCATCTTAGTGATTGGTTCGTGTATTGATTTCGTGTTTTTGGTTTGTTAGCTTGTTGCTAGTGCGAGGACTTGTGAAGAAGCTATCAGGTGAGTTTCATAGTCCCATGTTTACTATTGATTTTGACTTCCAGATGGGATGGAAGAGACACTGTGTTGAATTATTTTCTAAATTAATGTTGTGAATGTTTTAAGGTTTGAGATGGACTTGTGTGTACATTTATGTGATTAACTGCTATGTTATTCTTGTTTGTGTGTGATCTGGATTGGAAAGGTACATAGGTGTATGGGCGCTTATGGGACCTATGGTTAATGATAAGGCGTGATGCCTTGGAAATTGTGATTGTTGGTAAGGCGTGATGCCTTGGAAATTGTGATTGTTGATAAGGCGTGATGCCTTGGAAATTGTGATTGTTGGTAAGGCGTGATGCCTTGGAAATTGTGATTGTTGGTAAGGCGTGATGCCTTGGAATTGTAATGATTGATTTAACTTGAATGCTAGTTGTTAGTACATGATTGTAGCGCATTGTCCATATGTTTCTTGGTTTATGGTATTCACAGCTTATGACTTGTCTTGTGTTGGAGTCTAAACCTATGACTCTCACCAACTTTATGTTGACGTGTTTTAGTGTCTCTTTCAGGTGATACTATGGTTAAGCATGAGAACATAATTGGCTAGGATTGGAGAAGCTTAGGAATGCATATAGAAGGAGAATCCCCGTTTCATTCTTAGTTATATTTGATTGTTCATTTTAATAAGTGATACTGTGGCACACATATGATTGTTTTGGTATGTTATTTGTTGTCTTGGGTAAGAAGTAGGACTGTTACTTACTTACCTAGACCCCTTGCATTTGTTGAGATATTGTCATGACCTTCGTGTCACCATTTTTACGACATTTCTTATTTCATATAGTTATCTCTATAGACACGACATGTTGTGATGATATCCATACGTCGCGCCCCATGTTCCGCCATGGTGGGGTGTGACAACATTTCTCCATGTTATGAGGATTTCACGTTTGAAATTTCTCCTTTTCACCCATTTCCAACGGGAGATGCGGGTGATGACGATTTATTCTCTCCGACTTATGAGAAGTTCACCGATGAACTTGCTATTTTTGATGAGGTGGAAGACGTTATTCTTCGCGACAAATTATTGAAAGTTCATCTTCTTATTTCTCAAATTGAAGCGTTGAATTCTACTCCTATCAATGAATCTTTACCTCCGTCTTTTACTATCGTTGAGAATAATGACCCATATATGGAAGAAATTTACAATCTCTCAATACCTCCGGGTATTGATGATGATGACACAGAGGGGGACATTTTCTTTGATAATTTTATAAATGAAGATATTGTCCCAAGTCCCCCTCCCGAGCACCTTTCCTCCCAACCTTTAGAACCTATTGCCGAGGATGAGTGCTTTGACCCGGGAGGTGACATTAACTATTCTATACTTGATACCATTACGGCTTTGCCACTTGGTGCACATTCATTGTCTTTGCTTCCTTTACCCATCCCACCTCCCGTGGATCACGACCTCACATACTTTTCGTATGTTGAGAGGACTTTTCTACCCTTTAAGACTTATCCTCCTGCCTCTCATTTATTATGTTCATCCGGGAACGAGGATAAGATTTTTGATCCCGATATTACATTAGAGGCTTCCCCATGGACCATTTAATTCAGGGTCGAGTCAGGCTCGTGACTCGGTTAACAAAAATAAGCGCTTCTCGGGAGGCAACCCGATGATCTTTTTTTTTTTATCTATTTTCTACAATAAGTGTAGGGGGAGCCGTGTAGGTTGTTTGTTTTGTGTTGTTGTGCAGGGACTTGTGCTTTAATGATCCACTTTTGGTATTTTTGACGCGACCCGTGATCCCGTGTACCAGGTTCCTTCGATAAGTTTTTGCTATTGTGATTCAATCATGTATATAAATAAGAAAAATAAATGTAATCACTTTAGTTGTCTCTTCCTTAGCTCAATTTTAAACAACGTACGCAATGTCCTAAGTGTAGGGGAGTTTATTCTCCCACATGCTTAAACATTGAGGACAATGTTTATATTAAGTGTAGGGGGATTTCTATCGAAATTTTAGTGAGCTTTTCCATGAATTTGACCCCATTTAACCGGAAAATTTAAAAAAATTTCAACGTTTTTCAAATTTTTGATCTATTTTGGCCTAGTAGTATTTTTATTTATTTTCCTTTTGTCATCGCATCGTATTTATATTTTCCATTTCAAGAATAAAGTCAATAATAAATAAATGAATAAAATGGTTTTAACAAGTTTAGATGTCTTTGATATATTAGGCCCGTCGTGAATATTTTGACTCAACCTGAGTTTAATTATCCAAGTTTACTCTAGCTAGTATCCTTAACCATATGGACCTTAATTGGTTTATTAGGCTAAGCATCCACGAGTCTCATTCCTTGAGATTTTATATTGTGGAGAACGAGAGATGACAGAGTTGATAATAAGTTTTAGGGTTAATTTTTGCTTATATGAGTTTTTGTGGCTTTTTCTTCCCGCTTGTATATTTAATTGCTTAATAAATGAGGATTTTTGCAGTGTAGATTCGATATCTTAACTCTTAGCCAAATCTTTATTCTCCTTGTAATGAACAGATTGAGGGTGCCAGCGTTGTGGACTTCTGACTAAGGTGGCTCATAACCACTAAGTAGGAGGTATTCAGACCATGGGACCGCGGAATTTGGCCTACTATATATATCATAAATAAAGAAATAATAAGATTAAAACATGACCTCAAGGAGCCTTAGGGTATGGGGCATGTAGCACGAACCTTGTCATTAGAGCCTTAGGGTGTATGGCATGGTAAGTGTTGAATAAAAATTGATCCAAAAATAAATTCCCTCGTTTATCGTTCAAGGAGCCTTAGGGTGTGGACAATAGATGAGGAGCATTTTTACATCTTTAAGAGCCTAAGGGTATATGATGTGAACTTGCTAAACTCCACATAAAGTCTACATGACTTTGGAGGAATAATTAATAAGTAGTACTATTGGCCAAATTTTGGGCCCGGGAATTTATTCCCCAAATCGTGTTAAATCATCCTTGATGTGGGCTTACTTTAGTGACAACGTTTTTGAGGACGAGGTTAGGTTTTGAGTGTCGGGTTTGCACCGTTTTGCTTTCCTTTTTGGAATAATAATTATCAAATAAGTCAAATGAGCCTACGGGTGAATGACAATCAATAAAATCTAGAGATACAACTTAGGAATTGGAGAAAGAGTATTACACAATTGTCTTATATAAGTGGTTTTAACTTGAGAACTTATGGTAAACAATGATCTCGTTTTTAAGCTTGGTATGGGGAACGTGAAACTTGAGGGTGATTAATATTCATGACACCAAAGCCCTAATTTAAGTCTTTGATTTCTTTACGAAGTTTCTTCCATCAAATAATTTCAAGTTAATAAATTGTTATAACTTTTGCTTCCTTTAAAGTTTCTATCTTTTCATCATAGTAATAATAGTATATCTTAATAAGGCCGAGATGGATTAATTATGAGAAAAATGTAACTTTATGCTTTAAAATTATGCATTGAATGGGGTCATTGCAATGGTCAAGTGTAGTGGATTTAATAAGTGTGTAAACACTTATCCTTTTGCCACTAAAATCAAGGAAAAACAAGACCTAATCATGTGTTTAATATCGTAAAAGTCGGAATTACGCGTGGTTTTGTGTTTTTGTGTGAAATAGGTATAAAAGATCAAAAAGAATGAAAACACGAGATTTCGCGGTCAAATGTTGAAGAAAAGTCCAAGAAAGAGACAAAGACAAAGTCAAGAAACCAAAAGTGAACCAAAGATCAAGAAAACCGGCAAAATCGACACGGGTTTTGAAGAAAATTTCAAGAAGCCAAAAGTCAAGTCGTTTTTCAAAGATTTAGGTTTATGAAAGACAAATGGGCCAAGTGGGACCCACAATTGCTTATTGGGCCTGAAAGCCCAATATTGGATATAGTTTTGGGACAAAGCCCAAATCATGGCCCAATTTGACGAAAGAAGGACGGATGGTAAAGTTTATGTAATTACTTTGGGTCCAAAATATGATCAAAGCCCAAATAATTTAGTATAAAACGTGGTAAGTAATATTACTTTGTTGATTAAAAAAAAAAGCCCAATCCCAACTACACAAGAAAGTGAATTCAGTTGAAAGATTGTATAAACTTTGAGGTCAATACTTCTTAGTCAAACTTTACAAGCGATACAAACAATGAGAGAAAGAAAGAAAACACAGAGAAAAAAAGAGGAGTCATAAACCCTAGCCTCAATTGGGGGTTTTCAATCGAAAAGGAATTGATCACCACGCGCTGAAATTAATTCACTAGTTTTTCGGGAGCAAGAATATGCTGCAATCAATCCCACGTGGCTCATCCTTCCCATATTATTGGTCCAAACACATCATCCTCCAATCAGGGCCTGCCAAATCAGCTATCAACAAGCACAACTAATACAAACACGCCAGCCTGGCGATCCGAGTGAAAAGGGATAGATTATCAGCCATTGATCAAGAAATGAGAGAGAAGAGATGGAATCAAGGGCCAGGAATTGATGTCTTCATCGACAAGGCATTTGGGTTCGCCTATAAACCCCCCCACAACTTGTAATCAGTATTCCCAATTTTTTTCTTTATTTACTGTTTTTTTAGGAGTAGGGTTTATTTTAATTTTAATTTTATTTTATGCAGAATTAGATGTTAGGATTCAATTGTAATTTTTATTTTCGAAGTATTGTAATCAGCTTATTGTTATTAATGAAATTTTATTTTGGATTACATTTTTGTCTCGTGAATCATTTAAATTTCATTGCAGTTTAATCTTATTTATGTTTTTAATTAATTGATATAAAACAAAAGTTGTTATGAAATTTCCCCCACTGGGAAAAGTTTTTTTTATAAATCTGGATTCGAAAGTTTTTGATTGGTTTCAGAGTTGATGTTCAAGGTGGCGTTTGATTCGGGTCATAAGGAGGTTCAGCACCTTCCTTCTGCTCAAAGGAAATCATCATCAGGTTCTAGTCTCTTGTTTAAGTTTTTTGCTTATTATTTAGTCTGATTATTATTTGTCTTTAAATTTTGAGCTTGTGTTTACTTTTGATTGCCTATTTGACTATCTGATAAGTTTTGATGTTGTTTTAGATATAAGGTTTTTAATCTTCGTAGTTATCTGCTTTAGTTTCTTATTAGTTTATGTTTTAGCTGTAAGTTACAATTTCTGCTTTACTTATTTGGTAAGTTTAGAATTTATTTGTTTTTTTATTACCTGCTTATTAGGTTTTGGTTGCTTATCTGTTTTGTGATGGTTTAGGCTTTATTGCTTATTTTACTAGTTTATTAAGTTTGATTTGCTCATTCTTGAGTCTTAGATTTATTTGCTATTTTCAGTTTTAATTGCTCATATGAAGTTGCATTCCGCTTTTGCTAATATTGTTTTGTTGATTCTTATCGTTTAGCTGATTATGTCAATCTCAGACCGTTTTGGTCTGAGAGTTCTTTATTCTAAAAAAATAAAAAAATTAATTAATAATTCAAAAACGTCTGGTACGGGTCTCGAACCCGTGACCTTCTGTTCACACAACCAACATCCTAACCAACTCTTCTAGGCCTCCTTTTGTGTTTTAATATGCAACATTTAATTAATATAGTTTTATTATAACTGTCAGATTTTAATTGAATTTTAAATACAAGTTTTAGTGTTATTAATTTTAATTAAAAAGGTTTTATTTAAGTTTTCTTTTATAAAGTTTTAAAAAATATAAAAATATTAAAAATATATTTTAATTACTTTAATTAATTTTAAATTGTTTTTAAATATAGTTTTAAAATTAGTTTTCAATTAATATAGTTTGTTAAAAAATAGTTTTAAATAGTTTTCATTTAAAAGTTTTAGTAGAAAGTAATTAGAATAGATTAAATTTAAGTTTAATTTTAAAATAGTTTTCAAATTAGTTTAAATAGTTTTAATTAATAATTATTTTTATATTTTCTTTAGTTGTCTTTTTAGTTTTAAAAATACCAAAAATACGTTTCACCAAGAACAAATTAATCTACGTTAAATCAAAAATCAATTCGAGTCGAGTCGAGGAACGATAAATAGAACTTTAATTGATTAAAAAAAATTTAACATTAAAACCATTGGAAGCTTTTAATTCACACTATTTTGCAATGCTTATCATCAAAAACTACAGCTTTTAATGAATTTGGGAGTCAAGTTGCTTCTGCCCTGATTTGCTTGGCAACAGGGAGAAAATATTGTTTTTCTCAAATGATTTTTGAAGGAATGGTCAAAAATGTTTAAAGTCATTCAAAATTTTGTATGTATCCAAGGTTTGTTGAAATTTTGTTGGATATGAGGCAACATGGTAAAATTCGTCACAAGGACTATTTTGAAGCTAACCCCCATACAACCAAATTATTCACAACTCTTGTAGCACCTACCCTACAATTTTCTAGCAAGGCAGTTCCCCTTACACCAATCATGATGGACCAGATCAGAAGAGAAGCTGCTTCCAAACCAAGAGCAGCCCAATCCCCTCTTACTGATGACCCTGCTAGAGATACCCCTGCCAGTCAACTTCCCCCTGCCAACCCACAACATGAAAGGAGAACCAAAACCAGGTTTGCTGGGTCTCCCTTGCCTGGTGAATCTTCAAAAGTAGTAGAGAGGAGAGTCTCCAAAAGGTTGGAGCACATTGGGGGTTTGGCTGCCACTACTATCTCATCCCCAAGGGATGAGCAGGATAGTGAAACCATAAGTAAGTCCTCTCCCTCACTCAGTGATACTCAAAGAGGGGAGCAATCTCCTCCTAGGGTTGAGAGCAGAATGAAACCACTATCCATCTTGGAATTGACGAATATGTGCATTAGCTTGAAAGAGCAAAATGCACAACTTGTACAAACTGTCAAAAAGAAAAGTCTGGTTATCAACAATTTGGAGACTAGACTTGCTACGCTTGAGGGGAGGAGAAGACCTAAGCTTATTGTCTCTACAGATGAGGATGCTTCCAAAGGGGAGGAAGTTCCTCAAATAGATGAGTCTACTCAGTGGCATGCATTTCCTAGTGGACAGGACCTAGGACAAGAAAAGGTGGAAAGTGATGAGAAACAAAGTGATAAGGGGAGTGCCACAAAAGATATTGCCCAAGCCTTGTTGAATATGGGCAATCAAGAAGAAGCCCCTGCTTCTACAAAAGTTTCCCCTGCTAAAATTGATCCCCCTGCTGTAAGTCCTTCCACTGCTAAACCTATTACCCAAAAATTTGTTAGGAAGAACAGAAGGCAACCAGCTCAGAAGGGGATAAAAATCGGAGAAGCTGCACCTAAAGCAGAAGCCCCTGCTTCTACAAAAGTTTCCCCTGCTAAAATTGATCCCGTTGCTGTAAGTCCTTCCACTGCTAAACCTATTACTCAAACATTTGTTAGGAAGAACAGAAGGCAACCAGCTCAGAAGGGGATAAAAATTAGAGAAGCTACACCCAAAGGAAAACCAGTAGTGGATCCAAAAGACAAAGGAAAGGGAAGATGATTGAACAGCCCAAGGGAAAGTACAAGCACAAAATGCCTAAACAACTAAGGGCTCAAGAGGAACATGATGAACAGGTAGCTCTTAGAATTCAGGAAGAAGAGCTACACATGTAAGAACAGAGAATGCAACAAACGAGGCCCAAAGAAACGCTTAAACAGGTTGAAATCATGCATAGAGAGCTGGATGACAGGGTACCTCTTGTTCAAGAATTTCTAGACCAATGGGAAAAGGAGTTGGTGAATGCTCCTTTGGAAGACAGGTATGAACTGAATCTTTTGGTCTTCAATTATCAAAAGGAATATCTGGAAAGAAGGATGAGTCAGATTCAGAAGGAAAAGTATTTAAGGTCTGAGAAGGGGAGGCTGGCACACTACAAGGTTATGCTTAAAATACACAAGAGGTGGACTGATGCTCACTTCAAAGACATGACTTTTGAGGAGATAGAGAGAGTAATTAGGCCAGTACTAAAATAGAAATGTGGATTACTTCATAGGTGTAAACACTCCTGAAGAGGTTGAGTATCTCAGGAGGAAAGATGTGGTGATACAGAAAGCTAGGGAGTCCAGAAAAAGAAAGGCTGAAGGAGTAGAAGTGGAAACAACACAAGCAGGTGCATCATCCCAAGGAGGTGCAACTTTTCCTGAAGTTGAAAGATCTGTTTTCAATGCACAGAGAGCAGCCAAAAGGATAAAAAGGATGGAAAAGGTTGGTACAGTTACTAAGGAAACTCAACATCCTTCCAATGAAGAAATAGATAAGCATTTGATTGTGGAAGAGAATGATGAAATTCCACCAAGTGAGTTTGGGAAGAAGTATACCATAGTAGAGTATGCTGTTTATGAACACAAAGGGATGTCTTGGTGGAAGCTTACAAGATCTGACAATATAGCACAGGCCTTTCTAAGGTTAGATCTGCTAGTTCAAACTTTAGACAGTGAGGACTTAGATGATCTATGGAAAATTTTGAAGAAGACATTTGCTGCAAATCCTCCTACTTTGGATGGTGTAGAGATGGACTAGGTGATTTGGGACTGCATGCATAGGATGTATGAGCATGAGTTATTTGATCCTATCTTTGATGCAGTGAATGGAGGAAATATGCTATATTGGAAGCTGTTTACCAATTCTGGGGTATGAGGTATCCATGGAGGGTGTAAGTGTTTATTTGCTTAATCATCGTTATTATCCTTTCACTCAAGAGACCTTGAAGAAGCTGGCACATGACGATTTAATTGTGGATGCTAAAGCACCTGTTGCTTATGATTTGGTAAGATTAATTCATAGTCAACTTTGGCCAGGAACTTTGTAAACATCCTCATCAACTAGCATTTATTCAGAAACTTGTCTTTAGGCTAAAGCACAAGTTTAGAGGAGGATTGTTGGGAATAAATAGAAGAGTATTAGTTCCCCCTGCTGGTTGGTCAGAGTTTCCCCTGCTAGAGTAAGTTCCCCCTACTGAATTACAAAGGCAGGGAGATTGGTCCCCCTGCTGGAAGTCAAAGACCCTGCTACTAAGATAAACTTGGAAGAGATTATGACGCGTTTCAGTTACTACTCCAAGATAGTTTCCTAGTTTGTTAGTAGTGATCTTGTACGTGAGTCCTTGTGCTATAAAAGGACTTACTAGGTTGTTATGTAAAACACATCTCTTTCTCTGTTCATTTCATTTCATACTTTAAGGTTGTGTAACCCTAATACCACTATTGGGTATTCGTATATCTATGATATATTAAAGTTCATCGTTTGATTTAAACACTTGTTCTTGTGCTAAACACTATATTCCGCATCTTGTTTAGTTACTTTGTATTGCAAAGTTTCTCTAGTGTTAGATTGAATTTATTCTTTTTATCACAACCCTTAAGCTAGCTAAGGTTTAAGATCTGAGTTTGGGATCAACATTGTGTGTCACTTATATGAAGATAAAGGACTTGAGGGATCATAAATGTCATTTGGCCAAACTTATAACTATCTTATCCTAAGATAGTTCCCTCGCATTCTAGACTTCTTCATTTTTTGTCTTGTGTATATGAGTGACGAGTTAAACGGGAAAAGAAAGAGAGAACAAGAAAGCTAGAATGATCCATGATAGTGCTTAAGTGTTCTAATTTAAAAGATAAGTTCTTAGCAATGATACTACACAAGTAACTAACTTATTATTTAAGTTAATTGATGAATTATAAAATTAAGGTTCGTAATTAGAATTATGGGTTTTAGGTATTCTTATTCTATTAGTGATTTGGGTTACGATCATAAGAATATATTCATAAAGAAGGGTTTTGGTTATAGTGATGCGTATTTTATTGCAAAATATTTTTTATCAAGTTTTAAATTTATAAAACTCAGTTTATCGGCAACGCACTCACGGGCAGATAACCCCGTTGTGTGAAGTGTAAGTTTGTAAATCCGAAATCGTCTAAGGGGCTAAGTGTATTTTGATTAAATTTAAAAAATTGTCGCGAATTATAATAATAATTAAATGATCAATTAAAACTAATAACAAGAATACAATAGCTAAAAAGTAGAGGTGGCAAAACGGGCGGGAAAACGGGCACAGGCGGCGGGCTAAACGGATGACGGGCTAAACGGGCAAAGGGCCAAACGGGCGCGGGCTAAACGGGCACGGGCAAAAGAGGCGAGCAAAACGGGCGAGCTAAACGGGCGCAAGCTAAAATGAGAAAAAAGACATATAAAAACGTATAATTAAAAAATAAAAATACTTGTTTAAAAGCTGGGGATAAAAACTAAATATAAAATATCCGCCGAGTAGCCTAATTAGTGTTTTACATGTGCGCCCATTAAGCCCATAAGTTTTTTTTGCATATGCGCCCGTTTAGCCCATTAATGATAAAGAATGGGCAAAAAGTGCCCAATCTTTTTTTAAAAATGGGCAAAAAGTGCCCATATTTATTAAAATGGGCAAAATTTGCCACCTCTACCAAAAAGGAATAGCATAAAAGATGTTGATAAGAGACATGTACTAGCCTAGTTCCGCTATTGGTATCTAGTTGTGATTATGTTTCTAGTGAAATGTATAGTTATTTCTGTTTAGTGGTCATAATATCGACAAGCCTATTATATCAATAATCCTTACCTTATGTCTTCTAAATCCCTACTACCGCCCGCGCGACTAGCCAAGTATAAAGTCGACACTGATTAAACCGCATGAACTAATTACTCAAACCCTGCCACTAGGTTTCTTGCATTTTTTATGTAAATATATTGTTAAAGGTGGTGATCCTAAAGACCCCTACACGCAGAACAGTCTCCAACATGCATATGCACGTAGTAAATTCCTTTTTGAAGTTTCGAAATGTCAGTACCTATACACCAATCATATAGGTCAAGGGGAATTTTTAATAAACAAAATACTACCAAACTACAAGGATTACATAACAGGCATAAGGATATCCTAAATAGTTAAACATCAACTAAGAAACTTTCACAACATCGATAATAATATTGTAACTAGGCCAACACCTAAGTGCTTAGCCACTCATAGCAATAAGTAATGTTGCAAAAAGGTTTACAAGGCCGATTAATCGCCGCTTTATCGCTACAAGGCCATCAACCTTGCCGATTTATGTAAAAGACGATTAACGAAGGTCAATTGTGGTCAATGACGGTCAAATGCCATAAACCGGCAAATCTTGCTGAAAATACCAAAAACCCACTATAAACTTATGTTTATCACTTATAGTAACTATTTATATGTATGATAAGTTTGAATTTAAGAATAATATTGCTGAAAATAACTAAAACTCGTCAAAGATACCCAAAACTTGTCGAGAACCCTCAAAATTGCTAAAAATATCAATCTGATTAATCACCAATTAATCCCGCCTAGAACGATTATAAGATACAAGGTGGTCAACCGTCCGACTAGCAATTCACGATTTTTGCAACCTTGGCAATAACACAAAAAGATATTGTAATGATAATGATCATACACATTATGAAAATCTTATGTAGTTCTTAGAATAGAATGGTTAAGGCTGGTTGCAACGAGGCGGTCGCCCAAATCGGTCGATCGATTTCGCACTAGGTCGGCCCGTTGTGGCGAATCGGTCGACTCGGTCGATTTGACGAAATTGGTCTGCAGCTCGACCCGTTTGAAAAATAAGAAATGTTATAATCCTTGATTTTTGGCACTATTTTGTATAAAAAAAACTTTATTTAGTTTTAATTATGTTTTAATTAGATAAAATTTGTAATAATTTCCAAATTTTAATATATTGAGCTTTGTTTAATTTGACCATTTTTAGAGTTAGTTTTAGTTAATACATTTTATCCCTTTTACCTCTTATGGAGTCTTTTTTAATCATTTCTTTGACAGTATTTATATATAAATATTATTATAATGTTTTTTTATTTTTTTAAATAATTGAAAAAATGTATATATTAAAAATTGAACTTGGTCGCCTTATTGTGAAAACAAATTGCTTGTAGGTCAGCGGAGAGAGAAAGCAGATGTGGCAGAAAAAATAAAGGTCGCACTAGGTCGCTGTTGTGGGTAGCCTAATAAAGTTAGAGCTAAAATACAATTCTCCCTTCTATGGTGCTTGGTCGAATCAAACCCTTGGAACCCTCCAAATCAACCTAAGAACTGTTGGTATGTGTTGAGAAGACATATGTGCCGGTGTGGAGAGAATTAGGCCTCTCTTTATAGGATTCGGGCCATCTGTGGCGTAGAATATATTACGGTCTATGCCGTATAAATATATAATGTACTTTCCCTTTTGAATCGTTCTACCTACGGCATAGAGGGGACAATGACCTGCGCTATAGATGTTGAATTAGTAAAGTTTCTTTAGATAAACTTGATCTTGTGGTATAATGACATAGATTTAACTCCTACGGTGCAGATGAATCCATGTTCTACACCGTTGAGCCTTCAAATATGGAATCTTCTATCATAATTATGTCTATGTCGTAGGTCTTAAAACCATCTACGCTGTAGACACCTTTGAATTTTTAAACTTGACGCCAAATTTCACCTTTTCCTCGTTAATAGTAACTTGCTCGTTTTTACCTATAAAATACAAAATATACGTTACTAATCACACAAAAAATGAGCAGAGTTGAATGCATATTTCGGTCAAACGTATTTATATATTTGATGTTATCATATAGGTAAGGGTGGCTTATACATCCTTGATTATTATTTAATTAGGAATGTTTATAAATAATGTTTTATGATAATTATGGTTTAGGAGCAAGCAAGGAGATTGATGGTGACTTATGTTGATTCCAAACTTAGATCGATTTAGCTTGTGTAAACGAGATTAGATCAAGTTAAATACGTAGTGAAACTTTGTTTGTGTATAAAACAATTCAAGTATTATGCGGAATTAATACTTAAACAAGAACACACAAACAGTTGTAAAACAAACTTACACTTGATTGATAATAACGAACTTGCATATAATGAAAGTGTTAAACGTATGAAAAACTTATATGAAACATAACCTAAAGGTCCTTTTATAGACATAAGAATCCTTGTACAAGAGTCTACGTATCAGCTATTCTAGGTAAAGATAATTATAGAAAATACAATGTTGATCCTATCTTTACTAGAAACAAACCAGAAACATAATACGCGTAGACCATATCTTTCTATCAGTGCTTGTCTTCAACCTATCAATGCTTGACTTCTTCCTGTCAACGCTTGATCTGTCAACGTTTGTTTTCTTCTTATCAACGCTTGTTTTCTTCTTGTCAGCGTCCAAGTGTACTGGCTACATTTTATTCCCAACAATCCTCCACTAAACTTGATATCTATTCTAGTGATCAAGTTTCTGAATAAAAATTAAGAACTAGGAGGAATATTACAAATCTTATCATATTAGTAATAAACATGCCTAATCAAATCTTTGGCCACGTCACTTGAATAGTCAATCTACAGTTGTGTTGTCTTCATCTTGTCCAACACTTCTTTGGACATGGGATACTCAGCATCTACAAGAAGATACTCAGCAAACTTTGTAGAGCTCAAATAATACACACCAGCAGTTGAATACAAAAGCCATTGAAGACCACTGATATCATCCTCAAGATCCTTCCAAACAGGATCTTCTTCTTCTGGTGCACACATTCTCTTGAATGTTGACCAAAGCTTTATTCCATTGACTAAAGTAGGTGCTTCAGTCTCATACTTGGCCATTAACAACCTCCAAAGGTCTGCCAAGTCTTCCCTATCCATACTTGCAAAGAGAGACATAAGAGTAGTAAATGTGTGTACCTCTTTCCCATATCTGACAATCTTCCAAAACCCACTTGCATCTTCTTCATAGCTAATAATAGGGTTCTGGCATCAAGAGGTAACACTTGTACCATATCTGAAGCTTCCATGGGTGAGAGCTTAATGCTTCTTCTAAGAACAGCTTCACTGGGAACAACTTTATTTAGATATTTAGGAAACTCAAGTGGAACTCCCTTCTTCAAAGGCCTTGGAACAATCATTGCCTTTTGAATCTCCATATCTTCTGCAAGTTCTTCTTTCCTTTCATCTGAAAGAAGTCTAAGAGTGTTCATTTCCTGCACTTTTGCCCAAATGGTATAAGCCTTGTACTCCAATTCTTCAAAAGATAATCCCTGCAATTTCTTGAAGGTCCATCCAGTTCCATGACATCTGAGTAACATGTAATAAAGCTCTCTTGTATCCCTCTTCAGCAGTGAGAAAACATTGCTAGCCTTATGCTTCAGAATTACCTTGTAGTCTCTTTGAACTCTTAGAAGAATCTCCAATCCCCAAATTTCGTCTGAAATTGTCAAATCTGGATTCTCTATAATCCTATTCTCCCAAGCATGGTACATCTGAATAACTTCTGGCATATCAAAGTCTACTTGCAATTTTAACTCTCTAAGCTTCTCTCTTGCCAAGTCATCACCATATTCAAGTCTTTCTGGTTGTTCAATTATCATCACACTTGAATCTGAACTTCCTTCATCACTTCCTTCTTGTTCCTCAGAAGTGACAACAAATGGTGATTCACCAACCTTCTCCCTTTCTTGTTCCATAAGTTGTGCAGCCAACCTTGAATCAAATTCTACTTGTGCTGCATCCTTTGGAACTTCTACTTCTACCATGATTCCTTTACCCTTATCTAATGGATCAATGATGGGTAAAGAAGATGATGGTACATGTGAAGACACTTCTTTGATGATAGCTGATGACTGGAATACATCAACCATATCTGCAGGTCTGTCAACGCTCAAATTCCTTGTGTCAGCGCCTAAATTACTCTTGTCAGCGCTTGGTGTGTCAGCGTTCAAATTTTGCTTGTCAACACTCAACTTACTTGTCTCAGCGCCTCTTGTGAACTGCTCCATCATAGTTGTAAAAAACAAGTTCAAATTTCTAGGAGTAACCAGAGATGTATCAAAACCTGATTGCTTCTTTAATTCAGTTAGGGCTTCAGCAACACCCAAAGATTCTCCATCATATGAGCCTTTTCCGCTCAAGTCAAATGGCTCTGTAGCAGCTTCATTTGAGCCTTTATCACTCAAATTAACAGGCTCTATAGCAGCTTCCTCCCCTTATGAAAGGACTCTTGTCTGCCTTCTCCTAGACTCAACAGTTTCCAAAACAACAATCCTCTCCCTCAATTGCTTGAGTTCAAGACCTTGTGTACTAACTATTCGTACCAAGTCTGCATTTTGCTTTTGCAAGCTAATGCAGACAACCGTCAATTCCATCATTGTATATGGTTCTAATATGCCCTCCTCTAGAATGGGTATTTGACCTCCCAAAGTAGAGTAATGGGGCATGGATGAGGTCTTAAAGATGTTATGAATGTCTTGGCCTGCATCTAAGCGAGTACCAATAGTCCCAGCCTCATCCATAGAACCAACCACACTTGTGGTGGTGGTTCTCTATGCAACATGGCTAGGACTACTAGAGGAGAACACTCCAGTAGTCCTTGGGCGTTTTTGCAACCTATATTCAGGTAGGGTAGAAGATGATGTGGATTGGGTGGTAGTTTGAAGGTTAAGGGGTGTTTGGGTCTGTGAAGGAAAGGTGTCAACGTTTGGATTACTTGTGTCAACGCCAACATTTAATGTGTCAGCGTTGAAGGATTCTTGTTAAATTTCCATGTGTTGAGGTGAAGGCAAAGGTTCTGGTATTGGGTCAAGTTGTGGTTGTGGGTCTGGTTGGGGTTGTGCTGCTGCAATAACAGCAGCATAGCTTGGGTAAGGGGTAATTCACGATGAGGGGGTGAGTTCATCTTACTAAAAATAGCTTTCTTTTACACAGGGATCACATAAAAATCATCATGATCCCTTGTGCAGTAATTTTGCACATCAAAAACCATTTGCAAAAATCTGGGATAAGCCAAAGTCATCTTATTCCCTTTGTTTTTACACATGACATCAAAAATTAGTTTTGAAAAATTAAAATTTTGCCCATTTGCAATGCACACAATTGCACTAGCAATGGATCTGTTAATTTCATTATGTGCAGTACATTTGGGACTCAAACATTGAAGGATGACATGTATGAGGTACTTCCAGGCTGGGGGAAATTCTTGTTTATGATATTTGTTTATAGTACCCTCATCAGGGAAAGGATACCCCAAAGCCCGAAGTCCTTGTTCTATTTCATTGATGGGGAGGGTGGTTATACCATCTACATCATTAAGATGCAAAGCCTGGCGAACCAAGGTTTCAGTAACCACCCAAGTACGCCCATGAACAATAGCTGATAATGTAGTCACATTATTAATTGTTGAGGAACTGACAGTGTTCCAAAACTGCTTAATATGAGTGACAGGGATGAGAGGAGCATGAGAAAGTGCATACCTAATTGGAGATGCATTCAAATACACCACCATCTGGGTGTATTGTGGAAACAAAGTATCATCATCCTCCAAATAAGCAATCATGTTGTGCTGACTCCTGAATCCCAATACCAAGTCACTTGGTTTAAACTTTGGTGCCATTGTTGAAGAAAGCTGTTTGTGAATTATTGAGAAAGATGAATTATAGGAGAAAAAGTGTTAGACAAGAATATGAATTACCCTGTTTAACAATAGGAGCCAAATATATAGGAGAGATAGGCACATGTGATTGGTCAAAAATAAGGCAAGTATTTTCAAAATATAATGATGAAAATATTGAAAAGAAAATAAGATATCTTGTGCATTAATTAAAAGTTATCTACTCCCAAAATTACGGCCCTAAAATTCGTCACAAATAACAACTGGGTAGGTCCCAATGAGTGTCAACAGTCAAAAATAACCCATCAACGCCCAACGGATATATTCTTGTCAACGTTTGCCAAAGCCATGTCAGCGTCTAAATTGGTCATAACAACGCTTGGAAAAATATTTTTCAGCGTCCAAAAATAAAAGTAATAAAAATGAAAAAGGACCTTAACAAAGTAATTTATCCTAGTGAAGATAACCTATAAATTGATAATTATAATAGGGCGGCAAGCACTGTCCAGTTATGCACACTTGCTTATGCAAGATAGACATAACAGTCCTCTAGTGTCCCTTGCTAACCAAAATTCTTAAAATTAAGTTACCTTATAAAATCCCTTGTAACTCCCAATTAAACCCATTATAAATCATTCCCAAGTGTCCCAACAGACCACATCCAATTCTAGGCCAAAAAGGTCTTGGCAGCATGCATAGTATATCAACTTTGCATGCTACAGTGCCTCATGATTTAGTAAACTAACTCATACTCACCAGTGGACACAATCTAGAATTGTGATACGAGTATTATAAGAATACCCAAAAGTCCTAAAGGTTCCTAAAACCTCCCCTTAAACTGTGATACACAAGTTGCCAAATAATATGCATGTAAATAAAAAATTTATGTCAAGATAGGAATAAAAATATTACAACCATAATCCATAAATTGAAACATGCTCCAATGATTCTCCAAGGATCCATATGCAACTCTGTATCCAATGGTACAATGCTAACAACGCCTGCACACTTTGATCAAAAACCACAAAACTAACATGTTGCTGACAACGTCACGATAACACTTATCAGCGTTAAGATAACCTTTGTCAACGTTAGACAAATATAGTGGAAAATCTAACTTCTCAATAAGACCAATAACAATGCATATCCTGTACACTCTTTTACCAAAAGATCCCAAAACACATATTAAGTGAGATTGATCATTCCAATACTTGTTACCAAGTATTGAAACCTTCCAGTATCAAAGGGTTTAGTTAATAAATCAGACACATTTTCTTCTGTGTCAACCCTATCTGGTTTTATTAAACCCTTTTCAAAACAATCTCTTATAAAATGATGTCTAATTTCTATGTGTTTTGTTTTAGAATGATGTACATGATTTTTAATAATGCATAAAGTACTGTTATTGTCTACAAAAATCTTGGTATGCATGAAATTATACCCATAATCCAACAGCTGGTTCTAAATCCATAAGACTTGTCCACAACAAGCAGCTGCAGCTACATACTCTGCTTCAGTTGTAGAATTGGCCACCATTGTTTGTTTCTTACATTTCCAAGATATCAACCTACTCCCAAGAAACTGACATCCACCAGTTGCGGATTTTCTATCAAATTTATCACCACCATAGTCATTGTCTGAATATGCAATAAGCTCCAATGGTGAATCTTTTGGATACCATAATCCCAGATCTGGATAACATCTAAGGTACCTAAAGATTCTCTTGACAGCATGTAGGTGACACTCTTTGGGAGTCACTTGATGGCGTGCACATGCACACACAGCAAACATAATGTCAGGTCTTGAGGCTGTGAGATACATCAATGAACCAATCATTGATCTATAGTGCCTGAGATCCACATCTTTTCCATCTCCAACTTTTCCCCAAGGATGTTCTCTATCCATAGGAGTACTAGCCCTTTTCTCATGTGGAGAAAAGCCAAACTTCTTCAAGATTTCTGCTACATATTTATCCTGAGAGATGAAGATACCATCTTCTTTCTACTGAACTTGTAACCCTAGAAAGAAGTTCATCTCCCCCATTGCACTCATCTTGAATTTGTCTGTCATAAGCTTGGAAAAGTCTTCACTCATCTCTGGGTTTGTGGAGCCAAATATGATATGATCCACATAAACCTGAAAAAGTAAGACATCCTTACCAGTCTTCTTTGTAAATAAGGTCTGGTCTATGGTGCCCCTTTTGAATCCATTTTCCACCAGATAGGTGGACAATGTGCCATACCATGCTCTTGGGTCTTGATGAAGTCCATACATGGCTTTCTTGACTCTATATACCTTGTCTGGATGCTCTGGATCTTCAAAACCAGGAGGCTGCATTACATAAACCTCCTCAACAATTGTGCCATAAAGGAAAGCACTCTTCACATCTATTTGATAGACAATAAAGCCCATGCAGGAAGCATAGGCTAGAAATATCCTTATAGCCTCAATCCTTGCAACTGGTGCAGAGACCTCCTCATAGTCTATCCCTTCCTCTTGTGTATATCCTTGAGCCACTAACCGTGCCTTGTTTCTGACTACAATGCCTCTTTCATCTTTCTTGTTTCTAAGAACCCATCTTGTTCCAATAGGTCTTACATATCTGGGACAATCAACCAGCTCCCAAACATCCTGAATAGCAAATTGGTGAAGCTCATCCTGCATTGCTTCCCCCTAACTTGGTTCTTTGAGAGCATCAAAAATCTTCTTGGGCTCCTATTGTGACAGAAAACAGGCAAACAAACATGCTTGAACAAGAGGGGTATCAACCTTCTTGTGGATATTAGCAATAAATCCTCCAAGATTCTGATGAGATCTTCTAGTTTGAACAGGATACATCACATCACCAATAATAAGAGAAGGAGGGTGATTTTTGGTTTTAGTAGTAAGCACTCCTCCTTCAATAAGCGTGTTGTCCTCAATCTCATCTTCCATATTGTTAATATCCTCTTCAGACTCTCTTCCATCAATATCTGAATGAACCTCTCCATTTCTGTTTGAAGGTTCACCTTGTTCAAAATTGTAAGAGAAAATATGGTCAAAAGAGTTGTCAACGCCTGAATCAAGAGTGTCAGCGTGTGAGCCATCAACGCCTGAACTAGAGTTGTCAACGTTTGAGCCATCAACGCCTGAAGTTGACTTGTCAGCGCCAGATTTTCCTTTGTCAGCGCCTGAAGGACCATGCATGTTGTTAACTGGTGATACTTAGGGACCACCATTTTCCTTTCCAGCAGCAGCAGCAGCAAAAGCATTTGTCCATATGGGAATAGTGACATACTCAAGTATGGGAGATGCCTTGTCTGCTTGTGATCCAACCTCTTCATTAACCTGTGTACCCGAAACATCAACAACTGGTTCTTCCACAACACTTGAAGTTACCTTCACAATGTTTGGATTAGTAACAGGCATATAATTTAAAGTCCTAGATAGAGGTTCCAAGTCAAATAACTAATTTGGACCACTTTCAGGATCACTAGGTTTACCTTCTAAAAACCTAACATGTACTTTTTCAAGTATACATTTTTCCTTCTTAATGTAAACCCTATATCCCTTGCTCTGCACTGAATAACCCATGAAGTAGCCTTCATCACCTTTAGCACTGCATTTACCTAAGGCATCACTAGTATCTAGTACAACTACATGACAACCAAAAGGTTTAAGAAAACCAATATTAGGTTTTCTTCCCCAAATTAACTCATAAGGTGTTTTGTTATGTATCTTGTTGACTAATGCTCTATTCTGAACATAGCAAGCTGTATTCACAGCCTCAGCCCAAAAAGCAATTGGAAAGTGAGCATCAGCCAACATAGTCCTGGCTGCTTCAATTAGGGTTCTATTCTTTCTTTCAGTAACCCCATTTTGCTGTGGGCTTCTGGCAACACTAAACTGTCTAGTAATCCCTTACTTGGCACAAAAATCATCCAACATTTTATTTTTAAACTCACCACCATTATGACTTCTAAGCATCTTAACTTCATTACCAGTTTTCTTTTCAATTTGGTTAATAAAGTTAATTAAAGTATCAGTAGTGTCACTTTTCAAGGCTAAAAAGAAAGTCCAAGTAAACCTAGAAAAGTCATTAGTAATGACAAAGCAGTAAGATTTACCATTCAAGCTTTCTATATTAGTTAGACCAAACAGGTCCATATGCAGCAAGTGAAGTGGTTTAGAACTAGAGTGCACCTGTTTAGACTTAAATGAGACCTTGTGTTGTTTGCCTTTAAGGCATGCAACACAAGAGTGGTCATTGTAGAAAGCCTTTTCAGGCAAACCATCAACCAAGCCAAGTCTCACAAGCCTGTTTATATTTTTAAAGTTAATGTGCCCTAGTCTCTTGTGCCATAGATTACTGTCACCAACTGAAGCTTTAGCATAAAGACATGACAAGTTATTATTCATCCTAATTCCATTAGGATTCACATTATAAATGTCCTTATGCCTAGGTGTCCTATAATCAATAAATTTCTCATATGGTATTTTAAAATCCTTGCTCAACACCAAGCATTGAGTATCAGTAAAAAGAACGTTATTTTTGTTATCACAAACTGGTGATACACTAAAAAGATTATAGTCAAGTTCTTTTACCAGAAACACGTTTTCAAAACACAAATTGTTGGTGAGAAGAGTTCCTTTGCTTGTGATAGTTCCATATCCGCCTCCAAAATAAACTTTATCACCATCCTTAATGGGAGTGAAGTTTGTGAGATAATCTTCCTTCCTAGTCATGTGCCTAGAGCATCCACTATCCCAATAGCCATAACCATTTACCTGCTTTTGAATGCCCTGCACATAAAGAAAACAAATTAGTTTTCTTTGGGAACCCAAGCCTGAGCAGACTTGGATTCATTTGGTTGTTCAACAAGAACAGACTTAGTCCTCATAACAACCCCTTGTTCATCCCTTTTTGGATTGAACACCTAGTTAACCCCAATTGGTTTTGTGATGACCTTTGAAATATAATTAAATCTGTTACAGGTCATAGAAATCCCATTAGAATTAGGGTTTTGATCTTGCTTAGGTCTCCATGTCAAGCTAGAAGAAGCTTTAGACCCCTTTCCCTGTGGTTGCAAATATTTACCATTATTTGGTCTGGCAACGTTTCTGTCAGTGTTTGATTTGGTCTTGTCAACGCTGAAATTACCCTTATCAGCGTTGAACCTAGGGTTTGATACAGGAACCCATTGCCTATTTGACCATGTGTTGGTCTTCTGAAAAGGTCTTTGTCCATAAGTGTTAGACCCTTTAGTAAAGAATGGGGCTGGTCTAACAACTTGTGGACTTTGCTCCACAAAAGTTTTGGGTCTGACAGTGTTTGACCTTTTGTCAGCGTTGACCTTGGAAGCGTTGACACACTTATAGGCTAAATGTGAAAAGCTACCACAAGTATAACAGGATTTTCTAGACATAACTCTAGGTCTAGAAGAAAAGAAACCTGTTCCATTATCACTAACTTGGCTTTTTGGTGACCTAGTATTTCTATACATTTCTGCATATTTAATGCTAGGTTTTCTAACAACGTTTGAGCCAAGGTCAACAGTCTTACCAGTGATTGGGTTTGTTACTTTGATAGGGGTAGACTCATTTGGGCTATCACAAAGCATGCCACCCTTGACAAACAAGGTAGGGTTGGCTTTCTTCCATTGGTCCAAATCAGTCAACTTTTGCCTATATTCTTCTACTGAGGTAAGGACTCTTGGTGGAGGAATAAATTCCTCTTCTTGGAGTTCTGGTAAACCAGTCCAAGATACGTCCTTTCTTTGGAGACCATAGAAGTCCCCAGCTGGTGGTGGAACACCAGCATATTCTTTCATCCCAATCCCAGTCATATCCCTAGAATCCCTTTGTTTACTAACACATTCTCCTAGGGTTTGTGAGGCCTTATCAAATCTCTGAATTTTAAGGTCTACATTATCCTTACTCTTGATAGCCTCAACTAACTTAACCTGTAATTCAGCATTGACCCTTTCCATGATGTTTCTAATATCAGTACTAGCATTTAAATCATGTTTTAAGATATTTATTTTATCTTTTAGGTCAAGCTCCATTTTCTTATACTCAGCTACAGTTTTTTCAGTTTGAGTAATTGCAAGTTGATAGTTAGACAACTTGCACCTCTCATTACTCACATCTATTGACAATCTTAAAACTTCTTTGTTAAGTCTTTCAGTATTTAAACGAAAACCCTTACTACAAAAAGCATCATCATATACCTCATTGTCTGATGAAGATGAGGAGTGTGCCATGAGAGCATAGTGAACATGCTCTTATTCTTCTATCTCAGCAACCAAAGCTTTATCCTCTTCCTCATCCTTAGCCAAATAGCTCCAGTCCCATCCAACACCATCAATTTCTTGCATTGCCACCATGGCCTTGGGATCCTGAGCATTAACAATTTGGCTTGAGGGTTTTCCAGCATCAGATCTTCTTGGAGATCTACATTCTCTCATAAAGTGCCCCATACGATGACAATTGTAACACTCAACCTTGGATTTATCAAATCCAGCAGTGTCCTTAGCATTAAAAGTCATCTTCTTCTTGAATATTCTATTCCATCTGTTTGCTCTTATACTTGCAAGAGTCATATTCTACTTTATATCCATCTCCTCCAAATGCTCACCACATATTTGCTCAAGGTCCTCATATGTAATCACTGAACCATTGGGCAATGAAGCAATGTATGCACATACAGTATCCAGATCAATACCATCATGCTTAACTCTTGGTGAGTCAATTTTGTATGTATCAGCGTCTGAATGTGAGACGTTGACAGGATATGATCCAGCGTTGACACAATTTGATCCAATAACGGGGTGCATGTATGACTCCTTTTGATCAAATTGACCTTCACTATGTGAGAATAAGGCCATGTTTCCATTTGTGGACTTACTTCCATGATCCAAAAGAGTTTCATTCTCCAACAGCCTCAGTTTGTTGTAAACATCATCAAAAGTAGAACTTTTGTGAGTGTTATTTGCAATTATAGATCTTGCTTCAATCTTCCATGCATCACCAAGGCTTTTAAGAAAAGTGGAAATAATGTCAACATCACCAATCACTGTCCCCATGAAGGACAACTTGCTTGTAATGTCAAGAAGTCTGCTTCTCACACTACTCAGCTTCTCATTAGGTTGAGCCTTAAAAACAACATACTCATGAAAGAGTTGCTTCTTTTTCTCTTCTACAGTAGCAGCATTACCATAATAGGCAACTTCAAGAGCTGCCTAAAGGTCTTTTGTTGACTCATAACCTCTGTATTTATGCTGATTTTCTTATCCCAAAGAGAGTTTCAGAATGCTAAGGGTTTTCATATCAACCCTTCTCTTTGTTATGTCCTCAGCAGACACAGCTCTACCATCTTCAGGTTTTTCTTTTCTATCTTCTTCAGTAGAGCCTTGAACAGCTGTTCTTGTAGCTATGGCAGCTGTAATCTTTCGAGCTTTATCGAATGTGTTTCCATATTCAATGATTTCCCATAGGGTGTAATCATGGATTTGTAGATATTGCTCAAAGTTGAACTTCCACAGCTCAAAATTGTCTGCAGCTAGCATGGTAATCTTAATGTTGTGGTTGGAGGAGGAGGAGGAGTTTGTTTCTGGGGTAGACATGGTGTTTTTAGGGTTTTGTAAAAATTAGGGTTTTTGGCAGTTTAGGGTTCTTGTGTTCTTTAGATCAAAGTTTCTCAACAAGCTCTGATACCACTTGTTGATCCCAAACTTAGATCGATTTAGCTTGTGTAAACGAGATTAGATCAAGTTAAACACGTAGAGAAATTTTGTTTGTGTATAAAACAATTCAAGTATTATGCGGAATTAATACTTAAACAAGAACACACAAACAGTTGTAAAACAAACTTTCACTTGATTGATAATAACGAACTTGCTTACAATGAAAGTGTTAAACCTATGAAAAACTTATATGAAACATAACCTAAAGGTCTTCTTTTATAGACATAAAAAGCCTTGTACAAGAGTCTACGTATCAGCTATTCTAGGTAAAGATAATTATAGAAAATACAATGTTGATCCTATCTTTACTAGAAACAAACTAGAAACATAATACGCGTAGACCATATCTTTCTATCAGTGCTTGTCTTCAACCTATCAACGCTTGACTTCTTCCTGTCAACGCTTGATCTGTCAACGTTTGTTTTCTTCTTATCAACGCTTGTTTTCTTCTTGTCAGCGTCCAAGTGTACTGGCTACATTTTATTCCCAACAACTTGTTGGTTATTAGTGTGGATTCAAGGTAAGTAAAATGGTGATAATGTGTTATTATATTGAATTGATCATATTTAGTGTTATGTGTTAGTTATATGTGTAGATGAATTAATAACTTGAAGGTGTCGGTCTAATGTGATTGTTTATGGTTGACGAGTGCTAGTTTGGCATAAATAGCTAACGATGTGATAACATTAATTGCAAATTAGTAAGGTACGTAAAGTTATGATTATCATGGAAGGATGTTTCATTGAGTTTATGCAAGAAATTTTATAGGCAAGACTTGTGGTTTAGATTGTATGTATGTGATGTTAATATGACTGATGAAGTATAATGCCATGTTATTCTCGTTTCACTTACTAAGCCCCGTGTTTACGTGTTATATTGACATGTTTCGTATGTGCAATGCGAAGAAGGTAATGAAGAAATTAAGGTATAGAAATAGAAGGTCGAGTATTGGAAGTATGTTGAATTATAAGCTTAGTAAGCTAGAGTACCTAGTTCGTGGTAAAGTTCAACCCCAAGTGTCGTAAATGGTGTTTTGGTAATGTTATTATCTGTTAAATACTGCGTGTATGTTAAAGTTTAAGTGGGTAAAGGTCATGTGTTAAAGTAGTATGTTATAGTGTATGTAAATGGGACGAAATACGTGTTTGGTAAACCCCGTAACATATGTGTTAAAGGGTCGCTTCGACCGACCGCAAATATTTATGAAATTGATGTTTAAATGAGTTCTGGAAGTTTTAGTGTCATTTCGAGTTGTGGATGTGATTTTCGGAAAGACATGTGAAAATGCAAGAATAGTAGAATCTAGGCTCGGCTTAAGGTCGTGGCTACTCGGCCAGTGGCCTAGAAGGATTCTGAGGCGTTTAGCCTACGGTCGAGAAGGCTCAGTCGCCGGACAAAGGCCCTATGTGGCCTCAGTCTACGGTTAAGAAGCTCGGCCTGCGGATAAAGGCCCGAGAAAGGTTAGCCAGCGGTCGTGACCCTCGACCTGAGGCTAGTGCTTCAGAAACAATCGTAACTTGTTTTCGTCATATCTTTTGATATGTAGTTTGTTAGAAGTCGTTATTTATATCGAATCCGAAGGTGGTTGAGTCTAATTTCTATTATGAGTATTTCCAAGCTCCCATACTTCATAGAAAAATAAAAGTTAATTTGTAAGGTAATGAAAGGCCGAGTCTGGACAAGTAGTTTTCTCGTAAAAGGTCAAAACTCTTATGTATTTGGTCCAATTGGTCAAAGGATGTTTAAGTTATATTCCTTCAGTATCTAACAAAGTATGGCCAACTAAGATCAAGCCGGATCATCCTCAATGTATCCCAAATTTTTTTGCCCAAGTATAGATCTAAGTTAACTGACGAACATGTTACAATAGGTTTATATGAACAGTCCTGTGAGTTTTCCGACATTAGAGTTCCTTTTTATACCTTATAGGGGAAGAGATCCCCCACACACCAATATTTAACAAAGGCTTCATGGATAAATCCCCACCCTCCATCTCTAAATGATCTAACGGTTGAGATTAAAACCCCCCTTTCTTATAACTTGCCTTCATTTAATAAAAAAAAAAAAACGTAAACAACCTTTCTTATGGATCCCGATGACCCCCACCGGCCACCACCCCAACAACCTGCACCTAATCGCCGACCACCCCAACAACCTCATCTCCCACCTTTTTCCGGCGACCACCACAACAACCACACCTTCTTCCCGCGACCACCACAACAACCCCACCTTCTTCCTGCGTCATCCACACCAACCCACCTTTTTCCGGCGGCCTTTACCGTAAACAACCTTTTTCCGGCAGCCCCCACAAGAATCCATTATTTTACAGCAAGACCCACACCAAACCATCGTTTCCCAGCTACTTCTACAACCCCACACCTTCCCCAGCGAGTTCCACAACGTATCCACCATTTTCCGGCGACTTCAATACAAAACCCACGTTTTTGGCGCCCTGCACAACAAACCCAACAATTCCCAGCAAATAACAACCCTTTCCCGTCGATTTATACAACAAACAACACTTTTACGGCCAACTCCACAACAAACATCCAACTTCCGGCGACCTCCACAACAAATGACCATCTCGCAGTGACTTCCACGACCTCCACATCAAGTGACAATGTAGAAGTTGCTGATGATGCTAGCAAAAATGTAGAAGTTGCTGATGATGTTGGCGAAAATGTAGAAGTTGCTGATGATGTTAGCGAAAATGTAGAAGTTGCTGATGCTAATGAAGAAGATGCTGATGGGGAAGCTGAAAATGTAGTTGCTGATGATGTTGATGTTATTGAAAATGTAGAAGCCAATACAGGTAATAACTTTGTACCAGAAATAGATATGTTACTGAAAATGTGGTTGCTGATGCACACTGACTCATGCATGAGTCACACTGACTCATGCATGAGTCACACTGACTCATGCATGAGTCACACTAACTCATGCATGAGTCACACTGACTCATGCATGAGTCACACTGACTCATGCATGAGTCACACTGACTCATGCATGAGTCACTCTGACTCATGCATGAGTCATATATGACTCATACAATTCCTGAACTTTTCTTTTATTGGATTGTGAAACAGATGCTCATAATTCACCAAAACCTACTTTATACATTCATTTTGAGTCACCCGGAGGATCGACATATTGGGAACCAAATGTTGATGAGCAGTACGTGCCTCTTGAGGATAAAGAATTTAAAACGATAGAGGAGAGTATTGAGTTTTATGAAGCTTATGCTGAAAAAGCGGGATTTGAAGTTAAAAAATACACACAAAAAAGAAATAGAAGTGGTGAAGTAAAAAGTAAATACATCACGTGTAACCGACATGGGAATATAAAAGATATAAATATCAACACATTGGTTAGTAGTGGAAAACAAACTAGGCACACAAGGCACCGTATAACAGGTTGCATGGCGCAAATAAAAGTTGATTTAGATTATGTCCGGAAAAAGTATGTTGTGACTAAGTTTGTTGCTAAGCACAATCATCCCATGATTCCTAAAGAATATAAGCATCTAACGAAGAAACAAAGAAAGATGACTCAAACAGAAAGGTTGTTTGTAGTCAGAGCTTCAACAATGAAACTTGGTGCAACAAAGGCACATACCTTGTTATCTGGCATCAAAGGCGGATCTCAGTATGTTCATGGAACTAGTGATGATTTTAAGAATCACATGAGAGATGTTAATGCAATTATAGGAGAAAGTGATGCACAAATGCTTATTAACAAGATGGAAAATAGGATGAAGTATGTTCCGGGATTTACATTTCAGTATATGATTGAAGATAGCGTATTAGTTGCGATGTTTTGGGCAGATGAAGTTGATAAACGCAACTATGAGGAGTTTGGAGATGTTATATCTTTTGATGCAACTTTTAGAACAAATAAGTAAGTTGTCTGTTACACATAAATCACATGTGACTCATACATGAGTCACAGTGACTCATGTATACAAAAAACAGTGACTCATTCATGAGTCATAGTATGAAATATTATATCTTTTTAATGTATCTGTTTTGCAGGTATGACATGGTTTTTGTACCATTCACTGGGATAGATAACCATAGAAAGTGCGTCAACGTTGGCTCTGGATTGCTTTTAAGAGAAGATACAGAAGCTTATACGTGGCTACTAACATCATTCATGACAGCTCACAAAAAACAACCAAAAATGATCGTAACGGATCAAGATGGGGCAATGAAACGAGCAATTGAAGCGGTTTTGAAAGAATCTAAGCATAGATTGTGCATGTGGCATATCTTGCAAAAAATTCCAGCAAAGGTACTGATTGTTTGATATTTATCAGATAACTCATACATGAATTATAAATATACATGACTCATGCATGAGTCACATGACTCATGCATGAGTCACATGACTCATGCATGAGTCACATGACTCATGCATGAGTCACATGACTCATGCATGAGTCAGTGCGAATACATGATATCAAAATATCTTAACATTGATACATTCTTCATTTTCAGATATGTGAAAAGATTTACAAGGAAACTGATTTTAAAGATCGTTTCAACAAACTTGTGTGGAATATGTTCATCGAGCCAGAAGAGTTTCAAAAAAGATGGTTTGAACTTATTGAACGCTTTGGATTGCAAACACACAAGTGGATGACAAAGATGTATGACCTTCGTAACTTGTGGTTGCCGGCTTATTTTATTGACTCACCACTGTTTGGACTAATGAGAACTACTTCAAGATCTGAAAGTGAAAATGCATTCTTTAAGAGTTTCACAAATCATGGGTCAACATTAGTAAATTTCATGATGTGCTTTGAATCGGCAATCGAAAGACAAAGACATAAGCAAGAAGTTTTGGACTTCAAAACATGGGACGCGGCTCCAAATCCTGAAACGAAGTTAAATATCGAAGAACATGCGCGTAAAGTTTATACTAGAACAATTTTTCTCTTGGTTCAAGCTGAAATCATAGAATCAATTTGGTCATGCCAAATACAAGAATTTAAGACGGAAGAGGGTATTGAGACGGTTAAGGTTCGAGACACGAGAGCGGGTCCTTATAGAACACTGTATACAGAAGAAGGAAAAGAGATGGTTGTACAGGAAGAAGACAAAGTAATAACATACAAGGTTAGTGAAAACATTTAACTGATACATGAATGACTCATGCATGAGTCACATTGTGACTCATGCATGAGTCACATGACTCATGCATGAGTCACATGACTCATGCATGAGTCACATGACTCATGCATGAGTCACACTGACTCATGCATGAGTCAATGTGACTCATATGTGTTATGCTCACTTATTAATATGTTTCATGTTTATGTTTAAGGTTCTCCGTAATCCTGGAGATGGATCCGTTGAGTGTACGTGTCGGCATTTTATGCGATATGGTTTTCTTTGTCGCCACATATTCTGTGTTTTGAAGAACCGTGATATTGAAGAAATTCCGGAGAATTACATTTTAAGGCGTTGGAGAAGGGATTTGATACCGCTTTCATTAAGAAGAAACACAAACAGATACGGAGAGAAGAACGAAACAATTCAGAAACTAACAAATGAGGCTAACTTCCATGTAGACGAATGCTTGTTTTGGTTGAGTAAAGATGCAGAAAAGTTGGCGGAATATGTGCAAAAGCTGGATAAAATAAAGAAAGAATATCAAGTTTTAGTGCCTAAGCCCCCTTCAAAGAAAACAAAGGACGTTATTGAAGATATATATGCAATTGAGGAACCAAAGAAAAATATTATTAAAAATCCAACTGGGGCTAGGCTCAAAGGCGGTCGTAGAGGAGCGCGTATAAAAAGTGCAAGAGAAATAGCTATGAAGGCTAAAAAGAAACAGCCTCGTGCGTGTGGTTACTGTAAACAGAAGACAAATGAGCATACAAAAATGACATGTCCACTAAATCCATACTATATCGCAAAACTAGCGAAGATCGCTGCAGCTGCTGAAAAACAAGCACAGAAAATAGGAGAATCAAGTACAAGTATTTGAATATCTGTTTTAAATTTTCTATTTTTCTTTTATTGAACTTTTGAAAACCAGTGTAGAATATCTGATTATGCTATGAATATGATGACTCCTATATTAGTACTCTTGAAATATCTGTGTATTGAAATATTTATGTTTTTAAATATCAAGTCATGTGACTCATGCATGAGTCATGTGACTCATGCATGAGTCATGTGACTCATGCATGAGTCATGTGACTCATGCATGAGTCATGTGACTCATGCATGAGTCATGTGACTCATGCATGAGTCATGTGACTCATGCATGAGTTACATGGCAAAAATGAAACATGTACTACTATGACTCATGTATACGAGATAACTCTTGCAACACTTGCAAAAGACATACCTAAAATCATGCCGATACCGCAAGAAATCCTTATACGAGATAACTGTTGCAACTCTTTTGAGGCATGCATGAGTCACATGACTTGCATGAGTCATGTGAACACATACAAACATATATTACTATGACACATGCAAGTCATGTGACTCATGCATGCAAGTCACATGACTCATACAAGTCACATGACACATGCATGAGTCAGGCGACACATGTATGAGTCAGGCGACACATGCATGAGTCACATGACTCATGCATGAGTCATGTGACAAATATAAAACATATATCAACACATATTCATAAACACTTATACATAGTCACTGTATGAGTAACAAACAGTTTTATATGTGTTACTAAAACACGGAACAATATTGCACGTCTTGTAACAAACAAGGTTATTCAAAATCAAACTTCAAATTTCGTTCGAAAAAGTCAAGTACGACTGATATTAGAATTAAGAATTACTTAATATCATAAAGTATTACAAAATAGATCAAGATTTCTAGACAACTGGTTTCTTCTTGGTAGCTTTCTTCTTGGTAACTAGTTTCTCGGTTACTGTTGCATCAACATTTGCCTTCTCGGTTACTGCTTGACCGGCTGCTGGCTTCACGGCTGCTGGCTCCTCAGTTACTGCTTCACCGGCTGGTTGCTCAACTGCTGGCTTCTTGGCTGTAGGTTTCTTGGCTGGTTGCTCAACTGCTGGCTTCTCGGCTGTAGGTTTCTTGGCTGGTTGCTCAACTGCTGGCTTCTTGGCTGTAGGTTTCTTGGCTGGTTGCTCAGCTGCTGGCTTCTCGGCTGTAGGTTTCTTGGCTGGTTGCTCAACTGCTGGCTTCTTGGCTGTAGGTTTCTTGGCTGGTTGCTCAACTGCTGGCTTCTCGGCTGTAGGTTTCTTGGCTGGTTGCTCAACTGCTGGCTTCTCGGCCACTGCCTTCTCGGTTACATCTTCTTTCTGGGCTGCATGTCTCTCGGCAATTATAAGAGGATCACGCACATCCCTGTTATTGATCCATTCAAAATAATCGAGATCCTTTCTTTCTCATCATGTTCCATCTCAAATTTGTAAGCCAAATCAAACACTTTCTGCCTTTCAGCATTGAGCTCGTGCAACAAAATTTTTGTTGCAAACCTGTACCTCAAGCGCTTCAAAAGAGTTTCCTGTATGCTCGACTCTTCTACCAAACCAACATCCCATTCTTTAGGAGCAATACCCTTATAAGACTCCAAATGTACCATCGCAAAGACACCACAATCCACTTGGTTAACCTTAGTAGTCCATTTCAAACGCGGATTGCGTCCTTTGAGCTTAGAAACAGTACTGTGCTTCGGATGATTAACTTCTTTGAGATATCTGGCGAATAACTTTTTCTACAAAACAAACAATTTAGGGGGGAACATGTTATTTACAATGCATGAGTCAGGCGACACATGCATGAGTCAGGCGACACATGCATGAGTCAGGCGACACATGCATGAGTCAGGCGACACATGCATGAGTTAAGTTGAAAACAAATAAAACAATAATGACAATAATCAAGTATACAACTTACCAAAGGATCACAGACTCGTTTGTACTTCGGTGCATTTGGATTTCCAACATGAATGTTATCAAGTATAATCATTGATGAAGGTTTGTTGAGGCAGAAAACAACAACAAAGAAATGGTTTGAAGCACAGATTGGAAAGAAAACCTAGTTTAACCAAAAAAAAGTATTAAATGTAAATTAAAAATGATGAAAAGTTGATGCTTATATATTTAAAAAAGAACGTAAAATTACCAATTCAGTATCGGATAAAGAAAGTGAAGCAGCATCATTTTTGAAATACGTAGAAATGACATCTGAAAACAAGTTATACTGTTCACCATCAGACATTGTTTTGTCTATCATTCCTTGTACCTGCGTTTAACAAAAATACAGTATTACCAAAAAATAATAATAATTATTGAAAATCTAAAAGATATATATCATGTGAAACTTACAATACATCCAGTTGGCATAAAAACTCTTCTTGGTTCTGGATTCTCTTTCCGTGACTCCTCAAAATTTAAAATGGTAACCAAACAATCAACAACACTTGCATCTAACCACAACCCTGGTGTCAATGTTTCCAAATTTACTCGAACAGCTGATAATACATAACCATACACAGGCTCTGCTCGGAAAATGGTTTCACTAGACATTAAAAAAAAAAGAAAACAATCAGAATAAATCATGTGATATTCTAAAAACATGAAGTTTACAAAAAGAAAAAGAAATAAAATATGCTTACTATTTTTCTTCTTCCATCGCAAATAAAGAATTACCCAAAACAAACTCAACCCTTTGAAGCTTACTCGTATCACAACACTGATGCATAAAAGGGGAAGGCAAGTATGGAATCCGCTTAGCAATCTGTTTCCGTGCAGCCACCTGGTTAGGAGTGCTAGGACGCACAACATCGTCATTAACTGGCTCATCTTCAATAACTGGCTCATCTTCAATAACTGCCTCATGATCCCGAGGCCCAAAATACGCATCCTCCTGAAATATTACAAAAACTTTAATACTGAATCACATAATGTTAGTGACTTATACATGAGTCACACTGACTCACATAATGTTAGTGACTTATACATGAGTCAGGCAACTCATGTATGAGTCAAGCAACTCATGGACTCATGTAGACTATTGCATGAGTCATGTGATGAGAAGCCAACTTATTAAAAAGCTTAAAACTAACAAGGATATAACAGAGTACATTAAGATATATGTCAACAAGAAGATCCATCACCTCTGCATACCAATCAATGTTCTCATCAATCCACCTATCATCAAGTATTATATTTTCATTACCAACATCTTCGTTACCAGCAGGTTTAACGGCAATATCTATCGAAATAGAATCGCCAAAAACTCCTTTATATCTATCATACAACACTAGAACATCTTCATCATGTGGAAACTGTGTGTTGGCATTCTTCAACATGGTTTCAAGTTCAATTTTTTCTCTAGATATAAGAGAAAGATTTTCTTCAACATCCTTCAACATTTTCTGTATATAAAATGAAAATTCATAAATGTTCAAATGTACAAGTGTTTAAAAAACACTTGCAAATTTATATGACACATGCATGAGTCAAGTGACACATGCATGAGTCAAGTGACTCATGCATGAGTCAAGTGACTCATGCATGAGTCAGGTGACACATGCATGAGTCAGGCGACACATGCATGAGTCAAGTGACACATGCATGAGTCAGGCAACACATGCATGAGTCAGGCTGTCGCATAAAAATAAAAACATAAAAATAAGCTAATACTAACCATTTTTTCTGTAGGAGGCACACTATCAGGCTTTGGACTCGCAACACTAGCAGGCTTAGGAGTCCCAACACTAGCAGGCTTTGTAGTCCCAACACTATCAGGCTTTGAAACAAAACCCTCACTTTGTTTCGCTTCAGACGGAGTCCATTCTCCATACAATTCCAATTTGCCCATAAGATCGTCATTTAACTCAACAGTTTGGCGGCTAATCATGAGTCTTGTGTTCCAACTTTGAATAGCTGGCCTCAACCGAATAACTGGAACCCGCTCACACTTGGTAGCATCTAAATACAGAAGCTGTAAACAAAAAAACATGTTTGTTATCTGAAAAACATAAATGTTATATATAATTAAATCAGAAAACAAAAAAAACAGATTAATGCACTTACAATCAGAAAACACAATGGTCCGTTGTAGTAGCCATTCAAAGTCGTTGGTAGTTTACTTGTTTCAAGACACCTATGAATGTACCCACACCAATCAATGTTCTTAACATCTGTATCTTCACGAATTCGGCGAACAGCAATCAAACTTGGGTAAGCATTCATTGTTTCACCTTTCCCAAAAACCAACGCAAAAAGTTCAAGAAAGTTGACTTTAAACATAAAGTCAATTTTATGCGCTTCAATCACCTTCAACGTGATATCAGCTGGACCGACTTTTCTCAACTTCCTTGGCTCAAACTGTTTAATCCATGTCCTAACAAACTCATCATCCATCTCTCTTTCAGGTAAATCATAAATGCTAGTACCACCAAGAGGAAGTCCTAGAATATCTTTTACTGTCTGAGGTGTGACATGAATATTACCATTTGTAAGCTCCATATTGTAGGTTTCTGGTTTAAACTTCTTAACCACATACCTAGCCAAAATACTAGGTAATTTATCTATCTTGCGAATACACAATGAACCAAGACCCATCTCCTCCATGAATTCTTCTATACCCGCCACATTAGCATCACGGACACATTCAAAAAAGGAAGACGGTACATTCCTACAAAATAGAGGCTTTTCATCCTCCTCCCCCTCCTTCATCTTCTTTGAAGGCTTTTCATCATCCTCCTCCTTTTTAACAGACTTGCGCTTCTTAGAAGGGCCGAACTCTTTTTTAACCTCCTTTTTCACTTCCTGTTTAACATTCCTTTTATCCTCCTTTTTCACTTCCTTTTTCACAGTCTGTTTTTTAGGAGGCTTTACGTCCTCTTTCACTTCCTTTTTAACATCCTGTTTCTTAGAAGGTTTTGTTTTAACCTTTTCTGCTAGCTCCTTCTTAAGATTTAACGTAGGCTTAAAATTAGATCTTGACCTCTTGCCAATCCTTTTAGGAATAATAACCTCTTCCTCACTTGTCTCCTCATCACTCCCACTCCCATCATCCGACTCCTGTTGACTGTCTACTTTCTCATCCTCATCATCACTATCGCCGTCACCGTCACCCCCATCCCCACTCTCATCCTCACCATCACTCTCACCGTTACCATCACCCCCACTCTCACCGTTACCATCACCCCCACTCTCACCGTTACCATCACCCCCACTCTCACCGTTATCATCACCCCCACTCTCACCGTTACCATCACCCCCACTCTCACCGTCACCTGCACCGTTACCATCACCCCCACTCTCATCCTCACTCTCACTCTCACTGCCACAGCCATTACCACTTTCTTTAAGATCGGTCAAAACCTTCGCAGCAACATCCACATCAGCCTCTTTTAACTGCGCAACATCCACATCAGTTTTTTTACCTGCGCAACATCCACATCAGCCTGAGAATCCACATAAAAATCATATAAACATATATCAACTGCTAAAAACACTTTTACCTGCGCAGCTTCCAAATCAGTCACTTTTAGATGCTTACTTGAAGGCTCGGGAGAAGGTTTTGGCATAACAACAAAGTCAGTTGTAACACTTGAAGGTTTACGTTTAACAAGCTCAAATTTAGGAAGATTTCTATTTGTATGAGGTAGATTAGCTTTTGGAAATAGATTTTTAAAAGGTTGATTAGGTAAATGGATTGGAGGTAGATTATTTTTTGGTGGTGAACAAGGTTGTGTATTATCTTTTTCTGTTATCTCTGCAACAAACAGATATAAAGAAATAATCAGTAAACAACAAACTCATAAGCAAATAACACATTAGTAAAGTCCCTAATAAGTCAGGCGACACATGCATGAGTCAGGCGACACATGCATGAGTCAGGCGACACATGCATGAGTCAGTCGACACATGCATGAGTCAGTCGACACATGCATGAGTCAGGCGACACATGCATGAGTCACTAATAACTAACAAGTCACTAATAATCACTAGTAAAAGTCCCTAGTAAACTCATGTGTAAGTAAATAATAAGTCCGTAATAAGCAAATAACTCACGTATAAAGTCACTAATAATCACTAGTAAAGTCGCACACATGATCGTTTACAATGTTGTGGTGTTTGCCAGTGTCTAAATAAGGTCTGTATATTTACGGGGTACTGTGATATAGAACTAGGATTTGACTATGAGTTAACGCTTTTTTGTCAATTCCTCTTAAGCTAAAACATGTCTTCATGATGGGCGGCGATACAACTACTTTGACATGAGACACATCTATGTATTAAAATGCAAGTAAATCATAGCTTAGAAAGCGCAACTACAGTCTATGTCCGGACTTTGGTGTGCAGTCGTCGTGCGTGGTAAATCATAGCTTGATCAATATCTTGATAAACCACGCACTGATGGGCAAATGTTTGTAGCCTGGCAATTGGGCCTATACCGATGTTAATCTAATACAAATACTCAGTTGTATTTCATATACCATCTTAGGCCTATAACATTGAACCAGGTCTGCTCAAGTTCTAAACACTCTATACTAGCATTAGGAAGTCCAACCCAACATAATCTATTTGATTTGATCCATTCACTTTTTGCCTATAAAAAGTTCTGCTTCTAAGTATATCAGCGTAATATTTGTATACACAACGGCAGGGGCTTGTAGTCTCAGTTTAGCGCGACATCTATTGTATACATTTAGTAGTAATGACTCATATATAATCAACAAAACTCATGTGTAAGTAAATAATAAGTCCGTAATAAGCAAATAACTCACGTATAAAGTCACTAATAATCACTAGTAAAGTCCCTAATAAGCAATAAATCATATATAATCAACAAAACTCACGTATAAGTCACTAATAACTCACTAATAAGCAAATAAGTCATGTATAAGTCAATAATAAGTCACTAATAAGTAACTAATAAGCAAATAACTCATGTATGAGTCATGAATAAGCAAATAACTCATGTATAAGTCACAAATAAGCAATAACTCATAAACAATAAACATAAACAATAATTATTAATTCATAACTGATTAATTCATAACTGATTAATTCATAACTGATTAAAAATAAACAATAATTAATCAAAATAAGCAATAATTAATAACTGATTAAAAATAACTAATAATTAATCAACATAATCAATAAACTCATAAGCAAAATAATTAAAAAATTAGGGTTAGGGTTTAAGATCAATACTATCAAAGGCCTTCGAAGTCTCCATCTCCATTTTCTGACGGGCTTCAATACATCTATTAGTCGCAAGATCCATTTCCTCATGGATATCCATCAGAAACTAATTAGGGATTTTGATCGGAATCAATGGAGGTTAATGTAACCGGAATAAATTGTAGATCTAACTCCGGCGATGATAAACGATTTTTCCGGCGGTTGTGTGTTTTAATTAGTGAGTGTGTGTGTGTTCGCGATGTGTGTGTAGAGGGGGGTGGGTGTCTGTTTGTTAGTAAAAGAGAAATGACGGTTATTAAAATAAAAAGAGGGAGTGGGGAGTATTTTTTGTTTTAATTTGGGCCTTTGGATGATAAATAGATTGGATGGTGGGGATTAGTCCATGAGGACTTTGCAAATATTAGGGACTTTATAGAACTTTATTGGTTGTTATTAAACACTTTCGTGTCATGTTTCACAATTAGTTCCCTCGGGTCTTAGAAGGTTTACAATGTTTAAGGTATATTGTCGAAACCTCCTCATTACCCCTTTAGTAGCTTATGTCGAGTAGCGTCATTCTTTTGGCTTATGCCGATTAGTTCTCAGTGGATGTTAGATTTGGATAAAGTTATGTTTCGAGTTTAGGTTATTCATTCTATTGATTACTTTTATGTAGGCAATATGATTGAGTAAGCCTATTTTGTAGCTTATTTTATGTGCCTACTTTTAGCTTAGTATACGATAAGTCATCCTTGTGGCTTATTCAAATAATTAAGCTGAGTAACATTTAGCTTTTATGTCGGTTTAGTGAAGCGTATTATCTTTGTTAGACTAAGCTTCTTCATTAGAGATTATATTCGGATAAATGAATTTTTGCTTATTCAAATAAGCTGTTTAGCAATTGGTTTGTTTATTGATTTGAGTTAGCTATTTTAAAAAGTGATAAGTTTAGTTTCTTACTAAAACATAATAAAAATATTAAAAAACGTTGGCTAGCGGGTTATGAATATGGCAGCATTAATTTAAATACCAACTAGTTAACCAGTATACTAAGGGCTTGTTTTGGTATAGTTTACACTAGTTATATTATATGGGGTAATTAGTAGTATATTATTTTTAGTTTTAGCCTAATATTTAAGCCATGCGTGCGGCTTATTTTGATTTCTTAGCTTATTCGTCTTCATGGCTTATTAGTTAGAACTTAGTTTAGCTTATAACTTATTCGATTAAACTTTCAAATAGTTAAAAATAATTTAGTTTATAAAATTAGTTTAAAATAAATTTTAAAAATAGTTTTTAAAATACTATTAATCTTTTTTTATTACTAGTATTTAAACTTTATGTGTTTTGGTTTGAGGCGTCTGATTCTACATCTAAAGCGAGAAGCTTACGGGTCTTACAAGCTGTGACAATCCGTCAATTTATGGTCGATATTATATTCTCAATATTTATTTGAAAACATTATTTTAATGTTATAATGTGAACTCACTTATTTTTGGAAAGAAATTTGGGTGTACATCTTGAAGTAGCATCGACTACGTCTAAACCGGAGAATTCTACGTTACGTGCTTACGTTTACATACACCGTTTTTGGTGACAGTCCGACATTTCAGGAAATTAATTTATCCGTGAATATTATTTTAGGATTTTAAATTTGAGTTGGTTCATAAACTCACAAATTTTTACGAGAAGAGATTAGGACTTACGTGAATAATTTAACGTCCTTTACGACTAAACCGGAAACCTTAGGATTACGTATTTATGTTTTCGAACTCCGTTTTTTTTGAGACAATTTTTATTAGATTCGTTTTGTGCCGGTGATTCATAATTTATAAAAACGTTTTTCGTAAAACGACCCGAGGGCACGCAAATCGAGGAAACTAGAATCGAGGAATACCCGTAAATTAGTGGGATGAGACAAAACAAGTTTTGCCCCACCCCACTCAAAAGGGACGGCCAAAACTTGACACCACACATTGTGATGTGTCAAAGTTTTAGCTAGAAAGCTAACACATGTTAGCATAAGCTTAACATGGAAGCTAACTTGACACAAAACCACAAACCACTTCACCACAAACCATTTCCTCACTTCCAACACATGCAAACCACTCCCTCATCCCTTTTCTCTCTCAAAAATTTGTCCCATATATCATACATAAAACCCCCATTTTATCTTGATTTAACCCTGAAATCATATGTTATTCATACATATGATGAAGAACCTTTGAAGCCTTGAAGATTGGAGGTGATTCTAACATCCAAAGAGGTGATTTGGTGATGTCCAAGGGCTGATTTCTACAAGAAGTTTACAAGTATTGGTGGTCTTGAAGATTGGTGTTGATCTATCATAAGTTTTTCCATCAAAAATCCAAGCCTTGATCATAACCTACACAACCTTGGTGGTATAGAGATTGTTCTTCCTATCCTCTTGTTATTTTGATTATGTAATCTTGTATTTTCTTTATTTATGTATATGTATATGTGATGGTTGTAAAATTACCCCTTTAGGAAAAGGAAGGCAATTAGGGCAAGTATTAACGAGTAGTTTAGGAAAACCACAAGTTATGACCCAAAGTGGGGATCGTTCTCAGGGAGGCTAGTGTGTTATGTGCGTAATGACTTGGATTAATTTGTGATTATACTTGTGAGAAAGAAAAGTAGAAATGAGATTAGAAGAGAATGACGGTTACGAAGACGGATTAAACTAAGTCGAAAAAGGTGTACACGTTAAACCGTAAAAAGCACTAAAATTAAAATTTTACCCTAAAAATTACTAAAAATTACCAAAATTCCACAATATTCTAAGAGTATACAAAAAATCCAAACTTGCCAAAACCTTTTAATTAATTAGATAATGACTTTTTAATGCTAATTAAAGCCCTAAAAATCAAAATTATATATTAAAAAGTCCCAAACAAGATTTTAAAGTTTGTAAACCTCAAAAATACCCTAATTAAGCTAAAAAGTATTTTTCAAAATTTTAAAACCACTAAAAACTATTTTTAAACAATTAAAAACTATTAAAATCAATTAAAACTTAAATTAATTATAGAAAATAATTAAAAGACTCTAAAAATATTTGGAAAGTTACAAAATTCCTAATTAAGTGTCTACAATCTAGGAAAAATATAAAAACTTAGAAAATCAGACTTTTAATTTTTAACAATAAAATAATATTAAAATATTATTAAAAATCCAAAAATCATAAAAAATTCTAAAAAATTGCAAACTATCTTAATTTAACCTAAATAACACAGAAATGAAAGTGAAATTACCTAAATACCCTTAATGGGCCTAGAAAATGGGCTAAACCCAAAACAGTCCACTATTGGGCCAAATTTGGGCCCAAAAATAAAAATTGTTCAAAATAAGCCCAAAAAGCACTAGTTGACTCAAAATTTGATTTTAAACCACTTTTTCCAAAGGCCCAAAAGCTGAAAGTGTGAAATAAGCTAGCTTATACCAAACAGCTTATTCTTAATGGGCTTTTTGGCCCATTAAGCTATAAGCCAATGCCATAAGCTGAAATTAAACACACAAGCTTCTTTTGTCCTAAATAAGACTTCTGCAAAAAGAAATTTGAAATAAGCCCAAGGAATAAGCCTAAAAATGCAATAAGCAATCTACAGAAAACGACAAAATAGTCGTTTTTGAGTTCTAGGCCACCCCAAGTGCTGATTCAAGTTTCTATAGCTTTTAAATGACTTAATTAAGCAAAATCAACAAAGAGTTTTCAAATAAGCTGACTCAATAAGCTAGAAAAAGCAAATAAGCACTTATGTAAAAGTCAAATAAGTTGGTTTTCTAGTAAAAAGTCAAAGTCAAAGTCCAATAAGCTCTAGTCTACTTAAATGGGTCAAATAATGAAGACCTATCACAAAAAATAAGTTGTTGTAAGTCTGGATAAGCTAAAATAGCTTATTGATAAGCTGAGTACAAGTTTACACTAGCAGGGGCTAGTTTTGGGTGTTGAGCAGTGGGAACTTTTCCCACTGCTTGACTTATAGACTTTTTTGTCTTTAGTGAACTTTTTTGGGATTCAGATTACACAAAGGCACCCAATTGATCTTTGGATCATAAGGAGTCAATAACAATCAAAAATTCACAAACACAATCACCCAATTTGCACAGATTAATCAATAAAGCACCATATATGATACAGACATGAACAAATAAGCAGAACAGGTTCAATAAGCACTTATAGCAATTTTCAACCAGCCAAATTCAACCAGATGCACACACAAGCTATATTAAACTCAAATAAGCAAGTCTAAACAGGTTTCATGTAATGATTCAAAGAATTAAGCAAGATTCAAGCACCTTAAGTTACTGATGAACACAAGAACATGCAATTTTTCACTTTGCTGATGTATTTGACACACAAGCCAGATTCAACACCTCAGATCTATCAAGTATGTTATCTTAATGATGTTTAAACAGATTTTATCCCTAAACATGCATAAACTCTAGGTTTTCCCAAAATTTTAGGTTAAAAACAGTCAAACTCACAAAGTTATAGCACAATCTTTAATTCAAGGTTTCAAACCACAAAACTTGCAACAAAACACTCTCAAACAAGTGTATATCAGATACCAAGCACAAATAACAACTCCTAACAACACAATACCAAGATGCATTCACAAACAGGTAATCCCAAACACCCCTTTATCTTTTCAAATCCAATTTTAAACAAGAAAAAGTGAGATTTTAGACCACCCAAGTGATGATTAACACAATAACAGATGAGAACAATAGATTCAAGCAAAAATAAGCCACAAAATACACAAGAACAAAGGCAACACTCAAATATCACAAATATCCAAAATATTTTCAGATTTTGGGATTAAGGGTGTGTACCTCATGGATGTACATCCACACCCACGGATTTTGAGCTTATGTGCTAGCAAGAACAAGCACAAGCTTCCACAACAAAGCCTTCTAAGAATCAACAAGGTTAGAAACAAGATTATAAAAACATAAACTTGAAAAATCCTTGATTGATGCAACTCTTGTCCTCCACACTTGATTATCCCCAAGTTATAAGCTTCACCACACCTTGATAACACAATATCAGGATGCTATGATCAGCCCTATAGCCCAAGAATTCCAAGATAGACCAAGAACTTAGCAAAATATCAAGAAAATGAAGAAAATGTGCAAACTTTTGCACACTCCTCTTTTGAAAACAGGTTTTTGATTCAAATTTAGTAAACAAAGAACATAAACAAGCATAAATAAGATGGCACTTTGTCTTTCTTCAACACACTTAACACAATTTCATAAATCTGAAAATAGGATTTACAAGTGCATGAACAAGGAAAAACCAAAAGCAAACGTACAAGTGAGACCTTATGGCTTTATATATAGCCTTACATGTGAACTAAGAACAGATAAAAGTGCTAAACCCTAATGCTTAAACTTCCAAAATTGCCCTTGTGAAGTTTGAATATCTTGGAGTCTTGTGAGGAATTCTTGGCTGTCTGTGGCGTGTATAGCTGTAGAAAGGTGATCAAAGGTCTCAAATAAGCTTAGTTTCCAAGCTTTGTTGTGGGACGTTGGATCTTCATCACTGTTTTGTCTTCTTCTCCAAGAGGTGGGGCAAGGGTTTTTCATGTGACTAAGGGAGTGAGGTGGCAGTCCTTTTGAGAGTTGGGTTGTGATTAGGGTCACCTTAATTACTAATCTGCACAATTTTGGGGTTTAATTACAAGTAATTAGGAAAACCCCAATTGTGTACTTGGTAACTAGTCCCTTGATTGATCCAGATTAAGGTGGGTTTTATTTAAATGTTGTGTTAAGGCGCCAAGATTAATTAAGAAATTAATCTGGTGAGTGGATGGTGACATGGAGGAAGGGAGTGTTGTGATTGGTGGAGGTGGTGAGTGGGGTGAGGTGGCAGCCTTGGGTTGGTTAAGGTAAGTTTGGTGTCTGGCCAACTTAAGCCCTTCACTTCTTTTCTTCTTGTCTTTTTAGTTTAAGTAGCTATCAACGCCCATTCCTTCTTTGTTAACTTTTGCAACTTTACACTTTTACCCCAAAAACTTTTGTGAAGTAAATTTAGGGGTAATTCTTGCCATTTTGTGATTTTTGAGGGACTGATTTGGCAATTTCTTGATGGATAATGGTCTTGACTTGTATAATTAGCATTTTGGAGGACTGAAATTGCCAAGTCTTGTTTGATGAGGGACCATTTTTGTCAAATGTTGAAAGTTAAGGGTCCTTTTTGTAATTTTGGGATTTTCAAAGGACCAAACTTGTAATTTCTTGTACTTTGAAGGACTTCATGATGTATTTGACTTTGTGGAGTATAATGGTTGACAATTTAGCTTTGTTGAGGGGCTAAACTTGCCAATTCTTCAAAGTGGAGGGCCCTTTTTGTAATTTTGACAAACTTTAGGGACCAATCTTGTAATTATGAAGATACAAGGGTATAAAATGTCAATTCTTCCATATCGGAGGACCCTTCTTCATGATTCTTCAAGTCTTCAAGGGTTTTCTTGGGAAAATCTTCATTAGGGCTTTGTTCATTGTGCGGCTTCGTTTCCCGTGTTCGTTTTTGTATGATTCTTGTGATCTTTTGTCATTTTCTCAATATCCATACCTAAAATACACAAGCAACAAAGACAAGCATATATATGGGTATTTTGATGATATTTAATGCATTTTAAGCCCTATTTGGACGATGAGACTATGTATTATAGCAGTCTCATCACTCCCCCATACTAAACCATTGTCGTGCCCTCACGCAATGCTAGAATAAAGTATCGTAGCATCTCCAAAATTCATTTTTATTCACTTTATTGAATGATAAACTAGCTACACTACTACTATTGCTACTACTACTTGTGTTTTAGACATAATGTATGATTTTCATCGCAAAATGGGACGTTTAGGTTCATAGAATAAGAACACGTGAATGCTTCGTTAGAAATAATTTCATCGTCCTCGATTTTCACCCCAATTCCATGCCAAGCGTGCAACGAGATCATTGTCATTATAAGTTAGTAATGCTAACACTACTCATATGCCCTAATCACGTACTTATCCTCCCATTATTCCTAAGTTGTATCTCTTATATTTTATATTGTCTTGAATGTTTCACGAGGATACATTGCTTGACTTATGCGATAATAGAGATTTAGGTGTAAAAATAGAGTCCTAACAGTGTAACCAAGACCATCAAATCAATAACCCCTCCCAATAGACAACGATGTCAAAAAATTAAGTTGACAAGAAGAATCGATAAACACGGTTTTATAACGGTTTTGAACATGAGACTTATTACCAAGACTTTTATACGCCCCCTAACGGAAGGGCCTTATTATGTTTGGTTTACCTCCATCTTTTATTCAACTTCGCCATGAAGCTTTTATTATGACTTCGGTCTTGCCTTGCCTTTTATTATCCGCCTCATCGGTGGTTTTATTAACCAAAGACGTATATCCTCACGCTAAGGCGAATTTTGGATCTTTAAAGATTCGAGATTAAGGTTTGATTCACTTTCAATTTTGCATAGATTTTTCGGCCTTGTGGGGCTTCAAATTGTTTGCTTGATTTAGGTGAGCACTTGATATCTTATTATTGGGTGAAGCTTTTGATTATTCGGGTGCCAATACTTCAAAACCGTGACGCTGGTGATACCTTAATGTCTTCCCAATTTAATTACACGGAAGCTACTAGAAAACACTAGAAACCCGACACTCCCAACTAAACCGCTAAGTCAATATTTATTAAGCAAAAAATATTTAAATGCGAAGGGAGAACAAGCAAACAACGAGAACACATGAGTTTTTGAAAGAATACGAGTACTCTACGTTTAGCATAGTAACTTATAATTAACCCTATCATTTCTCGTCCTCATTTAAGAGACTTAGCCTAATGTGAAGTTAAGGAACCAAAGCCAAGTGCTCAACACGCACGGTCGAGTCAAAAATTACTCTTATTCTCGCCATCGGAAAATCTACATTCGTGTCTTCAAACACTTATAAAACATGAGAAAAATTTTAAAATTTGGCCATTTTTAGCCTTATTTTGCAACAAAAACGATAAACAAAAAGATAAACTTTCGAAAGCGTGAAGGTTTGGCAAGGCAAGTATCTATTCACTCCCCCATACTAACGTTAAACATTGTCCTCAATGTTTCGAGTCTAGGGGTGCAAACACCCCCATACTAGAGACGTAGTCGAATTCCTAATCTAGCATGGAAAGGGTGTAAGCAATAAATTAATAGCCGTTTATGAAGTGTGCTAATAACCTAAGGTTAGAACATCAAAAGGATATATCATGGATATTCAGAAAGTCTTCAAAGCAAACGATTGAGTGCTCCCATATAACGAACACGGGAGGCTCCAATCGTGAAGATCATGATCATCTAAAGTCCACAATTCACAAACAACCACGGAACAAAGGTTGGAAGGGCACAAATCCCCACACGTTAACTACATTAGAAAGCGATAATATGTACATAGGATAAGCATGGGACTCCCCCATGAGGCACCTCGTTTTTGATTACCGAGTCATGAGCTCGACTCGATCCCCTCAATACTAATTATCATTGGGGAAAGTGATTTGGTCGAGGTAGTTCAAGGATGGAACTTCCCTGCCAAAGTAGTGCTTCAACCTATGTCCATTCACCTTGAAGTTAGGACCATCATCTTGAGCTAGCTCGATGGTCCCATACAGAAACACTTGAGTCACGGTGAATGGACCGGACCAACGAGATTTCAACTTACCGGAAAAGATTTTCAAGCGAGAATTAAAAAGAAAAACTTGATCCCCAATGTTAAAAACCCGGTTTTTAATTTTAGAATCATGCAACTTTTTAGTTTTTTCCTTATAAATCAATGAATTTTCATAAGCAATGTCCCTCAATTCATCCAATTCATTTAATTGCATTTTCCGGTGTTTTCCCGCGGTCTCCATATCATCATTACAATGCTTTAGGGCCCAATAAGCCTTGTGTTCTAATTCGATAGGCAAATGACAATTCTTTCCATACACAAGCTTATAGGGAGTGCACCCAATGGGCGTCTTATGAGCGGTCCTAAAGGCCCATAAAGCACCGTCCAACTTATCCGACCAAGATTGTCGGTTTTCTCCAACGGATCTCTCCAAGATCCTCTTCAACGCTCGGTTTGAAACCTCGACTTGCCCACTCGTTTGTGAGTGATAAGCCGTAGAAAGCCGATGTGTAACCCCATATTTCCTTAGGACCCTTTCGAATTGGTCGTTACAAAAATGGGTTCCACGATCGCTTATGATTGCACGAGGGGTTCCAAACCGAGAAAACAAGCTTTTCAAAAACTTGACTACCACACGAGCATCATTGGTGGGAAAAGCCTTAGCTTCCACCCACTTAGATAGGTAGTCAAACCCAACGAGGATATACTTATTACCACGAGATGATGGGAACGGCCCCATAAAGTCTATACCCCAAATGTCAAAGATCTCACACACGTGGATGATATTTTGTGGCATTTCATCTTTTTGTGAGGCTTTTCCTTGTCGTTGGCATGAATCACACGACTTCACAAGATCTTGTGCATCTCGGTAAATAGTAGGCCAAAAGAAGCCGGTATCAAATACCTTCTTAGTTGTGAGATTAGCACCGTGGTGACCACCCGTGGGTCCCTCATGGCAAGCCCTAAGGATGTTAGAAGCTTCGGTGCCAAATACACAACGTCAGATAATTTGATCCGCACAAGTTCGATACAAGTAAGGGTCGTTCCAAAAGTAGAACTTGACGTCACGAAAGAATTTTCGTTTTTCTTGAGTCGTCATACCCTTAATGATGAAGTTTCCCGCATGTTAATTTGCGATGTCCGCAAACCATGGGGCGGAAGAATCAAGCTTATAATTCACTACACCAAGTGTCTCGAGCGGAAATGTTTCGGTGATTTCCTTGGGCTCGTAAACACTTTGGTGAGGATCTTCCAAACGAGAAAGATGATCGGCCGCTAGATTCTCGGCTCCTTTTTTTGTCAACGATGGTGTGATCAAATTCTTGAAGGAGGAGAATCCAACGAAGTAATCTAGGCTTAGCATCTTGCTTTGCCATGAGATACTTGATAGCCGAATGATCCGTATACACTATGCATTTAGCTAAGACGAGGTAAGGTCGGAACTTCTCAAATGCATACACCACGGCAAGGAATTCCTTCTCCGTTGTAGTGTATTTTAGTTGAGCCTCGGTCATCGTCTTGCTAGCATAGTGAATAGGCAAGAAGTGCTTATCATGACTTTGCCCCAAAACGGCCCCAATAGCGTAATCACTAGCATCACACATGAGCTCAAAGGGAAGATTCCAATTGGGAGCAATAAGAATGGGAGCTTCGGTAAGTTTCCTCTTAAGGATTTCAAAGGCTCGTACACAATCTTCGTCAAAGACAAAACGTTCCTCTTTTTCAAGAAGATGTGTAATGGATCGATAAATCTTTGAAAAATCCTTGATGAATCGACGATAAAAGCCCGCGTGGCCTAGGAAACTCCTAACTCCCTTAACGGTTTTGGGATGAGGTAATTTGGCGATGACCTCTACCTTAGCTTGATCTACCTCAATCCCCGCTTTCGAGACCTTGTGCCCTAAGACGATTCCACTCTTAACCATAAAATGACACTTTTCCCAATTGAGCACAAGGTTGGTTTCCTCACAACGTTTCAACATTCTCTCAAGGTTCGACAAACACGAAGTGAACGAATTACCAAACACGGAAAAGTCATCCATGAAGACTTGCATCGTCTTCTCGATCATGTCATGAAAAATAGCCATCATGCACCTTTGAAAGGTTCCCGGTGCATTGCGAAGTACGAATGGCATTCTACGATAGGCAAACATTCCATATGGACACGTAAACGTAGTTTTTTCTTGATCACGAGGATCGATTGGAATTTGGAAGTAACCGGAAAAACCATCTAAAAAGCAATAGAAATCGTTCCCCGCAAGACGCTCCAACATTTGGTCCATGAAGGGCAAGGGAAAATGGTCTTTTCGAGTGGCTTCATTCAACTTTCGATAGTCAATGCACACTCTCCATCCGGTCACGAGTCTAGTGGGAATTAACTCGTTGGCATCGTTTGGCACAACGGTCATTCCTCCCTTCTTAGGGACACAATGAATAGGACTCACCCAAGGGATATCGGAAATAGGGTAAATCATTCCCGCGTCAAGGAGTTTAAGGACTTCCTTTTTGATGACGTCGTGAATTTTGGGGTGCACCCTCCTTTGACATTGGATTGAGGGCTTGTAATCCTCCTCCATTAAGATTTTGTGGGTACAAAACTTGGGATCGATCCCCTTAATGTCGGATAACTTCCACGCAATTGCCCCTTTGTGATCCTTAAGAACATCGACAAGTGCGGTTTTTTCATCATTCGAAAGCTCCTTCGCAATAATAACCGACAACTTGTCGCTGTAACACCCCCAAATTTATACAACTCAATACAGCGGAAGACTAGTTGGTGTTACGGGATAGCACATTACTCACATCATAGATAACGCATAAAAATCGCGTCGTTTAATAATAAATCATTTCCATTCATAAACATCAAAGTTACATTGGTCCCAAGTCATATTATTTCATACAAAGTTTTACAAAGTATTTGAATGGAAATTATAATTTAAGTGCGGGCCATGAATTCTTGTCGTCTTCCCGAGAATTACCTTCAAGTACCTGAGATAAAACATGTTAAAAGAAAAGGTCAGCGATAACGCCGAGTGAATTCATAGAGTTTAATAAAATCCATCAATATAATATCAGTATAAAATTATTACTGAAAATCATTTTGTACAAATCATTTTAATAGGCCATAAAATAGCCAAAGTCATTTTATACAAATCTTCATAAAAATCATAATATAGGCATTTGCCTTAAAAATCAGTATACGAGCCAATGTCGTAAAAACATCATACAATACGTCTTATGACGTTGTATGAAAATAAAAACCGTTATATGAATATGGTTATGAAAACCAAAATACGAACATAATATCAATAGTATGACCCCGTATTGCTAGTCAGGCAATACGTCGTAATTCGGAGCGTCTAGTAGTATTTTGTTAATTTGGATTATTATAAGCCGCATGACATTGTTACCTTACTAAACCAACAACGGGTAGCTAACCCGATACTCAATTTGCCCATCTAAAGTAGCGTGTCGTCACAAAGGTCACGCTATGGAAATCTTCTCATACATAAATTCGCTTATCAATCAATGTGGCACGACGGGGATCAACCGTCAAGGCGCGAACTAGGGTGATCGTCCCCAAATAGTTCTATTAAATGCATAAGCGTCTACCAAATCCCGGTAGTTCATAATTCATGCTAATGGGACTTTTAGTGACATAACCTAACTTTAATAATCCATTTAATTTCATCTATCGGGTCCTTTAATCATTTATCGGGTCATACAATCGGGTCATACAATCATTCGGGTCCAAATCATTGAACAAACATTCGGGACAAATGGTGTCCTATTTTATAAAAACTAACATGTTATCTCCCTCGCGGGTTTATAAAACATTTATAAAAACATTTAAAAGAGTGCGAGGCTATGAACTCACGTTGATGTGGGAAGGCGGGTTATCGGCAATTCGGACGTACGGTACGTGCTTCAATCACGGAAACCTAGACAAATAATACTCGTCATAGACTCATGTCCAATGAATTTATAAAAATAACAATTATGTATACATATGATGATTTTATATATATGATGATCAAGTGGGTTTACATATTCTCGTTTTCTCATTTTAGTGTTATGTGTCGACTAGTTTACTAGTTTTACCTATTTACGTGTTTTAGGTCCAATAAGCCTATTATAAGTTTATTAACTTTTGTTAATCCATTTCATACTTGTATTATCAGTATTTACACTTTACAAGTTGGGCCTAAATGGGTTAAGCCCAATAAGCATTTTTTTTATAAGTGTTTAACTTATTTAGTCCAATTATTAGTCTAATATGCTTATTTAGCTCGTTAATGTCCGTATGTTCTATAGTTCGGTTTTATCGGTTTTTAATTGTTATACATGTTTATATATCAGTATATGAGTTTTATAAAGTTTACATTAGACGGGTCCAACCGTCTAAGTTTTATTTAGCAAAAACGTTAATTTTACGGTAATAGCCGAAAAAGTCGTAAAATTCATGTTTATAGTTTTATAACTTATAAAACTTAACAAGTTACCAATTTTAAAAAATGTCCACTTATTTAACCTTTTACATACTTATATAAATAAAATCCATAAGTTTGTGGGTTTTAGTTTTACAATTTTATACATTATAATTTTGAGTGCTTATATAATATTATTATACTTTAATTTCCAAAATCTGATTTTTATTTTCATCTTCACCAAAACTGCCATATCTAGAGTTCTATATGGAGATAGAAGCTCAAATTCTTATCACATAAACTACATGATATGTGCTCAATTTAACTCTACTATAGCTACTGTTGAATCATCCTCTAAGTATTTTCTAAAAATCTTCCAAAACAGTGAACTCAGATTTGTATCTTAAACTTGTTTTTATCATATTTTACTCATTACAATGATTCTATTGCATGGCCAACTCTCACATGTGTACAAGACCCATAGTTTACTGTAAATCCTTTAATCTATGCTATTTTATCAGTTCATGACATGTTTCTTTACTGTTTTATACAGCCAACAAAATTAAACAAGATTTTAGCCTTGTTTCTTATAGTTTTCACCTTTTTAACCATATTTATCAACACCAAATCCCCACATAACATTTTTTATCATCATATAATCATCATATACATATACAATAGGAAATAAAATACATGATTACATAATCAAAATAAGAATAAGATGAGGAGGACAATCTTTATACCACCATGATGATGTAGGTTGACCAAAACATGGATTTTGATGGAGAAACTTGTGATGCACCAAGACCATCTTCAAGACCACCATGCTTCATGAACACCTTGTAGAAAATCAGCCCTAATACTCCATGGAAACTCCTCTTTGTATGTTAAAACTTGCATCAATCTTCCTCTTTTTGAATGGAGATTAACATATGTAAGTTATAACATATGTTTGTGGTTAAAATTTGTATGATGGTGGTGTTTTGGTTGATGATATGGGACGGCAACAATGGAGCCAAGGTAGAGAAGGAGTGGTTTTGCATGTGTGAAGTGGTAGAATGAAGAAGCTAATGGTTTTAGTTAGCATAGTGGGATAGGTAGCTTCAAAAGGAAGCTTAAGTTTACAAGTGTAAACTTGTTAAGTAAAATTTGACAACTAAGGTGTTGGTGGAGCTAACTAGGCCGGTTTGAGTGGGGGTGGGACAAGTGTCCCACTTGTCTCATCCCCATTTAATTACGGGTACTCCTCGATTCTAGTTTCCTCGATTTGCGTGCCCTCGGGTCGTTTTACGAAAAACGTTTTTATAAATTATGAATCAACGGCACAAAACGAATCTAATAAAAATTATCTCATCAAAAACAGAGTTCGAAAACGTAAATACGTAATCCTAGGGTTTCCGGTTTAGTCGTAAAGGACGTTAAAATAAAATCGTAAGTCCTAATCTCTTCTCGTAAATTTGTGAGTTTATGAACCAACACAAATTTAAAACTCCAAAATAATATTCACGGATAAATTTATTTTCTGAAATGTCGGACTGTCACCAAAGACGGTGTATGTAAACGTAAGCACGTAACGTAGAATCCTCCGGTTTAAACGTAGTCGATGCTACTTCAAGACGTAAATCCAAATTTCTTCCCAAAAATAAGTGAGTTCATATTGTAACATTAAAATAATGTTTTCAAATAAATATTGAGAATAAAATATCGACCATAAATTGACGGATTGTCACAGCATTTACCCCTAAACAGGATCTTTGTCCTCAAAGATCATCTTACCTTACTACTCGCTTCTTATAGAGTTAAAGCCATGTGGGTATTCCCTCCACATTCGGTCTTTTCTCACAAGTGTAATCCATTACAATACGCGAGTTTCATCAAACATAACTACGGGAATAAGATCAGGCTAAATGTTGACTTACTTTCTCTATCCATGATGTTCACGGGTTTCTGATGAATGCAACTTTTCGCCGATCTAAGCTTCATTAAGGAATAGTCAGATTTTCACTTGATAGATGTTCCATCAAGTTCGATATACGAAACATAATTCACGCATCTCTTGAAGTCCTTGGGTAGATCCAGCTTATATGCCTTACAAACCAAATCTTTTACATCACCTCAGTGGTCCCATACAACGGGGACTTATATCCCATGATTTGTCAGATCATGAATTCATTTTTCAAAGGTTAAAAATTTTGGCATAACTTCGCTACCCATCTGGCACTTCAAGATCTACATTTCATATTCACATAACCTCCTGCCCACTATCGGCAGTCGATAATCAGATCCTAATTTAAACAATCATTTCAGATTTCGCGTGTCAGGTATTTTGTAAGGTTAGGTTCGCCATCATAGGAAACCTTAAACCTAAAAGACATGTCCAACTCACAATGGGTGTTTGTCGGGTGTCTTCATCTCAACTCCTGCTTATAGATGTTCTAATATTTAGATCCTAACAAGATTCGATCTCAATCCTAATACGATTATTATCAATGGTAATCCTTCCAAAGGAAAGCGATTATACGATTTATTACCAAAGGTCATTCATTCAAACATAAAATAGCACTTATATTACTTTGTATCGTTACTTTACCTCGTCCCTTCGATTGGGGTGGTACATAGTACTCTCATCAAGATTCATTCACAATAACTTTTAAGCAAATCTCTAGAAATTCGATGCGAAGCGAGGATCTTGATAAAGATGTTCGATACAGGCACACAATGTTTACATAACTCTTTTGCATTTATCATTAACGGGAATGATATTAGCAGATTTGGTCAGTATGTCGACGATGACCCAAATCGAATCAAATTCAGATGATGACCTTTGCAATAGCTAGACGTTTACTAATGTATGAGGCGATGTTTTCCTTCATAATTTGTCATTAGTACAACTTCTTCATACACAGATACTTTTAGTCATAAATGACATAAATAGAATATTTATACTTACAAATTCCAACATAACTATATCTCACAATCTCCATATTTAGGCAACCACTAGTGGCCTTTAAAACATTTTACGCTATCGGCTTCTTAATTCTAATGGTTCACATTAGCCGCGAACCACTTTCATTATCTATATTATCCTTTTTATAAGCATCGGCTATATTTTAAATTGTTCGGCAATTTATTTTGCACCTTCATTATTAAAGAACATGTCCTAATTGGTTCTTTATCTTTTATACATAATGTGTCAGTAATTTCGTTCACTTTCCTGATGACATAAATATCATAACCGTATTTATTCAAAATCTCTTCATATCTTCTATGTTTCAGTTTCGTCTTTACTATTATCTTTATCTGTTTTACTCAATCCGACGTCTAAAGCGTCGATAATTATTACATGTAAATTAACAATAATTATTTAAATTTTATGAAACGTAAACGTAAAAATTTAAATTTCTTAGTTCGACCAATTATATTAAATGTGCAAAATAAATTTGAATTTAATTAACAAGTTTTTGTTGATTTATTTAAAATAATTAATAAGATTCGTCAATGTTTGAAAAATTCTTTGTTTATATTTTGGTCCAAATTTTCTTAGTTGAAAAGCAAAAAGTGTCGTTTCAAATTTTAAGTCATGGTTTAACGGTTTCCTCAATCCCTCTTAGGTTGTCTTAAGGTATGCAAAAACATTTACCCCTAAACAGGAGTTTAGTTAAATGTTTTGTGTATAAGGGAATAATCCCTTTAAAATCCTTTGTTAAAACATTTGTCAAAACATATTTCTATTTTCTTTTTGGTAATACTCAAAGTCTTAAAAGGGCTCTTAATTCTTTAAGAGTCAATATATTTCATTATCTATTATTCACACGGTCAATTAATATAAAGGATTAAGTCTTAAATCACATGTTAATTATTCAAGGTACAGGTTTTTATTGTTTGGTCAATTCAGGGCAATCTATAATTAATTATTAACTCATTCTTATTCTTATAAACAAACATATAGTCCTTAATGATCACGAGCATGAATTTATCAAATTACAGCCTACACACGTGATTCACCAAATTTATGAATGCTACATGTGTATTAGTCAATCCAAACGACATCACGTGAAACTCATAATGTCCATTACAAGTTCTGGATGTAGTGATTGGAATAGATAATCTTCTTCGCAGATGCGAAGTTGATAATAACCATGCCGTGGATCAAATCTTTAAAACATACGCTAGAACCTTGTAAATGATCGAACAAATCTTCCATTTCGAGTTATGGATATCGTTTTCGATTGTCAATTTACTCAGTTCACAGTAATCTATAAATATAAGGAATGATAACACCATAGCTCTTCATGATGACAGGCTTGGTATAATAAAATCTTTCTCCGACAACTCTCTCAGTTGTACGGCAATTCCTTTAATTTAGATGGTGCTGACGTACAGTGCACAAGCCACAGGTGCAGCACCGGAAATATAATCAATACCAGTATCAACTTGCCTTAATGGCAAAAGTCCAGGTAATTCATTAACAAATACTTACTAAAGTTTCAAATAACATAATTATCTTTTCAATAAATTCATATTAGGTTCTTTCTAGATTATGATATCTATGACTAATTCATAACCATTCACGGTAAAATTTCAAGTCTAAATACATGATATGGTCATCTGTCAAGAATTATTTAGATCACTTTTGATAATCAACATATTATCTTTCAGGGAATTCTACTCAAGTTCCCATCAATTAAGACAATGTCGTCATGTCATAATCAATCAATCCATTCTACCGGCTTTATCAACTTTTCAGTTTCATTGCCGTCGATAAGATGTGAACTTCTCAAAAGAGTAACAATAACTCATAATCCTTCACAGATTCAAGGATATCAGGAGACATAACTAACCTTAAAAAGAGTAAGGTCAACGCATAATCTACACGAGAGAATTTCAAATCAGATACAGACGAAAACACATAATGAATATGAATATATCCCATGTTTTCATAATTTGAGTACGCATTCGAAAGCTCCTCGGATCGTTACCCAGGTCATTCAAATGAAATCAAATCATAAGAAATGATAAGAACGTCAATACATCCAGTCGGGTATCAACACTCGGTAATCAGATACTTTTCCTAAGAATCTCGTCACGGGAGAATTGGACAAGAAAGAATTGTCAATTGTCATATAAGACAATTTCCACAAATGAGTAAATTCGACTTAGAAGAATAGATGCAACAGGCACATATGTAGGTGTCCCTAACACTATGTCCCTATTTTTCACTTCTTGCAGATCTCATAAAATTTAAATCTTTCACAATCTTCAAAGAAAATGTAGTGTTTATTCATTAGTTTTATGGTGACTACTAATCAGTCTTGCATGGTCCATTCCAAATTGTATGTAGGCGCGCAACTATATACAATTTCAAGATTAACGATGCAATACTCAGTTCGTCAAAATTTTATCATCATGTTTATAATAGAACATTTTCATGCTTAATTCTTAAAAAAGAATCAAAAATAAATTTACAAATATTTTCTTTGTTATGAAAACAATTAAGTCTTCCAAGGTGTTTTATAAACAACTTCATTTCGATAACAATCACTTATAAATCTCACTTTGAATAATCCTTATAGTGATGAAAATTAAATTTTCTCAAAGGATACCGTTTTAACTTTATAAAAACAATGAGTGATCTGCAAAAGAGTGATGAAAGCTTGTTCACCAAGAACTAACTTCAATATGATAGGAAATGAGCTTTAGCCAAATAATCATGAGGTTCATGATCTCGATGGCACTCAAAAGAATAATCCACAACGTAACTCGATTTCAAGATGAGTACTTGTTCAATGGTTGCATCACTAATGCGAACATTAGGATGAAGCAATAAAGATAGATAACATCCATACATGTAGAATTTAGCAATCAAAGGTAGTCTTTTCATTAATCACAAATAAGTCAAATTGTACCGTAAGACATTACATGTCACTATGTCATACAATTCTCAGAACTCATCCTACCAACTGATGTCTCAGTTAAGTTAGGGATTATTTTTTAAAGATACCATAATGAATACTAATCTACAAGAGTCATTAGGTGTCCCACCTGTCCCGAAAGATCCATCGGTCCCAATTCAGAAGAAGATTTCTTCAATTTATTTATTGGACACTGGGCATCCTCGTCAGTGGACAATGGCATAGGAACAACCCTTAACACGAATCAACAATCAATTAAAACCTTATAATTCAATCACAGAACTTAACGACTTCCTCTTAATAATCTCACATTCCATACGAGTTAAATTTTATTTCATTAAAGTTTCAATCAACTTATACTCAATGCGATATCCTACCTCATTCTCCAATACTTTCAACCTTATTCATAAACCTTAAAAGGGCAATAAAAGCTCGATATGATCAACACTTAATTCCCAATCCTATAGCTCTTACAACAATAGTTATTAAATGAGTCACTAGTATGAAATGACTCATACATTCAATTAGACTTCTCGAAAAGGTATTAGTGGCATGAGGCTTTTGGGTAATGGTTCCAATGACAGCCTCAAGTGAAACATTCACCCTTTCGATTTCAATTTAAGAATTGGATGACAACGAATCAGATGACATCTTTCTAGGTGGTAACGTTTTGTCAAACTCCACTCTATAAGGAAAGATCGTCATGACATCGATATCAGTTTAATCTCGCCAATTCTTTTTCAATATCACGATCAACTAATATCTACATTTCTACGAGTATCAACCATTTTGTTGGGATCATAAATATCCACAACTTGGTTTAGATCTAGGATAGCTAGAATTCCTACGAGAATAGCTTCGATTGATTTACTAGGGGAGTTAGGGTTTCTTGTGACAATCTACGTCGTATAAATACCTCGTATAAATATCAAAATAATCATCAAACAATCTTCTCAGTCTGGCCTTGTCGGTAACTCAGGAATTCTTCGGCATCGTTATAGTCAAAATATTTTTAGACATTTTTAGAAAAATGTTCATAGTTAAAAGATTTTGAAATGTTTTATTCAAAACCTTGGTTTTAAAAATATTTCGTTCTCTATAACGAGAGCTCTGGTACCAAACGGTAACACCCCCAAATTTATACAACTCAATACAGCGGAAGACTAGTTGGTGTTACGGGATAGCACATTACTCACATCATAGACAACGCATAAAAATCGCGTCGTTTAATAATAAATCATTTCCATTCATAAACGTCAAAGTTACATTGGTCCCAAGTCATATTATTTCATACAAAGTTTTACAAAGTATTTGAATGGAAACTATAATTTAAGTGCGGGCCATGAATTCTTGTCGTCTTCCTGAGAATTACCTTCAAGTACCTGAGATAAAACATGTTAAAAGAAAAGGTCAGCGATAACGCCGAGTGAATTCATAGAGTTTAATAAAATCCATCAATATAATATCAGTATAAAATTATTACTGAAAATCATTTTGTACAAATCATTTTAATAGGCCATAAAATAGCCAAAGTCATTTTATACAAATCTTCATAAAAATCATAATATAGGCATTTGCCTTAAAAATCAGTATACGAGCCAATGTCGTAAAAACATCATACAATATGTCTTATGACGTTGTATGAAAATAAAAACCGTTATATGAATATGGTTATGAAAACCAAAATACGAACATAATATCAATAGTATGACCCCGTATTGCTAGTCAGGCAATACGTCGTAATTCAGAGCGTCTAGTAGTATTTTGTTAATTTGGATTATTATAAGCCGCATGACATTGTTACCTTACTAAACCAACAACGGGTAGCTAACCCGATACTCAATTTGCCCATCTAAAGTAGCGTGTCGTCAAAAAGGTCACGCTATGGAAATCTTCTCATACATAAATTCGCTTACCAATCAATGTGGCACGACGGGGATCAACCGTCAAGGCGCGAACTGGGGTGATCGTCCCCAAATAGTACTATTAAATGCATAAGCGTCTACCAAATCCCGGTAGTTCACAATTCATGCTAATGGGACTTTTAGTGACATAACCTAACTTTAATTATCCATTTAATTTCATCTATCGGGTCCTTTAATCATTTATCGGGTCATACAATCGGGTCATACAATCATTCGGGTCCAAATCATTGAACAAACATTCGGGACAAATGGTGTCCTATTTTATAAAAACTAACATGTTATCTCCCTCGCGGGTTTATAAAACATTTATAAAAACATTTAAAAGAGTGCGAGGCTATGAACTCACGTTGATGTGGGAAGGCGGGTTATCGGCAATTCGGACGTACGGTACGTGCTTCAATCACGGAAGGAACGCAGTCCGAGATAACCGTAACCGTGTATATATATAAATATATCTTCGATGCGCTCTGTCCGCTTCAACCGCTCCCTCCAAATCCTCGATACGCTCTCTGGCAGCGCGAATGCGCGCTTCTTTCACGGCAGGATCCAGTGTTCTAACACTCCTCAAAAAGCGGTTTAGCACTCTACGGCTCTCTTGAATAAGATTTTGACCCCTTCATACTCGATTCATTAGGGTTGGGGATGGATGGAACCAATCAGAAGTGAAAATCGCGCAAGCGAAGCCGGGAAGAGTGACTATCGGGGATAGGCACGACTAAACAGACTCAAATGCATAAGTATACTTTAGGAGTTCCTATGGAAAGACAATAAGGCCCTAGACAAATAATACTCGTCTTAGACTCATGTCCAATGACTTTATAAAAATAACAATTATGTATACATATGATGATTTTATATATATGATGATCAAGTGGGTTTTGATAGGTGTGAAAACACCCATCTTTTCTACCACTTAATTACATTAAAACGAGACCTGAACGTATATTTTATGTCGTAAATGGCGGAATTATGCGTGGTTTGTGTTTTTATTGTGTTTCAGGGTCGAGAAGGTGAAAAGTGGAGAAAACACGGCTTTCACGGGCTTTTATTGAAGAAAAAGACAAAAGACGAAGTTGAAAGATCAAGAGTGGAAAAAGAACGGAAGTCCAAGATCAATTCTGAAGATTTATCGAAGAAAAAGTCAAAAGACGGAAGTTTACTAAAAAGCCGAAGAACTCAGGTTTAAATTATGAAGAAATTACAAGACGAGTTCAAAGAAATCCCGAGAAGAAGTCTTAGAAGTCGAAGAATTTGAGAAGACTGAAAGACTGAAAGACTGAGGACCAAGATAGAAAGAAAGAGGAAGCCACCAACCACTCCCCTCTCCTATAAATACCACCCTCACAACATGTGAGAGGGTTGGTTAGTTTTTAGGATTAGATTAGGAGTAGGTAGTTTCTCTCTCTAAACTATTACTTTCTCTCTCTAGATTAATTTGAGTTTAAGCTTTTTGTTATTGAATCTTTAGTTTTTAATTAAGCTTTTAATTCATCTCCTTCTACCTTTCTTGTTTGATTTGTTCTTTATTTTGATTGATTCATGTTCTTGAGTTTTTATGATTTTGATCAAGTGGGTTTTGATTGATTTGGTTATGTTTGTTAGTTTTGATGAGTTGTTTTGATTGATATTTGTTAGTTGATGCTTATTGGTTGTTTTGGTTTAATCTTTCGTTTGGTTTTGATGAATTTGTGGATCGATTATTGTTACTTTATTTACCCTGTTCTTCGTTTGATTGTTACTGTATTCCTTCAACCCCAGTTGTCCTTCATTCGGAAGTTTGAAGTTCCGAACCAAGGAACTTGTTCATTCGGAAGTTTGAAGTTCCGAACCAAGGAACTTGTTCATTCGGAAGTCTGAAGTTCCGAACCAAGGAATTGTTCATCCGGAAGTTTTGAACTTCCGAACCAAACTCCTTCATTCGGAAGTTTTGAACTTCCGAACCAAACTCCTTCATTCGGAAGTTTCCGAATCAATTGTATTCATTCGGAAGTTTTAAACTTCCGAATCAAGGTTCTTTCTGTTTTAATTTTTAAGTTTTCTTCTTTTAATTTCAAATTTTATTTTTCTCGCCTTTTTCTTTATTTGAACTTTTAATTGCTTTACTTCTAGTTTTAAGTTTTTATTTGCATCATTTATTTTATGTTAAGTTTAAATTTTACGCCCTTTCATTTTTCGTCATTTACTTTTGAAGTTTTAAACTTTGCACCGTTTACATTTTAACTTGTTTTACTCTCTCGTCATTTATTATTAAGTCATGCTCATTTATTTTCCCAAAACCAAAAATATTTGTTTCACCAAGAACAACTAATCTCACACAATTAACCGGAAATCAATTCGAGAAGATACCGAGAAAACGAACTTTCAACGAGTAAAATCTCTACATTAAAATGGCGCCGCTGCCGGCTCTTTTCGTGAAGATCGAAGGTTTTTTGTGAGTGAAGCGTTGGCTTTTGGGATCCGTTCATTTGTGAACGTTATTTTTCTTGTCAAAAATTTTCAAAAATCCAAAAACATTTGAAAAATCATAAAAAGCATTTCTTTTTCAAAAGTTTTGCACCAAAAATATTCTTCTTGCTTATTTATCTTTCTTTATGGATTTTTATGTCCATTGCGTCCGGTGTGGGAAACAATTATCTGGGAACAACTCTTGTCAATGGTTTACATGTGAGCGGTGCGAAAACGATATCGACTACACACAATCCGGATTTTGTCCTTTGTGCAACTCGACTAATTCGTACTTTTTGAACCTACCTCCTGTTCCCCCGTGCATCTATTGTGGAAGCGATTCTCATTGGCATGTTTCGTGCCCGGTTCGATACCCGTCTGGTCACGGGCAAGAACCAGGGTACAATTATGACAATGATAATAGCTATCCACAAGACGCACTTGATTTTTCTCCATACCCGGTTTGCAACAACTGTGGGGGTCCTCACGATACCTATTATTGTCAACCACTGAATTGTTATGAGCCAAATCCGTGTCCTCAGTTTTCTTCACCTATGGATTATTATGAACCAAACCCGGTTTCTAATTATTCCCAACCGATGAACAACTATGAGCCACAACCTTGCTATAATTCAGGTTTTCAACACTATGAGCCCCCACATCACACCCTCAATCATCAATCCTCTCAGCAAATTCATCTTGACCCACAACTCACTACCTTGAATGAAGAAACACACTCCTTTGTTTTGCAACTTCAAGAAGTCGTTGTTTTGCTTAAAGAACTTAGGGACGAGGAAAAGCGACTAGAGCAAGTATCTAATCTTAGTGATTATACCCCTCCGCTTGTGCATCAATACTATTATGATGATGACGATGATGCTGTATGCACTTTCAACTCATCTTCTGAAGTTGCTGCTCCTACTCTTGATGTTCCTACTGCGTCTAAGGATCTAGACTCGTTGCATGAGCTTAGTGATGTTGGTCTCGACAATGTATTGGATGATGAGGTTTGTGACTTACCTGCTATAGAGCCTGAGGACGACGTTGCTCTTACAGAAGAGGTCGATCCTAGTGATGACGATTCTTCTCTCTGCTATGAGAATTTCACTTTTGAAATTTCTCAATCTCCACCGGGAGATGCGGGCGATGACGATTTATTCTCTCCGGTTTACGAGCAGTTCACCGATGAACATGATCTTGTGGATGAGGTGGAAGACGTGCTTCTTCGCAATGGATTACGGAAAGTTCACCTTCTTATTGCTCAAATCGAAGCGTTGACTTTTCCTTCCAAGTCTTTACCTCCATCTATTCCTCCCGTTGAAGATAATGACCCATTGCTGGAAGAAATCGATATCCACTCCATCCCTCCAGGTATTGATGACTCTGACACGGAGGGGGGCATTATTTTTGATAATTTTCTGCAGGAAAATATTGACCCAAGTCCCCCTCCCGAGCACCTTCCATCCTCCCTCTTAGCCACTATCACGGAGGATGAGTGCTCTGACCCGGGAGGTGACATTGATTATGCTATCATTGATAACATCACGGCTTTGCCAAATGCTCAGCCTCCATTGTCTTTGGGGGATGACAATGTGCTTACTATACCCAACCCACCTCCCGTGGATCTTGAATTCACATACTTCTCATATGTTGAAAGGGTTTTTCTCCCATTTAAGACTTATCCCCCCGCCTCTCCTTTGTTGATGTCAACCGGGAACGAGGACAAGGTCTTTGATCCCGGTATCACATTCGAGGCTTCCCCATGGACCATTTAATTCGGGGACGAGTCAGGCTCGTGACTCGGTCAACAAAAACAAGCGCTTTTTGGGAGGCAACCCAATTATCTATCTATCTTTCCTGTTTTCACCATAAGTGTAGGGGGAGCCCCGTTGGTGTTTCTTGTTCTCTTTCTTATCATGTGCAGGGATTAGCGCTTCAAAGACACACTCTTGATGACTTTTGACGAACCGTGATTCCGTGTTCCCTTCCTCCCTGTTCTATCCTAAACTCTTTTCGATTCACTATTTTATATTTCTCAATATTAAAATAGTAATCTCTTTAGTTGTCTTTTCCTTAACGCGATTTAAACAAAGTGCACAATGTCCTAAGTGTAGGGGAGTTTACTCCCACATCCTTAAACATTGAGGACAATGTTTATATTAAGTGTAGGGGGGACTTCTATCGAAGTTAAGTGGTCTTTTCCTTGTATTTGCCCTAATTTTAACCGGAAAATCAATTTTTCGACATTTTTCAAAATTTTTAATCTATTTTGGCCTAGTTGTAGTCCCCTTTATTTTTGCTATTTTTCTCCTATTTTAATAAAATGGTTTTAACAAGTTTAGTTATCTTAGATATATTAGGCCAGTTGTGAATATTTTGACCCAACCCGAGTTTACTTATCAAAGTTCACTCTAGCTAGTATCCTTAACCATGTAGACCTTAATTGGTTTATTAGGCTAAGCATCCACGAGTTTCATTCCTTGAGATTTTAAATTGTGGAGAACGAGAAATGATAGAGTTGGTTACAAGTTTGGTATTCTCTCATTAACTTATGTGAGTTAATTATGATCTTTTTCTCCCATCACTAGCTAATAAATTATCTGCAATAAGTAAGGTCGTACGATTTGAAAGGTTACTTAGCTTCTAGCCCAAGATCGTTTAAAAGTTGCTCGGTAATGATAAGAGTTCATAGCCAAGGCATAACTTATGAAGCGGGGCGCGAAGATTGGCGAGTCCGAAAAGGCCCTAACAAGGCATGAGGATTCCATTTTATTGCTAAAGATCCAAAGTGATGTGAAAAGAATTATTCCCAAAGTCAATATGAAGGATCAAGACTCACGACGAAAAGCAATCAACTCCCATAAAGATCATGGAGAAGTCTATCCGAAAAGACCCTAACAAGGTATGAGGATAAATAGATCCAAGTCCGAAAAGGAGGCGGATCGTTGTATCTCAAAATCCCAAATAGAGATTGAAGAAATAATCATGAAGTCGTGGTCAACAAAGTTGGAGTACCTCTCAAAAGTCTCCAAGTGAAGAAACTCTATGAACGATGAGAAGACCATATTCTCAAGCACGTCTCTCAAGATATGAAGTATGAAGTACATGCCAAATATCGGCCCGAGAAAGGTCTCAAATCGTGAACCGAGTTATGCCAAGATATGAACTTTTTGATATCCCGAGAAGCAGTTTTAAGAGATTTTGTCCTTTAGCTAACTATTGATCAAATCGTCCTACTTTGCTTTCAGCTTAAATAAATTATCGAAATAAGTCAACAATGCATCCTCGTGATCATTCAAGACATCAATAAAACATAAGAGTTACCCATAGGAATAAGGGAGTTTAAGTGATTAATTGAACCGCATGAGTAAATGTTTGTTATGCTAACTTGTACTAACAATGATCTTGTTTTTTAAGCTTGGCATGGGGAACGTGAAACTTGAGGGTGATAAACATTCATGACACACAAGCCCTAATGTAAGTCTTAGATTTCTTTACATGTTTCTTCCTTGTTGCATCTTGTTATTTTCTATCTTTTTGATTTTCCTTAGTTGTTTAATAAAGGCCAAGGTAGGTTGATTATGATGGAAAGTGTAAACCTTGCTTTATCACTAAGCATTGCATGAGGGCATTGCAATGGTTAAGTGTAGGGGATTTGATAGGTGTGAAAACACCCATCTTTTCTACCACTTAATTACATTAAAACGGGACCTGAACGTATATTTTATGTCGTAAATGGCGGAATTATGCGTGGTTTGTGTTTTTATTGTGTTTCAGGGTCGAGAAGGTGAAAAGTGGAGAAAACACGGCTTTCACGGGCTTTTATTGAAGAAAAAGACAAAAGACGAAGTTGAAAGATCAAGAGTGGAAAAAGAACGGAAGTCCAAGATCAATTCTGAAGATTTATCGAAGAAAAAGTCAAAAGACGGAAGTTTACTAAAAAGCCGAAGAACTCAGGTTTAAATTATGAAGAAATTACAAGACGAGTTCAAAGAAATCCCGAGACGAAGTCTTAGAAGTCGAAGAATTTGAGAAGACTAAAAGACTGAAAGACTGAGGACCAAGATAGAAAGAAAGAGGAAGCCACCAACCACTCCCCTCTCCTACAAATACCACCCTCACAACATGTGAGAGGGTTGGTTAGTTTTTAGGATTAGATTAGGAGTAGGTAGTTTCTCTCTCTAAACTATTACTTTCTCTCTCTAGATTAATTTGAGTTTAAGCTTTTTGTTATTGAATCTTTAGTTTTTAATTAAGCTTTTAATTCATCTCCTTCTACCTTTCTTGTTTGATTTGTTCTTTATTTTGATTGATTCATGTTCTTGAGTTTTTATGATTTTGATCAAGTGGGTTTTGATTGATTTGGTTATGTTTGTTAGTTTTGATGAGTTGTTTTGATTGATATTTGTTAGTTGATGCGTATTGGTTGTTTTGGTTTAATCTTTCGTTTGGTTTTGATGAATTTGTGGATCGATTATTGTTACTGTATTTACCCTGTTCTTCGTTTGATTGTTACTGTATTCCTTCAACCCCAGTTGTCCTTCATTCGGAAGTTTGAAGTTCCGAACCAAGGAACTTGTTCATTCGGAAGTTTGAAGTTCCGAACCAAGGAACTTGTTCATTCGAAAGTCTGAAGTTCCGAACCAAGGAATTGTTCATCCGGAAGTTTTGAACTTCCGAACCAAACTCCTTCATTCGGAAGTTTTGAACTTCCGAACCAAACTCCTTCATTCGGAAGTTTCCGAATCAATTGTATTCATTCGGAAGTTTTAAACTTCCGAATCAAGGTTCTTTCTGTTTTAATTTTTAAGTTTTCTTCTTTTAATTTCAAATTTTATTTTTCTCGCCTTTTTCTTTATTTGAATTTTTAATTGCTTTACTTCTAGTTTTAAGTTTTTATTTGCATCATTTATTTTATGTTAAGTTTAAATTTTACGCCCTTTCATTTTTCGTCATTTACTTTTGAAGTTTTAAACTTTGAACCGTTTACATTTTAACTTGTTTTACTCTCTCGTCATTTATTATTAAGTCATGCTCATTTATTTTCCCAAAACCAAAAATATTTGTTTCACCAAGAACAACTAATCTCACACAATTAACCGGAAATCAATTCGAGAAGATACCGAGAAAACGAACTTTCAACGAGTAAAATCTCTACATTAGGTTTACATATTCTCATTTACTCATTTTAGTGTTATGTGTCGACTAGTTTACTAGTTTTACCTATTTACGTGTTTAGGTCCAATAAGCCTATTATAAGTTTATTAACTTTTATTAATCCATTTCATACTTGTATTATCATTATTTACACTTTACAAGTTGGGCCTAAATGGGTTAAGCCCAATAAGCATTTTTTTTATAAGTGTTTAACTTATTTAGTCCAATTATTAGTCTAATATGCTTATTTAGCTCGTTAATGTCCGTATGTTCTATAGTTTGGTTTTATCGGTTTTTACTTGTTATACATGTTTATATATCAGTATATTAGTTTTATAAAGTTTACATTAGACGGGTCCAACCGTCTAAGTTTTATTTAGCAAAAATGTTAATTTTACGGTAATAGCCGAAAAAGTCGTAAAAATCATGTTTATAGTTTTATAACTTATAAAACTTAACAAGTTACCATTTTTATAAAATGTCCACTTATTTAACCTTTTACATACTTATATAAATAAAATCCATAAGTTAGTGGGTTTTCGTTTTACAATTTTATACATCATAATTTTGAGTGCTTATATAATATTATTATACTTTAATTTCCAAAATCTGATTTTTATTTTCATCTTCACAAAAACTGCCATATCTAGAGTTCTATATGGAGATAGAAGCTCAAATATTTATCACATAAATTACATGATATGTGCTCCATTTAACTCTTCTATAGCTACTGTTGAATCATCATCTAAGTATTTTCTAAAAATCGTCCAAAACAGTGAACTCAGATTTGTATCTTAAACTTGTTTTGATCATATCTTACTCATTACAATGATTCTATTGCATGGCCAACTCTCACATGTGTACAAGACCCATAGCTTACTGTAAATCCATTAATCTATGCTATTTTATCAGTTCATGACATGTTTCTTTACTGTTTTATACAACCAACAAATTTAAACAAGATTTTAGCCTTGTTTCTTATAGTTTTTCACCTTTTTAATCATATTTATCAACACCAAATCCCCACATAACATTTTTTTATCATCATATAATCATCATATACATATACAATAGGAAATAAAATACATGATTACATAATCAAAATAACAAGAAGATGAGGAGGACAATCTTTATACCACCATGATGATGTAGGTTGATCAAAACATGGATTTTGATGGAGAAACTTGTGATGCACCAAGACCATCTTCAAGACCACCATGCTTCATGAACACCTTGTATAAAATCAGCCCTAATACTCCATGGAAACTCCTCCTTGTATGTTAAAACTTGCATCAATCTTCCTCTTTTTGAATGGAGATTAACATATGTAAGTTATAACATATGTTTGTGGTTAAAATTTGTATGATGGTGGTGTTTTGGTTGATGATATGGGACGGCAAAAATGGAGCCAAGGGAGAGAAGGAGTGGTTTTGCATGTGTGAAGTGGTAGAATGAAGAAGCTAATGGTTTTAGTTAGCTTAGTGGGATAGGTAGCTTCAAAAGGAAGCTTAAGTTTACAAGTGTAAACTTGTTAAGTAAAATTTTGACAACTAAGGTGTTGGTGGAGCTAACTAGGCCGGTTTGAGTGGGGGTGGGACAAGTGTCCCACTTGTCTCATCCCCATTTAATTACGGGTACTCCTCGATTCTAGTTTCCTCGATTTGCGTGCCCTCGGGTCGTTTTAGGAAAAACGTTTTTATAAATTATGAATCAAAGGCACAAAACGAATCTAATAAAAATTGTCTCATCAAAAATGGAGTTCGAAAACGTAAATACGTAATCCTAGGGTTTCCGGTTTAGTCGTAAAGGACGTTAAAACAAAATCGTAAGTCCTAATCTCTTCTCGTAAATTTGTGAGTTTATGAACCAACACAAATTTAAAACTCCAAAATAATATTCACGGATAAATTTATTTTCTGAAATGTCGGACTGTCACCAAAGACGGTGTATGTAAACGTAAGCACGTAACGTAGAATCCTCCGGTTTAAACGTAGTCGATGCTACTTCAAGACGTAAATCCAAATTTCTTCCCAAAAATAAGTGAGTTCATATTGTAACATTAAAATAGTGTTTTCAAATAAATATTGAGAATAAAATATCGACCATAAATTGACGGATTGTCACAGTCGCCCTCCTCCAAATAGACATATTCGAGATGAGGAGGTAAATCTTTCAACTCGAGGATAGGTGGTTCCTCAAGTGAAGATTTGGGCTTGATACTCATAACCTCCTCGGGTGGAGGAAATGGGAAATCGTTAAGAAAATCCTTGATAATCAAGAAGTCCTCATCGTTGTCGAGGTCTTCGTTACAAGTACGTGGAACATCAAATTCTTCCAACGTAAAACCACCGCCTTCAAATGGAGTGAAGGTTGGTGTCGAATTATCAAGAACTGGATCTAACATAGTGGGATTGCCACTAGTTTCTTCATCACCAAAACCTATAACTTCTTGTGAAAATTCCTCGCAAACCACGTCGATCATATCAACGAGGTTTATGGTAGCAACAGAATAAACATGAGAAATTTGAGAGTTTTGAGTTGCGTTTATAACAAATTCCTCGTCGTTGAAACGTAAGGTGATCTTTCTAGCATGAACATCGATCAAAGCCATAGACGTATCTAAAAACGAACGACCTAAAATAAGAGGAACTTGAGGATCCGTGGGGATATCAACAACGATGAAGTCTACGGGATAGTAGAACTTCCCCACTTTCACAAAAACGTCTTCCGCCAAACCACATGCAGGAATCGTGGAATGGTCGGCCAACTCGATAGACATTAGTGAAGGAGTAAGATTAGGAAGATTGAGCGACTTGAAGATTGCAAGTGGCATCAAATTAATGCAAGCACCAAGATCGGCCAAGGCGAAGCATTCCTCCATATCTTGGATTGTACAAGGGATCAAAAATTTACCGGGATCACCGACTTTTTGAGGTATGCGATTAAGATAAACCGACGAACAACTAGACAATTGGTGAAATTTCTCCTTGTTGTTCAACATACTCTTAAAGTTAGTGGCAAATCGAGGCATCATGACCAAAGCATCAGCGAAACTCACATTAAAGTGCAAATCACGAAACATTTTCATAAAAAGCTCAAATTGGTAATTGTCGCGCTCTTGACGTTTCTCCTTCCTAAGTCTTGATGGATAGGGCAAAGGTGGTGTGGGTTGAGGCATAGTAGGCATAGCCTTTGGAATCTCGGGTTCCAATGTTGGTAATGGGTCAACCGTAGGTGTGGCATGAGCGGTACTTCGTGGGATTAGGACATGCTCCTTTCGGACCACCACCTCGGGTTCTTCCTCAATTGCTTCCTCCGTAGGAGCAATTGGTTGAGGAGTCGGTTCCTTAAGTGTCTTACCACTACGTGTGGTAATCAATTTCATCTCACCCTTAGGGTTGGATATGGTGTTGCTAGGAAGACTACTCGAAGACGGTTTACACATTATTGCCTCAAACATAGACAAGATTTTATCTTCAAAATTGGATTGCCTCAATACGGCCTCGGTTTGCCTCTTCTCGGCTTTAATCATCTCTTGTTTAATCTCATGTTGCCCTTGTTCCATTTTTTGTTGGTTTTGTTGTAACCTAGTGACATTTCCTTCCATCTTGTTGGTGTGGATTTTAAGTTCGTTAGCTAACTCATTTTCAACTCTTTCTTCAAGTCGTTCTTAAACTCGGATCTTAGGCTAATGATTTCTCTTTGAATATTGTCAAACCTAGCATCATTCCCATTAGCGTATTCAACAAATTCATTTGGAAGATCTTTCAAAGTTTGCAAACCTTTGTTGTTGTTTTGAAAATCATTTTGATTTTTGTTTGAAACTTGATTATTAGCCCCTTGATTACCATAATTTCCCTTGTTGAAATTGTTTTTGAAACCAACTTGATTGTTGCGATAGTTGTTGTTAGCATTTTGATTTGAACCAAAACCCGGTGGAGTCAATTGATTAGAGCGGGAAACTTGACCGTTTTGGTTGTAATTTCCCGTGGCCGCGAAGGCACTCGAAGTGTTACCACCGTTGGTAATGCACTCGGAGAAATCATGACCTCCACCACAATACATGCAAGAAACCTCAACCGCTTTAGCCGTAGCGGGAGCACTTTGTTCAACAACTTTAAACTCAATCAAAAGTCCTTTTAGCTTATCAAAAATCTTGTTTTCCAAGTTCGCCTCAATTTGGCAAGCATCGATGGTAGTAGACAAAGAAGGTGAAGCCGAAGACGAAGCCTTACGAACACTAGACGTGCTACGAGGACTATACACCTTAGATCTATTCTCAATTATCACCAAAGCTTCCTCAACCGTTTTACACAAAAAGTTACCACTCGTGACGGCATTCAAAGAATCCCTTTCATGATCATTAAGTCCATTGTAAAACGTGTCAATTTGATGCAAGTCGGAAAAACCGTGATGAGGACATTCATGTAACCATTCCTTAAACCTATTCCAAGCCGTTGAAAAACTTTAATTAAATTCTTGTGAAAACTTTGAAATCTCGTTTTTCAAATGCGTAGTCTTAGAGGGCGGAAAAAATTGGTTCACAATCTTAGACACGAGATCCTTCCACGTCAATATAGAATTGGGTGGCTCTTTATCTAACCAAATTTTAGTGGGCCCCGCTAAGGAATACGGAAAAAGCATCATCTTAATCGAGTCATTCGAGACATCCTTAAACTTGCAAGTGGCGGTAAGACGATTGAATTGGCGGATATGGTTGTGTGGATTGTCCTTCTCATCACCATGGAATTTGTTGTTTTGGATCATCGACAACAAACCCGTTTTCACCTCAAAATTCTCCGCAAGGATAGCGGGAATCACAATAGCCTCTCCATAACCCTCGGTGGGTGCTTGAAGTAACTCCATCATAGTTCGATTCGCCATGGTTGGTGCTTATCTTACAATGGGTTCGTCAATAGGAGACTCCTCACTAGAAAGATTGGGAGTGGGAGTTTTGTTCTTTCGTTTACGTGCACGTCTTGCTTGATTACGAGTTAGCATAAACGTCACGTACAACGAGGGGATGAGCAAAGAAGATTCTTTTTGGTGTTTTGTATTTTTCAATTTTTTTTTGTGGTTTTTGATTGTATTAACCTTTTTGGATTATGGTGAATGTATTAAGTAGACAAAAATCTACAAATCTCCTCCTTAATCAAATCTCTTGATTAAAGAAGCCTCAAGGAACAAAAACGATCACGTGAAGTGAACGCCTTCGATGACTTTAGAACGTTGGTGGAACACCAAAACGTTCAAGAGGGTTTAATCAATGGAAACCAAGAAAATATATATGATACTTAGTAATACTTTGGGCGGCAAAACCCTCGATTAGCTCTCAAAATCAAATACTCACAAGCAAGCGGGGAAACGAGGCGGCGCGAAGCACTTAAGAGCCTTTTTCCTTATGATATATTTTATAATATCCGCCTTATACCCACCTTATAGTTTGTATTTTTCAAGATTGAGCTTCACGAAAGTATTTATCTGGTTTGAGATTCGAATACAATGATTGGGCAATGACCTCCCAAGTCAAGGTTGTGATTTCTCATGTATTTGGAGTACTTGTGAATTTATTGTTCTACGTATATACTATAGTAATAATATTCACACAAAAACCGAAAACCGATAATACGTATTAGTAGAGTGCTACTAATACAAATACTATTTATGGTTAGTATATAAAAACAACAATTCCAAATCAAAACACAACACGCCTCCCCGGCAGCGGCGCCAAAATGATGGTTGTAAAATTACCCCTTTAGGAAAAAGAAGGCAATTAGGGCAAGTATTAACGAGTAGTTTAGGAAAACCACAAGTTATGACCCAAAGTGGGGATCGTTCTCAAGGAGGCTAGTGTGTTATGTGCGTAATGACTTGGATTAATTTGTGATTATACTTGTGAGAAAGAAAAGTAGAAATGAGATTAGAAGAGAATGACGGTTACGAAGACGGATTAAACTAAGTCGAAAAAGGTGTACACGTTAAACCGTAAAAAGCACTAAAATTAAAATTTTACCCTAAAAATTCCTAAAAATTACCAAAAATCCACAATAATATTCTAAGAGTTTAAAAAAAATCCAAACTTGCCAAAACCTTTTAATTAATTAGATAATGACTTTTTAATGCTAATTAAAGCCCTAAAAATCAAAATTAATTATTAAAAAGTCCCAAACAAGATTTTAAAGTTTGTAAACCTCAAAAATACCCTAATTAAACTAAAAGGTATTTTTCAAAATTTTAAAACACTAAAAACTATTTTTAAACAATTAAAAACTATTAAAATGAATTAAAACTTAAATTAATTCTAGAAAATAATTAAAAGACTCTAAAAATATTTGGAAAGTTGAAAAATTCCTAATTAAGTGTCTACAATCTAGGAAAAATATAAAAACTTAAAAATCAGACTTTTAATTTTTAATAATAAAATAATATTAAAATATTATTAAAAATCCAAAAATCATAAAAAATTCTAAAAACTTGCAAACTAGCTTAATTTAACCTAAGTAACACAGAAATGAAAGTGAAATTACCTAAATACCCTTAATGGGCCTAGAAAATGGGCTAAACCCAAAACAGTCCACTATTGGCCAAATTTGGGCCCAAAAATAAAAAATGTTCAAAATAAACCCAAAAAGCACTAGTGGACTCAAAATTTGATTTTAAACAACTTTTTCCAAAGGCCCAAAAGCTGAAGTGTGAAATAAGCTAGCTTATACCAAACAGCTTATTCTTAATGGGCTTTTCGGCCCATTAAGCTATAAGCTAATGCCATAAGCTGAAATTAAACACACAAGCTTCTTTTGTCCTAAATAAGACTTTTGCAAAAAGAAATTTGAAATAAGCCCAAGGAATAAGCCTGAAAATGCAATAAGCAATCTACAGAAAACGACAAAATAGTCGTTTTTTAGTTCTAGGCCACCCCAAGTGCTGATTCAAGTTTCTATAGATTTTAAATGACTTAATTAAGAAAAATCAACAAAGAGTTTTCAAATAAGCTGACTCAATAAGCTGGAAAAAGCAAATAAACACTTATGTAAAAGTCAAATAAGTTGGTTTTCTAGTAAAAAGTCAAAGTCAAAGTCCAATAAGATCCAGTCTACTCAAATGGGTCAAATAATGAAGACCTATCACAAAAAATAAGTTGTTGCAAGTCTGGATAAGGTAAAATAGCTTATTGATAAGCTAAGTACAAGTTTACACTAGCAGGGGCTAGTTTTGGGTGTTGAGCAGTGGGAACTTTTCCCACTGCTTGACTTATAGACTTTTTTGTCTTTAGTGAACTTTTTTGGGATTCAGATTACACAAAGGCACCCAAATGATCTTTGGATCATAAGGAGTCAATAACAATCAAAAATTCACAAACACAATCACCCAATTTGCACAGATTAATCAATTAAGCACCAGATATGATACATACATGAACAAATAAGCAGAACAGGTTCAATAAGCACTTATAGCAATTTTCAACCAGCCAAATTCAACCAGATGCACACACAAGCTATATTAAACTCAAATAAGCAAGTCTAAACAGGTTTCATGCAATGATTTAAAGAATTAAGCAAGATTCAAGCACCTTAAGTTACTGATGAACACAAGAACATGCAATTTTTCACTTTGATGATATATTTGACACACAAGCCAGATTCAACACCTTAGATCTATCAAGTATGTTATCTTAATGATGTTTAAACAGATTTTATCCCTAAACATGCATAAACTCTAGGTTTTCCCAAAATTTTTAGGTCAAAAACAGTAAAACTCACAAAGTTATAGCACAATCATTGATTCAAGGTTTCAAACCACAAAACTTGCAGCAAAACACTCTCAAACAAGTGTATATCAGATACCAAGCACAAATAACAACTCCTAACAACACAATACCAAGATGCAATCACAAACAGGTAATCTCAAACACCCCTTTATCTTTTCAAATTCAATTTTAAACAAGAAAAAGTGAGATTTTAGACCACCCAAGTGATGATTAACACAATAACAGATGAGAACAACATATTCAAGCAAGAATAAGCCACAAAATCCACAAGAACAAAGGAAACACTCAAATATCACAAATATCCAAAATATTTTCAGATTTTGGGATTAAGGGTGTGTACCTCATGGATGTACATCCACACCCACGGATTTTGAGCTTATGTGCTAGCAAGAACAAGCACAAGCTTCCACAACAAAGCCTGCTAAGAATCAACAAGGTTAGGAACAAGATTATAAAAACAGAAACTTGAAAAATCCTTGATTGATGCAACTCTTGTCCTCCACACTTGATTATCCCCAAGTTATAAGCTTCACCATACCTTGATAACACAATATCAGGATGCTATGATCAGCCCTATAGCCCAAGAATTCCAAGATAGACCAAGAACTTAGCAAAATATCAAGAAAACGAAGAAAATGTGCAAACTTTTGCACACTCCTCTTTTGAAAACAGGTTTTTGATTCAAATTCAGTAAACAAAGAACATAAACAAGCATAAATAAGATGGCACTTGGTCTTTCTTCAACACACTTAACACAATTTCATAAATCTGAAAATAGGATTTACAAGTGCATGAACAAGGAAAAACCAAAAGCAAACGTACAAGTGAGACCTTATGGCTTTATATATAGCCTTACATGTGAACTAAGAACAGATAAAAGTTCTAAACCCTAATGCTTAAACTTCCAAAATTGCCTTTGTGAAGTTTGAATATCTTGGAGTCTTGTGAGGAATTCTTGGCTGTTTGTGGCGTGTATAGCTGTAGAAAGGTGATCAAAGGTCTCAAATAAGCTTAGTTTCCAAGTTTTGTTGTGGGACGTTGGATCTTCATCACTGTTTTGTCTTCTTCTCCAAGAGGTGGGACAAGGGTTTTTCATGTGACTAAAGGAGTGAGGTGGCAGTCCTTTTGAGAGCTGGGTTGTGATTAGGGTCACCTTAATTACTAATCTGCACAATTTTGGGGTTTAATTACAAGTAATTAGGAAAACCCCAATTGTGTTCTTGGTAAATAGTCCCTTGTTTGATCCGGATTAAGGTGGGTTTTATTTAAATGTTGTGTTAAGGCGCCAAGATTAATTAAGTAATTAATCTGGTGAGTGGATGGTGACATGGAGGAAGGGAGTGTTGTGATTGGTGGAGGTGGTGAGTGGGGTGAGGTGGCAGCCTTGGGTTGGTTAAGGTAAGTTTGGTGTCTGGCCAACTTAAGCCCTTCACTTCTTTTCTTCTTGTCTTTTTAGTTTAAGTAGCTATCAACGCCCATTCCTTCTTTGTCAACTTTTGCAACTTTACACTTTTGCCCCAAAAACTTTTGTGAAGTAAATTCAGGGGTAATTCTTGCTATTTTGTGATTTTTAAGGGACTGGTTTGGAAATTTCTTGATGGATAATGGTCTTGACTTGTATAATTAGCGTTTTAAAGGACTGAAATTGCCAAGTCTTGTTTGATGAGGGACCATTTTTGCCAAATGTTGAAAGTTAAGGGTCCTTTTTGTAATTTTGGGATTTTCAAAGGACCAAACTTGTAATTTCTTGTACTTTGAAGGACTTCATGATGTATTTGACTTTGTGGAGGATAATGGTTGACAATTTAGCTTTGTTGAGGGGCTAAACTTGCCAATTCTTCAAAGTGGAGGGCCCTTTTTGTAATTTTGACAAACTTTAGGGACCAATCTTGTAATTATGAAGATACAAGGGTATAAAATGTCAATTCTTCCATATTGGAGGACCCTTCTTCATGATTCTTCATGTCTTCAAGGGTTTTCTTGGGAAAATCTTTATTAGGGCTTGGTTCATTGTGCGGCTTCGTTTCCCGTGTTCGTTTTTGTATGATTCTTGTGATCTTTTGTCATTTTCTCAATATCCGTACCTAAAATACACAAGCAACAAACACAAGCATATATATGGGTATTTTGATGATATTTAATGCATTTTAAGCCCTATTTGGACGATGAGACTATGTATAAAAGCAGTCTTATCAATATGATGATGAATGATGATAAAAATATTATGTGGGGATTTGGGGTTGATAAAAATGGGTAAAAAGATAGAAAACCACATGTAAAATGGTTAAAATCTTGCTTAATATGATGGCTGTATAAAAACAGTAAGTTACCAAATACTAAACTGATAAAATGGCATAGTGAAATCAATTTACAGTAAGTATTAGGTGTTATACACATGTGAGAGTTGGCCATGCAATGGAATCATCAAAATGAGTGAGATATGATCAAAATAAGTTTAGAGTGCAAATCTGCCTATACTGTTTTAGACGAATATTTAGAAGTTGATTCATCAATAGCTATAAAGGATAAAATGAAGCACATATCATTTACTTTCTGTCATAAAAATTTGAGCTCCTATCTCATTATAGAACTCTAGATATGGACATTTTAGTGAACTTAAAATTTAGGACTGATTTTGAAAATAAAGAGTATATAATATAAGCACTCAAACATTTATATAAAATATACATATATAAAACCCACTAGTTGATAAAAATTATAAATAAAGAGTTACATATATATTGATATTAAAATGGGATACATTATATAAATTACAAGTAAAAATGTTTTTCCAAGATATATAAAACTATATACTTAAGTTTTACGTCTTTTCGGCTAAAACCGAAAGATTAACGTTTTCGTCAATTAAAACTTAGACGGTCGGACCCGTCTATGTAAACTTTTTAAAAGTCATATACTGATATATAAGTACTTAATACAAGTAAAAACCGATAAAACCCGAACTATATAACATATAGACATTAACGGGCCAAAGTAGCCTTATTGGACTATAAACCTGACTAGTTGGTAAAACACTTATAAACTTACTTATTGGGCTTAACCCATTTGGGCCCAACATGTAAAGTATAATACTGATAATAAAAGTGTAAAATGGACTAATATAAGGTATTGGGCTTATAATAGGCTTATTGGGCCTAAAACATGTAAATAAGTAAAACTAGTAACTAGTATAAAAATGTTACCAACACATAAACACTATAATGAGTGAATAAAGATGTACAATCCCACTTGATCATCATCATATTTATAAAATAATCATATATATATATATACATAGTTATGGTTTTTATAAAGTCATTGGAAAAGAGTCTAAGACGAGTATTATTTGTCTAGGTTTCCGTGATTGAAGCACGTACCATACATCCAAATCGCCGATAACCACCTTCCCACATCAACGTGAGTTCAAAGCCTCGCACTCTTTTAAATGTTTTAATGAAATATTTTATATACCCGCTAGGGAGATAACATGTTAGCTTTGATAAAATAGGACACCATTTGTCCCGATTGTTTGTTTATTGATTTGGACTTGAATGATTGTATGACCCGATGAATGATTATATGACCTGATGTATGAAATAAAATGGATTATTAAAGTTAGGTTATGTCACTAAAAGTCCCATTAGCATGAATTGTGAACTACCGGGATTTGGTAACGCTTGTGCATATAATAGTACTATTTGGGGACGATCACCCCAGTTCGCACCTTGACGGTTGATCCCCGTCGTGCCACATTGATTGGTAAGCGAATTTATGTATGAGAAGATTTCCATAGCGTGATTTTTGTGACGACACACTAATTTACATGGGCAAATTGAGTTTCGGGCTAGCTACCCGTTGTTTTTTGTAGTAAGGTAACAATGTCATGCGGCTTATAATAATCCAAATAACGAAAATACGGCTTTATGCATTGAATTATGATATATTGCCTGACTAGCAATACAGGGTCTTATTATTGATATTATGTTCGTGTTTTGGTTTTACATAACCATATTCATATAACGGTTTTTATTTAACTCTATACAACGTTATAAAACGTATTGTATGATGTTTTTACGACAATGATTCGTATAATGATTTTGAAGGCAAAAGCCTATATTATGATTTTTGATAAAGATTGTATAAAATGACTTTGGCTATTTTATGTCCTATTACAAAGATTTGTACAAAATGATTTTCGGTAATAATTTTATACCGATGTTATATTGATGGATTTCATTAAACTCTATGAATTCACTCGGCGTTATCGCTGACCCGTTTCTTTTAACATGTTTTATCTCAGGTACTTGAAGGTAATTCTCGGGAAGACAACAAGAATTCATGGCCCGCACTTAAATAATAATTTCCATTCAAATGCTTTGTAAAACCTATATGAAATACAATGACTTGGGACCTATCTAAATTTGATATTTATGAATGGAAATGCTTTATTATTAAACAACGCGATTTTTAAGCGTTATCTATAATGTGAGTAATGTGCTATCCCGTAACACCAACGAGTCTTCCGCTGTATTGAATTGTGTATATTTGGGGGTGTTACAGTTTGGTACCCGAGCTCTCGTTACAGAGAACGAAAGATTTTTAAAACTAAGGTTTTGAATAAAACATTTCAAAATCTTTTAACTATAAACATTTTTCTCAAAATGTCTCAAAATCTTTTGACTATAACGGTGCCGAAGAATTCTCGAGTTACCGACAAGGCCAGACTGAGAAGTGTTATTTTAATATATATATATATATATATATATATATATATATATATATATATATATATATATATATATATATATATATATATATAACTTACATTATATATATATATATATATATATATATATATATATATATATATATATATATATATATATATATATATATATATATATATATATATATATATGATGTAATTTGATTACATGATTATTTGATGATTATTTTAATATTTATACGAGGTATTTATATGACGTAGATTGTCACAAGAAACCCTAAATCCCCTAGTAAATTAATCGAAGCTATTCCCGTAGAAATTCTAGCTATTCCAGATCTAAACCAAGTTGTGGATATTTATGATCCCAATAAAATGGTTGATATCCGTAGAAATGTTAATAATAGTTGATTAAGATCTTGAAGAAGAATTGGCGAGATTAAATCTGATATCGATGTAATGATGATCTTTCTTTATAGAGTGGAGTTTGACAAAACGTTACCACCTGGAAATGTGTCATCTGATTCGTTGTCACCTAATTCTTAAACTGAAATCGAAAGGGTGAATGTTGCACTCGAGGCTGTCATTGGAACCATTACCCAAAAGCCTCATGCCACTAGTACCTTTCCGAGAAATCTAAATGAATGTGTGAGTCATCTCATGCTAGTGACTCATTTGATAACTATTGTTGTAAGAGCTATAGGATTGGAAATTAAGTGTTGTTTATATTGAGCTTTTGTTGCCCTTTTAAGGTTTAAGAATAAGGTTGAAAGTATTGGAAAATGAGGTAGGATGTTGCATTGAGTATAAGTTGGTTGAAACCTGAATAAAGTAAAAATTTAACTCGTATGGAATATGAGATTGTTAAGAGGAAGTCTTTAAGTCCTGTGATTGAATTATAAGGTTTTAATTGATTGTTGATTCGTGTTAAGGGTTGTTCCTAGGCCATTGTCCGATGATGAGGATGCCCAGTGTCCAAGAAATAAATCGAAAAAATCTTCTTCTGAATTGGGACCGATGGATCTTTCGGGACAAGTGGAACACCTAATGACTCTTGTAGATTAGTATTCATTGTGGTATATTTTAAAAATAACCCCTAACTTAACTGAGACATCAGTTCGTAGGATGAGTTCTTGGAATTGTATGACATAGTGACACGTAATGTGTTACGGTACAATTTTGACTTGTTTGTGATTAATGAAAAGACTACCTTTCATTGCTAAACTCTACATGTATCGATGTTATCTATCTTTTATTGCTTCATCCTAATGTTCGCATTAGTGATGCAACTATTGAACAAGTACTCATCTCGGTTTGAGTTACGTTGTGAATTATTCTTTTTGAGTGCCATCGAGATCATGAACCTCATGATTATTTGGCTAAAGCTCATTTCCTATTATATTGTAGTTAGTTCTTGGTGAACGACTTTTCATCAGTCTTTTGCAGATCACTCATTGTTTTATAAGTTGAAACAATATTACTTGAGAAAAATTGAATTTTCATCACCATACGGATTATTTAAAGTGAGACTTATAAATAATCGTTATCGAAATGAAGTTGTTTATAAAACACCTTGGAAAACTTAATTGTTTCCATGATAAAGAACATATATGTAATTTCATTTTGAATTAAGCATGAATATATATTATAAACATGATGACAAAGTTTTGACGAACTGAGTATTGCATCATTAATCTTGAAATAGTATATAGTTGCGCGCCTACATATAATTTAGAATGGAACATGCAAGGATGATTAGTAGTTACCATTAAATTATTAATAAACACTGAATTTTCATTATAGATTGTGAAAGATTAAATTTTATGAGATATGCAAGAAGTGAAAAATAGGGACATATTGTTAGGAACACCTACATATGTGCCCGAACCATTTATTCTTCTGAGTCAAATTTAATCATCTGTGGAAATTGTCTTAATTGACAATTGATATCCTCTCCTTGTCCAATTCTCCCGTGGTGAGATTCTTTGGGAAAGTATCTGATTACCGAGAGTTGATACCCGACTGGATGTATCGACGTTCCTATCATTTCTTTTGATTAGATTTCATTTGAATGACCTGGGTAACGATCCGAGGAGCTTTCGAACGCGTACTCAAAATATGAAAACATGGGATATACTCATATTCGTTAATGTTTTCGTCTGTATCTGATTTGAATTCTATCGCGTAGATTATGCGTTGACCTTACTCTTTTAATGGTAGTTGTGTCTCCATATATCCTTGAATTTGTGAAGGATTATGAGTTATTATTAGTCTTTTGAGAAGTTCACATCTTATCGACGGTAATGAAACTGGAAAGTTGATAGTGCCAGTAGAATGGATTGATTGGTTATGACATGACGACATTGTCTTAATTGATGGGAACTCGAGTAGAATTCCCCTAAAAGATAAGATGTTGATTATCAAAAGTGATCTAAATAATTCTTGATGGATGACCATATCCTGCATTTAGACTTGAAATTATACCATGAATGGTTATGAACTAGACATAAGAGTTTGTAATCTAGAAAGAACCTAATATGAATTTATAAAAAAAAATCCGTTATCTGAAACTTTAGGAGGTATTTGTTGGTGAATTACCTAGACTTTTGCCATTAAAGAAAGTTGAAATTGGTATTGATTATATTCTCGGTGCTGCACCTGTGGCTTGTGCACTGTACGTCAGCACCATCTGAATTAAAAGAATTACCGTACAACTGAGAGAGTTGTCGGAGAAAGCTTTTATTCTACCAAGCTCGTCATTATGAAGAGCTATGGTGTTATCATTCCTTATATTTGTTTAATTACCGTGAACTAAATAAATTGACGATTAAAATCTATATCCACTACCCAAGATGATAGATTTGTTCGATCATTTACAAGGTTCTAGCGTATGTTCTAAAGATTTGATCCATGGAATGGTTATCATCAACTTCGCATCTGAGAAAAAGATTATTTATTCCAATCACTACATCCAGAACTTGTAATGACCATTATGAGTTCATGTTATATCGTTTGGATTGACCAATGCACATGTAGCATCCATAAATTTGATGAATCACGTGTGTAAGCTGTAATTTGATAAATTCATGATCATGATCATTAAGGACCATTTGTTTGTTTATAAGAATAAAAATGAGTTAATAATTATTTATAGACTGCCCTGAATTGGCCGAGTAGTGAAAATTTGTACCTTTAATATTTAACATGTGAATTAAGGCTTAATCCTTTACATTAGTTGATCGTGTGATTAGTAGAAAATGGAATAAAAATTGACTCTTCAAAAATTAAAAGTCATTTAGGGCTTAGGGTTATACCAAAAGGAGGTGCGAATATATTTTGACAAATGTTGTAACAAAGGATTTTTAAGTAATCATTCCTTATACCCAAATCATTTAACTAAACTCTTGTTTAGGGGTAAATGTTTGTGTATACCTCAAGACAACTTAAGAAGGATTGAGGAAACCGTTTAAACCAAGACTTAAAACGACAATGTTTGCTTTTCAATTAAGAAAATTTTTGACCAAAGTATAAACAAAGATTTTTCGAACATTTACGGATCTTATTAATTATTTTAATTAATTTTTGATAAATTAACAAAATCTTGTTAATTAAATTCAAATTTATTTTGAACATTTTTTTAATTGGTAGAACTAAGAAATTTAAAATTTTTACGTTTACGTTTCATAAAAATTAAATATTTATTATTTAAGAACTGGTAATACTTATCGACGCTTTAAACGTCGGATTGAGTAAAATTGATAAAAATAATAGTTGAGACGAAATTTAAACATAGAAAATATGAAGGAAGAAATTCTGAGTGAATTATGGTCATGATAATTATTCCATCAGTGAAGGTGAATGTAAATACTGACACATACTATAGAAAGTATAAAGATTTAATTAGGATGTGTTCCTTAGTAATGACTGTGCAAAATAAATTGCCGAGCAATTTAAAATATAGCCGATGCTTTTAAAAAGGATAATATAGATAATAAAAGGGGTTCACGGCTAATATGAACCATTAGAAATGAGAGCTGATAATATTAAATGTATAAAAGGCCGCTTGTGATTGCCTAAATATGGAGGTTTATGAGATGTAGTCATATTGGAATCTCGTAAGTATAAGTATTCTATTCATGCCATTTCTGATTTAATGTATCTTTAGTTGAAGAAGTTGTACTGATGGCAAATTATGAAGGCAGACATCGCCTCATACATTAGTAAACGTCTAACTATTGCAAAGGTCATCATCTGAATTTGATTCGATTTGGGTCATCGTCGACAGACTGACAAAATCTGCTAATATCATTCCTAATAATGATAGATTCTTAATGAAGAAATTGACTTTTTGTATTTAAAGGAGTTGTGTAAACATAGTGTGCCTGTATCGATCATCTCTATCAAGATCCTCGCTTCGCATCGAATTTCTAGAGATTTGCTCAGAAGTCATTGGGAACGAACCTTGATGAGAGTACTGTTTACCACCCCAATCGAAGGGACGAGGTAAAGTAACGATACAAAATACTAGAAGGCTTGATTTATGTTTGAATGATTGACCTTTGGTAATAAACCGGATAATCGTTTTCCTTTGGAGAGATTACCATTGATGATTATCGTATTAGGATCGAGATCAAATCCTGTTAGGATCTAAATATGAGAGCATCTGTAAGCAGGAGTTGGGATGAAGACACCCGACATACAACCATTGTGACTTGGACATGTCTTTTAGGTTTAAGGTTTCGTACGATGAAAACCTAACCTTACAAAATACCCGACCCGCGAGACCTGAAATGATTGTTGAAATTAGGATCTGATTATTGACTGTCGGTAGTGGGCAGGAGATTATGCGAATATGAAGTGTAGATCTTGAAGTGCCATATGGGTAGCGAAGTTATGCCAAAAAAATTTCACCTTGGAAAAAAAGATAAATTGAAGATCTGAAAGATCATGGGAATAAGTCCCCGTTGAATGGGACCATTGAGATGATATAAAAGTTGGTTTTAAAGGCATATAAGCTGGATCTACCCTATGACTTCAAGGGCTGCGTGAATTATGTTTCTAACTTGATAAAATGTCTATCAAGTGAAAATCTGACTATTACTTAATGAAGTTTAGATCGGCGAAAGTTGCATTCATCAAAAACTCGTGAACATCATGGATAGAGAAAGTAAGTCAACATTAAGCCTGATCTTATTCCCATAGTTATGTTTGATAAAACTCGCGTATTGTAATGGATTACACTTGTGAGAAAAGATCGAATGTGGAGGAAATACCCACATGGCTTTAACTCTATAAGAAGCGAGTAGTAAGATAAATTGATCTTTGAGGACAAAGATCCTGTTTAGGGGTAAATGCTGTGACAATCCGTCAATTTATGGTCGATATTTGGTTCTCAATATTTATTTGAAAACATTATTTTAATTTTATAATGTGAACTCACTTATTTTTGGGAAGAAATTTGGGTTTATATCTTGAAGTAGCGTCGACTACGTCTAAACCGGAGGATTCTAGGTTACGTGCTTACGTTTACATACACCGTTTTTGGTGACAGTCCGACATTTCAGGAAATTAATTTATCCGTGAATATTATTTTGGGATTTTAAATTTGAGTTGGTTCATAAACTCACAAATTTACGAGAAGAGATTAGGACTTAAGTGAATAATTTAACGTCCTTTACGACTAAACCGGAAACCTTAGGATTACGTATTTACGTTTTCGAAATCCGTTTTTGATGAGACAATTTTTATTAGATTCGTTTTGTGTCGTTGATTCATAATTTATAAAAACATTTTTCGTAAAACGACCCGAGGGCACGCAAATCGAGGAAACTAGAATCGAGGAATACCCATAAATTAGTGGGATGAGACAAAACAAGTTTTTCCCCACCCCACTCAAAAGGGACGGCCAAAACTTGACACCACACATTGTGATGTGTCAAAGTTTTAGCTAGAAAGCTAACATATGTTAGCATAAGCTTAACATGGAAGCTAACTTGACACAAAACCACAAACCACTTCACCACAAACCATTTCCTCACTTCCAACACATGAAAACCACTCTCTCATCCCTTTTCTCTCTCAAAAATTCGTCCCATATCATACACAAAACCCCCATTTGATCTTGATTTAACTATGAAATCATATGTTATTCATACATATGATGAAGAACCTTTGAAGCCTTGAAGATTGGAGGTGATTCTAACATCCAAAAAGGTGATTTGGTGATGTCCAAGGGCTGATTTCTACAAAAAGTTTACAAGTGTTGGTGGTCTTGAAGATTGGTGTTGATCTATCATAAGTTTTTCCATCAAAAATCCAAGCCTTGATCATAACCTACACAACCTTGGTGGTATAGAGATTGTTCTTCATATCCTCTTGTTATTTTGATTATGTAATCTTGTATTTTCTTTATTTATGTATATGTATATGATGATGAAGGATGATAAAAATACTATGTGGGGATTTGGTGTTGATAAACATGGGTAAAAAGATAGAAAACCACATGTAAAATGGTTAAAATCTTGCTTAATATGATGGCTGTATAAAAACAGTAAGTCACCAAATGCTAAACTGATAAAATGGCATAGTGGAATCAATTTACAGTAATTATTAGGTGTTATGCACATGTGAGAGTTGGTCATGCAATGGAATCATCAAAATGAGTGAGATATGATCAAAACAAGTTTAGAGTGCAAATCTGCCTATACTGATTTAGACGAATTTATTAAAATATTTAGAGGTTGATTCATCAGTAGCTATTAGGAATAAAATTAAGCACATATCATGTAGTTTCTGTCATAAAAATTTGAGGTCCTATCTCATTATAGAACTCTAGATATGGATATTTTAGTGAACTTAAAATTTAGGACTGATTTTGAAAATAAATAGTATATAATATAAGCACTCAAAAATTTATATAAAATATACATATATAAAACCCACTAGTTGATAAAAATTATAAATAAAGAGTTACATATATATTGATATTAAAATGGGATACATTATATAAATACAAGTAAAAATGTTTTTCCAAGTTATAAAACTATATACTTAAGTTTTACGTCTTTTCGGCTAAAACCGAAAGATTAACGTTTTCGTCAATTAAAACTTAGACGGTAGGACCCGTCTAATGTAAACTTTTTAAAAGTCATATACTGACATATAAGTACTTAATACAAGTAAAAACCGATAAAACCCGAACTATATAACATATAGACATTAACGGGTCAAAGTAGCCTTATTGGACTATAAACCTGACTAGTTGGTAAAACACTTATAAACTTACTTATTGGGCTTAACCCATTTGGGCCCAACATGTAAAGTATAATACTGATAATAAAAGTGTAAAATTGACTAATATAAGGTATTGGGCTTATAATAGGCTTATTGGGCCTAAAACATGTAAATAAGTAAAACTAGTAACTAGTATAAAAATGTTACCAACACATAAACACTATAATGAGTGAATAAAGATGTACAATCCCACTTGATCATCATCATATTTATAAAATAATCATATATATACATAGTTATGGTTTTTATAAAGTCATTGGAAAAGAGTCTAAGACGAGTATTATTTGTCTAGGTTTCTGTGATTGAAGCACGTACCATACATCCAAATCGCCGATAACCGCCAACCCACATCAACGTGAGTTCATATCCCCGCACTCTTTTAAATGTTTTAATGAAATATTTTATATACCCGCGAGGGAGATAACATGTTAGCTTTGATAAAATAGGACACCATTTGTCCCGATTATTTGTTTATTGATTTGGACCCGAATGATTGTATGACCCGATGAATGATTATATGACCCGATGTATGAAATAAAATGGATTATTAAAGTTAGGTTATGTCACTAAAAGTCCCATTAGCATGAATTGTGAACTACCAGGATTTGGTAGACGCTTGTGCATATAATAGTACTATTTGGGGACGATCACCCCAGTTCGCGCCTTGACGGTTGATCCCCGTCGTGCCACATTGATTGGTAAGCGAATTTATGTATGATAAGATTTCCATATCGTGATTTTTGTGACGACACGCTAATTTAGATGGGAAAATTGAGTTTTGGGCTAGCTACCCGTTGTTTGTTGTAGTAAGGTAACAATGTCATGCGACTTATAATAATCCAAGAAACGAAAACACTGCTTTATGCATTGAATTACGATATATTGCCTGACTAGCAATACAGGGTCTTATTATTGATATTATGTTCGTGTTTTGGTTTTACATAACCATATTCATATAACGGTTTTTATTTAACTCTATACAACGTTATAAAACGTATTGTATGATGTTTTTACGACAATGATTCGTATAATGATTTTGAAGGCTATTATGATTTTTGATAAAGATTTGTATAAAATGACTTTGGCTATTTTATGGCCTATTACAAAGATTTGTACAAAATGATTTTCGGTAATAATTTTATACCGATGTTATATTGATGGATTTCATTAAACTCTATGAATTCACTCGGCGTTATCGCTGACCCTTTTCTTTTAACATGTTTTATCTCAGGTACTTGAAGGTAATTCTCGGGAAGACAACAAGAATTCATGGCCCGCACTAAAATAATAATTTCCATTCAAATGCTTTGTAAAACCTGTATGAAATACAATGACTTGGGACCTATGTAAATTTGATATTTATGAATGGAAATGCTTTATTATTAAACAAAGCGATTTTTAAGAGTCGTCTATGATGTGAGTAATGGGCTATCCCGTAACACCAACGAGTCTTCCGCTGTATTGAATTGTGTATATGTGGGGGTGTTACACAAGCTATCTTATGTCAGAAAGTTTAGAACTTGTTTGACCTTTATTTAGCTAATTGATTAATAAAGTTGACACCTTTATTAATTAGTTTCAGAAAATCTAAACAAGTAATAAATTTTAGACGAAGTTTATAATATTATGTGGTTTTTATTGCGTACATCTTTACAAATCGGTTTCACCATCTTATCACTTATCTTATCAGATAATATATCGCTGATTATCGTAGTTTTTATTCTGGCTAGCTTAATTATGATTAGCGAATAGATTCCTTATGCTTGTTAAGCGAGTTGTGACTTGAGAATTAGGTATCAAATAAAGAGGATTTTTTATTAATAATTTCGAATTATTTAGATTAAAACTTGGTTGTTGTGAAGGGCAAAGGCCGGAGCAATAACTTAGGATTTATTTGGTAAATAATATCAAGATAAAAATAATTTTCAAAATAAATAAACGTTGTGAGAAAGTTATATTTTTAAAAGGTCATTAGTTCATCACTCTAATCACCGTTCACACCTAAAGATCTTTTCACCTCACTTGACAAGCATACTTTCATTATATATATTTAGAATCATTTATTTTATTACTCATAGCTTTATCCTTAGACCTAATTCTCATTATTGTATTTCTTTTAGTTTTAATAATTATAGTTACTCTTTAAATTTATAAACCAAAAATTAAAAGATAATCAAGCATCAAATGATGAACATTAACGTGAATCTCCATTCAATTCTCCTTTAGAACGACAAATCGGGAGATCTATGCTTGCCATGATACTTAGGTATTTAGGTCTGTTTATATCTTTCCATCCTTATAAATTACGTTTGGTGTGTAAAAACGACATATATCAAAATGACGTCGCTGATGGAGGATTATAACTATAAAGGAATAAGCCTACAATGAAGATAAATACCAAAACAAGACTGAGACTACAAGATCGAGCTTAATGGAAAAATAAATCTCATAGATCTCATGAAGGAGTGTCACCGTGAACTCACTACGAGGGAGATAATTAGCCTCAAAATATTGAGTTGAACATGAAAGTTCGTCGATTATGTAAGATATAGTCTAGGTTAGTCAATTAGGTATATTAGGTCGATGTATCTTGTATGTTGTAATATGCTAATACGGGTATCGAGTTTGCAAGATAATCTAATATTGTAAACATTACGGGTTTTATACCCAACTAAACCCGAGCATGGCCCATTACTTAAGCCCACACGCCACAAAGGCTTGGTTAACTATATATACAACCCTTCTACCATGTTAGAAGGGTGTTGGCTGTATTATCCTCTATCATCAATCGAACCTCCCACATTCTTTCAATTTCTCTCTCTAACTTCTCTTCTCTTTTCTATCTTATTTGGTTCGAATTTATGGTGAAATGCTATGAAATATTAGGGATAACATAAAGCAAAAGGGAACAAGAGATTCCACTTTACGCCTAAAAGAGGCCTAAACATAAAAACTACCTCAAACCACTAATGTCCACCCTTTTAAATTACAATATATATTCGTCAGTTTAGAAAAACATAATGTTTTTTAGTTCATCAGTTATTTTTGATAATGTCTACCCTTTAAAATAATTGTTAGTCACGAGTCTAATAACTAAAAGAAAACAAATGTTCATTAGTTATTTTTTATAACATTTTATGTGAGGATAGTGGTATGCAAATTTTTTAGATAAACGTAACGTAAATAAATACGAAAACAAATACGTCAAATTAAACCTCGGGATCGTTGTTCATCGGAAAAATTGAAATTGACAATTCTTAACTCGGAATCGGATTATAGATAGAATGTATGCTGAAAAAGTAAAAACAAAGACGAAAACGTAAAAACCTAAAAATAATATTAAATTAATAAAATCACGCAAATCGAGAAAATGAAGAAAAATTACAAAATTAATATTTTTGAAAACTAACTAAAAATAAACTACTAAACTTAAAAAGAAAGAAAACTAAATTTAAAGTACAATTGGGCCAAAAAGCCCAAATGTACGAATTTGAACGAAACGCGTTATTGGGACAAAAAGTCCAATAAGAAAAATATTCAACGAGAAAGGCTACAAATTTGCAAGGATCACCTTTTTATGATTAAAAACTAGAGTAAGAAGAAAAATAAAAAAAACTAATTAGAGCTTATTGTATAAGCTAATAAGCTTAAGTGAAAAATCCAAAATCTTATATAGAACACTACACAAGCTAAAAACCTGCAAGAAGTGTTAGAATGACATAATTAAACATGCCGAAAAAAGAAATTACAAATAAGCTTTTAAATAAGCCGTAATAAGCTACAACGTGTTTTCATAAAAAATAACAATTTAGTAGAAAGCTAAGAAAAATGTGAACTAAGGAGCTCAAACTTTGCACCAGGAAACAAAATATGGAAAAAGTGATATGGAGTACAAAATAAAAACCGTTGCTCGTTTAAAGTTAGTGTTGGGCCAATGAAAGTTATAACTATGGCCCAGTCTAGATTTGTTTAAATTAGACTGAGTTTTATGAGTTGCTGTGAAGACCAGCAACAAAGACTAGACTAGCTGAAGGCAAAGCCTTAGCTGGCACACCAGAAACATTCAAGTTAAAGACAACGTCAAAGAAGTGGAAGATTATCTGAAGTCATACTCACCAACGGATATGGACAAGATGGGATGTAGAAGGAATGTATAGGTGTTCAAGGATCTTTGAGTTTACAATACTCAGAGATCACTTACAACCCTTTTGAAGACTAAGCAAGCAGATACTTGCCTTGTCTTTTATAGTTTAGGCGAGAGAATCTCTAAAGTAATTTGGACGGGACAAAGTGGAGATTCAAGATAAACCCTAGTACGACCTAGTGGGATAAAGAGGACAGTTGGCAGAATTGTTCACCTAAAGTTGGTTAAACGTATGTCTCCATATAGACATGCATTTAATGTAGTGTACCACTTCCATTCAGAAGTAGACACGTATCAACTACTCCCACTAAGGTAGCATCCTCGAACCACCATAAATAGGAGGGAGAAAGAAGACAAACACAACCCATGTGCTTGGAAGATTTATCTAAGTATTTTCTCCCCCTTAAACCTCTAAGTCTCCAGCTGTCTACCAGCGACTCTAAGGTTTACTCGTAAACTTGAGTCTCGAATCAAGTTTACTTGTCTAAAGGGTTCTTTCTTTATTTTCATTCAACGGGTGTATTCATAACACTTCGTAATACTTTGTTCATAAGATTAATAAAGCATTACGCGTTTGAAAAGTAATTCATCTTGTGTTATATTTGTATACGAGTTAAAGTATCAAAAATTGTCATATTTTAGGACTTTCAGTTGATGTTAGAGCAGTATGATTTATAAAACTTGTATAAACCATTCTTGTTTTTAAAATCAAGATCCTAATATGACTGACACTTTACCTCCTATTCCCCCACCATTTGGCCAAGCCAACCAATCGAATACTGGCAACAACATCGGCACAACATCAAATAATACCACACCTACACCTGTTGTAAGTGTTGGTAATAATGATGATTACCTTCCTCAACTTCTTGATGTTAGAGGGGGGGGGGGGGGTCTCACGTGTCCAACGTTCCAGCTTTTGATGAAGGAGACTTTTCTAGTTGGAAGAGCGAATTTCTTATATATCTAGACGGTCTAGAACCTTTCTTGATAGAGATTTTAGAAAATGTATCCTATGTCCCTCTGGCTGTTTCCTCTACCCCTGAGAGACCTATTATGAAGCCTGTTAAACAATGGTCTCCAGCGGATAGACGTTTGGCTAACCAGGACAAGAGACTCAAAAGTATCATAGTCTCTTGCCTACCCAAAAACATAATGAAGTCTATCATCAAGTGCAACTCTGCTAAAGAGATGTGGACTGAATTAGTTCTTGGGTATGAAGGTCTAGAGAAAACAAAAGAAACCAAAATCCAAGCCCTCAGACTTAAGTTCAATGCTTTCAAAGCTTTGGAAACTGAAATTGTTGCTCAAGCTTACACCAGACATTCTACTTAATGAACTAGGAAATAATGGTGTTGTCCTACCAAAAGCTGAAGTCAATGCTACATTTGTTAATAGTTTTCCTAGGAAATGGCTAAGATTAAACCAGACTTTAAGAGCCAACAACGTCATTAAGAATGAAAATATGGCCCAACTGTTTGGTAGATACAACTATGAAGAAGGATTGATTGAATCCATCTATAAGTCTGAGTCTGATAGGTTATCAAAAGCTCTTGTTGCTAATCATTCTTTTTCGGACAACAACTCTGATGTAGAAGAAGACACACGAAGCAGTCAAGAATTCCTTGATGAGCTGAATGCTGAATTTATGACAGAGCTCTTCTCACTGACCAAAAGAGATATTACAAAAGATCTGGCAGGGTTGGAGTAGCTAAAGCTGACAAGTGTAAAGTGACATGCAAAACTTGTGGAAAGACTGGTCATTATCAGAAAGATTGTTGGTCAAACAGAACCTCTTCCCCAAGCTTTCCTTCCTCCAGCAGTGGTCAAAGCAAGAAACAATTCACTCCTAACTTCAAGCAAGCTTCTCACTCTGACTCTGAGGGAAAGAAGGACTATAAGGTAAAATACAAGGCCTTGAAAGCTGATTTGATAAAACTCAATCATGAGGCCAATGAAGCAGCCAAGAAAAAGGAAAACACGAAGATAGAGAAAGGTCTTATTGCTGCATCCTTTGACTGGGATGATGAACCTCTTACCTCAGAAGACGAAACCACCACCACTGTTAGAGCTTTCATGGATGTTGCTGAAGATGAACCAGTTGTTGGTAAGAGTGAAGCAAGATCTGGACAAAGGGTCGATATCACCATGAAAAAGGTACAAAGTTTGCTTCCTATGCTTGAAGGTCATGATAGAGACCATGTCCTTGACTACATTCTGGTTGACCTATACTTTGTAGAAGAACAAAGAAAAAATTTGTTAAACAAATTTCAGAATGTTAAACAAGATTTAAACCTTTGTCAATCTAAAATAACCAATCTAAAACCTTTTGTCAATCTTGCAAATCAACTTTAAAATGAAGTAAGTAGAATCTCTTCTGAAAATGAGTTTTTGACTAATGACAATGATGAACTCAAAAGAACAATTGAAAAGTGGAACAAAGGTCAATACAGAGTGGAAGAGATTGTCTCTAAAAGCATTCTAGGGAATATGGTTCAGGCAATTGGGGGAAAGAGAAGGTATAAAAATTATATACCAGTGGCCAAAGTATTATTTTTACCTTCAGACGATCTGTCTCTAAAATCCACCTCTGTGATTGAGAATGACTCTGATGAAGAGTCACAGGATCTCAGCCCCCTCCCAGCCTTACCTAAACTTGTTGGGGCTGATCCTTAAGTTTCTATACTTGGTCCCATACCAGCCACCAAAGCCTCTGGTACACCCAACCATGTCAAACCTACAACCAGAGATGCTGAAAAAACCTATAGAAAGGTTTTGTGGCTAAGGAACCCAAAGAGATAAAACTAAATCTTCCCTCTAAAGAGATATCACCCAACAAGAAACTTCTTCTTACCATAATGGAAGAAGTTAAAGGTTTGAAAGAACAAATCAAAGCTTTATCTGACAGTCCATCTGTTAGTTCTCATGGTGAAGGATCTAGTAGCTCAAAGGGAAGAACTATGTTCAAACCTTGCAAACATTGTAGGTTCAAGAATCATCTATCTAAAGATTGTTCAAAGAAACCCAAATGTATCACATGTGAGTCTACTGAACATACCTCTAGGAGAGATGAACCTAGACCCAGAGCCTCTTCTCAGAGACTTGGACCCTCTCCTCCTTGCAAGTATTATGGCTTTTATGATCATCACTCTGACGAGTGTGAACACTCTCCCGGATGTGACATCTGTGGTAGTATGCATCATGAAACTAGATACTGCCACCAAAGAGGGGGAGTAAACCAAAGACGACCTAATGTCGCTGTTTAGCAACAGAATGGACCCACTGGAAAGTGGGTTCATCATCAAAACTAATTTGGTTTCATTATATCTATGTAGGAACATTTGAAGAAATTTGTTTGGTATCTCGATAGTGGGTGCTCCAGACACATGACATGGGTTAAACAATATCTGCATAGATATAAACGGGAATCTTATCCTAAGGTAGTCTTTAGAGATGACTCCTCAGGGGCTACTGAAGGATATGGTTCAGTGGATTATAATGGAATCACCTTTACAAGGGTCGCTTATGTCAATGGACTGAAGCACAACTTAATCAGCATCAATCAACTCTATGATGCTGGTTTCAAAGTTCTGTTCACCAAGATCCAAGGAACAATCTTCAATCAAAATGATGATGTTGTTCTCGTTGCACCAAGAAGAAGGGACGTATATGTTATTAACATGACATCATGTCTAGAAGGAAGCAACACATGTCTCTTTGATAAAGCCTCTGATAGTGAAAACTGGCTCTGGCAAGAGACTCTCTTACCTCAACTTCAAAAACATCAACAAACTGGCAAAGAATGATTTAATTGTTGGACTTCCCTCTTTGACCTTCTCCAAAGATAGGCCATGCTCAACATGTGAAAAAGGGAAGCACCACAGAGCCTCTTTCAAAACCAAACAATCATTCTCTATCAATAAGTGCCTCCATCTTCTTCATATGGACTTATTTGGACCAGTAAAACCTCAATCCCTCAATCACAACAAATACACATTAGTCATTGTCGATGAATTCTCTAAATTCACTTGGGTATTCTTCCTCCAAAGAAAAAGTGAAGCAGTTGATCAGATCATGTCCTTCATAAGAGAAATATAGAACTCTAATTATTGTAGAGTTAAGGCCATCAGAAGTGATACTGGCACTGAATTCAAGAATCATGCCATGGAGGCCTTTTGGGATGAGAAGGGTATTTCACAGAACTTTTCAAACCCAGGAACCTCAAAACAAAATTGTGTCACTGAAAGAAGAAACATAACCCTCATAAACGCTGCCAGATCAATGCTCAGCAAATCAAGACTTCCAAAGCAATTTTAGGGCGAAGCTGTATACACAACATGTTACACACAAAACAGATCCATCATTGTGAATAGATATGGTAAAACCGCTCATGAAGTATATAGGAAGAGAGCCCTTGACGTAAGTTATTTCCATGTCTTTGGTTGCCTTGTTTTCATTCACAACTACAAGGATCATCTGGGTAAATTTGATGAAAAGTCAGATGTTGGCTTCTTTATTGGATACTCTCCTACCTCCAGAGCATTTAGAGTGTTCAATATCTGAAGGCAAGAGCTAGAAGAATCCATCCATGTCACCTTCAATGAAGCTGATGTTGTCATCTCACACACCAACACAGATACTTGTGACATTGAATTCAATGAAGTCAAATCATACATAGAGGATGATTTCTTAATCCTCAAGGAATCATCTCAAAAATGTCACAAGTACTTCCCTTATGTTCATGCATTTGATCCTCACTCCATCTTTGATCTTTCCCTAGAGATTGTAGTAGCTGAACCACACACTCCACCTCTGGCTGTGGAAAATGCCTATCCTGATTCTCTCAACTCCCAAATGGATGAAGAGATCATGGTTGAAGAAATCATATGTGATGAAATGCCTTCTTGTGAATATTCTTGGTGAACCCTCTGAAGGAGTCACCAACAAAGGAAAATTAAGATCTCTGGAAACTGCCTCAGCGAATGAATGCCTATCCGCTGACTTCCTCTCTGAAGATGAACCTAAAAACGTTGCTGCTGCTCTACTTGATGAAGGATAGGTTGTGGCTATGCAAAAGGAGCTGAATCAGATAAAGAGGAACAAGGTGTGGACTCTGGTAAAAGCTCCAATTAGAAAGCAAGTGGTTGGAACCAAATGGGTCTACAGGATCAAAAGGGATGAAGCTGGCATGATTGTTAAAAACAAAGCTAGGCTAGTGGTGTTAGGTTATAATCAATCAGAGGGTATTGATTATGATGAAACCTTTGCACTAGTTGCCAGACTAGAGGCTATCAGAATCTTTCTAGCCTATGCAGCTTACATGGGATTTATGGTCTACCAGATAGATGTCAAAAGTGCATTTCTTAATGGGAAACTTGCAAAGGAAGTTTATGTTAAACAACCTCCAGGGTTTGAGAATAGTGACTACCCTGACCATGTTTGTAGACTCCACAAAGCACTCTATGGGCTGAAACAAGCACTTAGAGCCTGGTATGAAACCTTTTCTAAATTTCTACTTGAAAATAATTTTGTCAGAGGTACTATTAACCAAACCTTTTTCACTTATAGGTCCACGGGTGATGTCATTATAGTATATTTTTATGAGGATGATATAATTTTTGGTTCAACTAACATAACCTTGAGCAAGCAATTTTCCAAATTAATGACCAAAAAGTATGAAATGAGCATGATGGGGGAACTAACTTTTTTCTTAGGTTTTCAAATTAAAAAATCTCAAGGGATTTCTATTTGTCAAGAAAAATATGTTAGAGACTTGCTCAAGAAATATGATCTGTCTGATTGTGCATCAGTGAAATGCCCCATGCTTCCTCCCAATAATCTAGGTGCTGATGAATCAGGGGTCTCTGTCAATGAGACCTTATATAGAGGCATGATTGGTTCACTGATGTACCTTACAGCGAGCAGACTAGATATCCAATTCTCGACATGTCTCTGTGCTAGGTACTAAGCTAACCCCAAGGAATCCCACCTTGTAGCTGTCAAGAAAAATTTTAGGTATCTAAATGGATATGGCTTTGACTTAAAAGCCTACTTAGACTCAGACTATGCTGGATGTTGCCTTGATAGAAAAAGTACATCTCGGAGTTGTCAGATCCTTGGATGAAAGTTAGTATGTTGGAGTGCCAAGAAGCAGAACTCTATGGCCATGTCATCAGCTGAAGCTGAGTATGTCGCTGTCGCTGGCTGCTTTGCCCAAGTTCTCTGGATGAAGAGTTAATTAGCTGACTATGGGATCAACTATGAAAATGTTCCCATATTCTGTGACAACACAAGTGCCATTGCCATTTCTAACAATCCGGTACTTCGTTCCAAAACTAAACATATTGATATCAGGTATCACTTTATCAGAGACCACATTTTAAAAGGTGATATTGAGCTTCACTTTATACCCATAGAATACCAGCTCGTTGATATATTCACCAAGCCTCTGGCTGAGCCAAGTTATACTAGGTTGGTTGCTGACCTGGGTATGCTCAATATTGGAAAATAAAAGTCTGATAAGTAATCTATGTCTTTGGGCATTTAAGGGAATTGACTATATCTAGGTAGTTACATCTCAAATGGAATTAATATATTCTACATATTTAATTCAAATGATTCTATTTAAATGCTACCAACTTTCCCACTTTTCAAGGGGAAAAAGGTTAACTGAAAGGTCAAGGGGTCCCACGTTCTGTAAAAAGTGATCTGATGCATTAAATACACGCTTAAAAAACGGTAAAAACTTTTTATAAATCCTTGACTCACATTTGTGTGTTCTTCTATCTCATTTCCCGCACACACACATTCTCTCTAATCCTCAAAACCTTCAAACCTTCATCAATGGTGTCCTAAACACAAACTCAAAAGTTCTTCGTCTTGGCTGCATCAAACGTTAACTTAAGTATTGATAATGGAAAGATTTCTTTGAACAACTGCATCGCTTTGCTTGAGCACTGAAACCTCCTCGACTCATCTATGCTTAACTTCTTGAAGAGAAGCACCATTGCTGAAGCCATTACTAAAGCTCCTTCGACTTGCTACTCTTAATACCTTAAGGATTTTTGATTTTCTATTGAAGTTGATCACTCAACCATGAGTATCACTTTCAATCTTTCCACCCATCCACATCCTCTCACCTTTGATTTCACAGTCTTTGCAAGAGTCATTGGGCTGCCAGTGAATGCTAACATGGTCTCTGTGCCCAACAATGACACTGTGAAGAAGGCACTCATGACTCTAGACCTGACGATGATGACTAATATTCGTTTTTCAGTATAATCGTTTTATCCTCGAAACGACTCGAATTGATTTCCAATTTTATCAAGAGATTAATCGTTTTTGGTTCAATAAAAGGATTTGATATCTATGTTTATTTTAAGCAAAGCACGTAAAAAGAGTAAAAATATTATCTACGTAATACGTATCTATTCTAAACACAAAGTGCACGTACCAAACTTAAAGCTCAAAGTACAAGTAGGTAATGCACACTCAAATAAAAAAAATAAAATGTGAATGCAATTAAGAAAAATACAAGATGTAAAAATACCCAAAAACGTAAATGAAAATTTGCCAAAATATTAAAACTGATTTTTTATATATTTTTATTATTTTTTTATTTATTTAAAACTAATTTTTTATTTAAAATCACTTTTAGAAAATGTTTTATTAGTTTCTATTGAAACCGGGTTTGAAAACAAGCCCAGCCCACTTTTTAAATCCAAAATCAAACGAATCCAAGTGATATAACTGGCCCAACAAGTCAGCCCAGCTCAGTGACTTTTTGGGCCAAAGAAAAATAAAGTTCTAAGTAATGGACTACTATGCAATTAACTATTCGTGCCAAAATAGAAACAAATGAAAAGATGAAGGACTAAACAATAATTAACCAAAGTACAAATAAGAAAAACGGATTTAGTGAAAAATAAGCTTGTTAGGTTTTATTACTCTACCAAATAAGCTCAAACTAGTTTCAAAAGATCACAAAGTTGACTTTAGCAAGCCAAACAAAATTACAGCTTATGAGATAAGATCAAACTCTCCAATGACTTTTCTATTAAGCCAATAAGTTCCAAACTGCTTATCTACTTAAGCAATTAAGCTGTAAACTCCTAAATCTACTAATAAGCTAGTAAAACTGATGAAATGTTGCTTAGATTTGGAAATAAGGCACTGAATAAGCTATTTGATCTTAAAATCTACAAACACCTTATTAATAAGCAAGTTGACTTGTTGACCATCACCAATAAGGTCCAAAATTTCCATAATTGATGTTTAGATGAGTATAAGCAACTTTAATGAAAGAATTAAGCTAGATTAACTCTGGATAAGCACTTATGAAAACTGAATAAGCTAACAACAAGATTCAAGTCTGAACAACTAGTTTCTAGGCTTATTACTGGCTTATCTAATGAGCATCAAAAGAAACTTCTATCTAATCTTAACTAGCTGATACTATGAGCTTTCCAAAGAACCAAAAAGATCAGTCTAATTCACAATATTGAAGAGTCTATGGTGTTTTAAAAGTGACTAGATAAGTTGTTTTGATGACAGTTAAACCTAATGACTTTACACTTTTTAACCTGTTTGACTATGAATTAGGCTAAATGATTGGCTGGTTTGAGCACTTGTTTATGAGTGAAATGAGAAGCTACAAAGCTTGTAAACCACAACCTAAACACAAATCTACAAACAGCTTATCCAAACACCACTTATGAAGCTTATATAAAGAATTAACAACGTAAATGCAAGATCTAAGGATTCTAAGGCTATAACAGCTACTCAAATCAACAAATCAGATGAAATGATGAACAAATAAGAAAGGATTCAGGAAATAACAGCTTTAATCATGCAAGTCACATAAAATCCTATATTTTGCCTAAAAATGGAAATAAGAGATAACCTCACATCCCGGCCTAGATCTTAGATGAAGATCACTCAAACAACTTCACTATCACCTAATTAACACCAATCAGCAACATCTTCAACTGAATTCACAGTTATGAACTCTATGAATTCAAACAATGGCTTTTCCCTCTAAAAATGTGAACAACAACAAAACTGGATCAAAACTCTAATCAACAGCTTGATAAGCTTGTATTCAAGCTTATCAACACTAAACAATAACAGGATCAACACCAGTAACAGTAATGAAGCTAATGAAGACGATGAGCAATATATCAATAGAGTTTTTATTGATTAAAGGTGAATTAAAGTGCAAATTGTAATGGAAGGATTACAGAGACTAAACTAGATACAAAACTACAAACTAGGATAAAATTGGCGTAGAATTTAAGCAAGAAATGAACTATGTGAAACTAGAGGAGCGTAGGTTGTATTTAAAGGTCGTTGGGGAGTTCAGGAAAAACATGTGGGTGATAGGGGTAGTCTAGACTGACAAGGTGTCAGTTTGTGACAGTTTAATTAGCCAATTAGAAACTGCCAAGTGGATTAGGGTTTGTTCATCAAGAATGTGAATTGGGTATTTTTGATAAATGAACGGCAGGTTAATTGGTTAATGACAATGTGTTTGTCTCATCAAAACGATCAATTTCCATGTGGGAAGCTTCTTCTGAAAGTGAATGTATCTTCTTCCTCGACCTGGTGAGAGATATGGACATGTGGCAATAGTTGGTTGGTCACTTTTTCTGTTAAAGTGTTGCCACGCTGGTAATTCAGGGATATTAAAAGGGAGGTTTGTTATTGGCTAGAGTGTGTGAAGTTGGATTCAAATCTGTGTGATGCTAAATATCGACCTCCCATTGGACCACTTGGCTAGGTCTTTTCTTCTTTCTTCTTTTGACAACTTCAGCCCTTATAGTTTGGCAACTTTGATCTTTAACCCATAACTTTTTTAAATCTTCATTCCAAGCCGTTAATGTTTCACACTTTTGGCACTTTTTGTCCTTTTGACTTCTTGTTGACTTTCTCTTCGTAAAATATCTATGAAATCCCGTGTTTTCTTCGCTTTTGTCCTTTTGTACCTATTTTAACAACAAACACAAAACCACGCGTAATTCCGATTTTACGTTATTTAATTCACGTTTTGTTTTGGTTTTTCCTTGTTTTAAGTGGTAAAAGGGTAAGTGTTTTCACACTTATCAATGACGACAAACCCTTCACCACCAGTGCTTTCGAACACAAATCCTTGATCAAAGTCAACAACTTCTCTCCAATTTGAAGACTATGATGTTGTACATTGTGAATGTTTGAGAGGTAACCAGGTGTTGCATGACCAGCTGAATGGATCTCAACAAGAGATTGCTTACAGTCTCATCTAGGGACTCGACATTGGGATTGGTCACATCCTTTACACATATCTAATTGCCAAGATGGTAAACAAAGGGAAGAAGCATAGACTCTCCACCATCTGATACACTAGATATCTCTCTCTCATCTTTGAGGATATCTTAGGTTTCTTATACCACAACGAGGATCTTCCCTTTTTCTCACCCTTCCGCATCACACCAGCCTCCTTGAAAACACCATCAGAGGATGAAGTGCCGATTACTAGACATATGATGAAAGTAGCTGGCATCATTGCACCAGAGGATCCCTTGCTCCCTCAACATGAGGTGAATTCTGAAGGATCGACTGACAAGTATTTGTACAAGACCTCTGTGCACTCCACCTCTCAGTTCATAGATCTAAAGTACAAGAAGAAGAAGAGGAAGGAAAACCCCCTCACATCTGAAGCCCAATCTTCTGAAGTTCCCAAAAAGAATAAGAAATCTAAGAAGATCCCATCTACTACTCTGGAAGATGAGGAGAGAGAGCCTCGCGATGACAAAAAACCAGAGTCTAGTGTCTCTAAGTCGGCTGAGACCTTAGGGAACCCCCTCAACGCTGATATCACTAAGGTATTACTCTACCACTCTTTTTTTCTAGGTTCATAAGCAATCACTCTCAAACGTCTGTAGGAGAGAGTGATGAAGTTTAGGGTTTTCCTCAACCCTTAGAGTGTCTATGTTTTCACCTAGACCCTCTAAGACCTCTGTACACTCTATCTCTGCACCAGGAAATGATTCATTTATGCTCATAACGCACCCCGATGATCCTACACTCTCTAATCTGTACTCTGGCAAATAACAACCAGAGTACTTATAAGTCACGACCCAGAGTCTCTTAACTTCACTTAGTCTCTGGGTCCCCTCATGATTAAAAGAGTCCCAAAGAATTTATTCTTTTGGGGAGGCTGAATAATCACCCTCAGCCTTTCTAGTGGCAGCGGTATAAATGGCGACCATTACCCTCAGATAATTCACACTTAAAAGAGTCCTAAGGAGAAATCCTTCAGGGGGAGCTGGATAATTACACTCAGCTATCCTAGGGGCAGAGAACAACGACCATACACCATATCATGTTTCACAACTAAAAGAGTCCCAAGGATAAATCCTTATGGGGGAGCTGGATAATCACACCCAGCTATCCTAGGGGCAGCGAACGACGACCATTCACCATATCATGTTTCACCTGAAAAGAGTCTTAAGGAGAAATCCTTATAGGGGAGCTGGATAATCACACCCAGCTATCCTAGGGACAACGAATGTTGACCTTTCACCTTATCCTTGTTCACAATAAAAGAGTCCCAAGGAGAAATCCTTGGGGGGGCTAGATAATCACACACAGCTTTCCGAGGGGCAACGAATGGTGATCCTCCCCTTTATTACAAACTCATCACATGTGTACTAATACATCTTATACAGGGACTGAACTTTCATAATGAACAGATAAATGAAGACCCTTTCACTTACATGGAGGATGATAATGTTAGGGCATCCAATGTTGATTTATCCACTGCTGACTCAGACCTGGACTCAATACCTGATGATGAAGTATTTATCATTGAGGATGATGTCACCATCTCTGGATTTGAGGACATAGAAGATACTGATGATCAAGCTACTTCCGCTGAGCTTAATCCAACTCCATTTCCCTCAATGGAAAATGTCCAAGAACTAGCTGCTAAACAAGTCTGGGCCCACAAAAAATCCATCCCAACACCAATTCCATTCCCCTCCTTACCTAATGTACTAGAATTATGGGCTAAGAAGCACTAGGAGGAAAAAAAGCTGCTCAAACCCATTCACTTCCCTAAAATGAAGAATGTTCAAGCCTTGGGAGCTGAAGACCTCTAGATCAAGAGAGGGGACATAAAAACTCTTAAGGTGACTCAAGAACTCATTTATGATAAGCTTTAGAGTCTAACCACTACAGTTGAGGACCTAACAAAAAATTTGGGGAGCTCGATGACCAAATCCTTGGATTTAACTCTCAAGTCTCTGTTACCTCAGTTGCTTGGCAGTGCCCTCCAGACACATCTCCCACTAGTAATTAACGCTAGCTTTGGTCATCATCTTTCCTCTTTTCTGAAAGAAGCTATCTAACCAAATGTCGATACCATTGCCAAAGCATCTGAACCATCTCGAAAGCTCTTACAAGAATTACTTTAAGAAGAACTGAAAGAGATTTGTCTCTTTATCCATCAAGAGTTCGAGAAGTATAGCAAGGCAGGTTCAGGTACAGCTACCTCTGGTGCTGCACATGAGGGGGAGAAATCTGTCATCATCTCCTCTGATGATGAAACTCTTGATGAACCATCTAAAGGGGAGCAGCCATCAAAGAAATCATAGACTTCCTTCATTTCAACACCCACACCTCTACGATCTTTTGATCCTACCAAGGATGCTTCAATAGACAAAGGTAAAGGCATTGCAAGTATTGATGATCAAATGATATCTTTGAGCTTGTTGCAAGAGGAAGGAGGATCCACTGCTAGGATCCAGATCTTAACAAGTTTAGAAGTGTTGATGAAATGCCAATGACCCCTGAGCAAGCAAAAGCCCAAATGATTGAGTAGAAAAGGCTGCTGATCTTAAAGATGCTGAATTAAAAAGCAAGGAGACTCTAAACCAACTCTCTCTTACTGTGAGGGAAGCACAGATGAAAAAGCTCAAGGAGATAGAAACAAAGAGAAACAATCTTTAGAAGAAATATCTAAAGATTGTAAATGAGAGGGCAGAACCAGAGCATATCACTAAGTACAAGTGTTACACTAACAAAGACAAAAATATGGTGATGACTCTATACAGAGGAAACCAGCTCACTATCTATAAAGTCAATAGCGACTTCAAGTTGAAAAGTCTGGGACTCTCTAAGTGACTGGAACTCGTGTCCCTTGCTCAAAAGAAATCTGGGACTGGTGTGACAATCCGTCAATTTACGATTGATATTTTATTCTCAAATATTATTTGAAAATATTATTTTAATGTTACAATATGAACTCACTTATTTTTGGGAAGAAATTTGGATTTACGTCTTGAAGTAGCATCGACTACGTTTAGACCGGAGGATTCTACGTTACGTGCTTACGTTTACATACACCGTCTTTGGTGACAGTCCGACATTTCAGAAAATAAATCTATCCGTAAATATTATTTTGGAGTTTTAAATTTGTGTTGGTTCATAAACTCACAAATTTACGAGAAGAGATTAGGACTTACGATTTTATTTTAACGTCCTTTACGACTAAACCGGAAACCTTAGGATTACGTATTTACGTTTTTGAACTCCGTTTTTGATGAAACAATTTTTATTGGATTCGTTTTGTGACGGTGATTCATAATTTATAAAAACGTTTTTCATAAAACGACCCGAGGGCACGCAAATCGAGAAAACTAGAATCGAGAAATACCCGTAAACTAGTGAGATGGGACAAAACACTTTGCCCCATCCCACTAGCTTATATGGGACGGCATTATGGACACCACCACACATAGGTGGCATCAATTTAACAAGTTTACACAAGTGTAAGCTTGTGCTTACACTTTAAGCCAACTCATTTACCAACTTCACAAAACTAGCAAATGGTTTCATTCTTACCATTTCCATCCATGCAATTCACTCTAAAACTCTCTCAACTCTCCTATCCTTGCCGTCCCAAATAAAGCAACAAACCCCATCTTTGATCTTTTCTAGCTACAAACCACATGTTTACTAGTCCTATTAAGGTGTTTCCTTGAAGCCTTGATCATTTGGTGGCCATATAAACAACTTTGGAGGTGATTTGCTTGTGTCCTAGGGCTGATTTTCCAACATATAATCTTGATATTTGATGGTCTTGGAGATACTTGTTGTGTTCATCAAGTTCTTGCCTTCCTAAAACAAGAAATCCACTTGGATTGGTAAAGAAGATCATCCTCTACATTTTTCTCTTATTATTTTGTAAAGAACAAATGTATTTTCTTTCATTTTGTATATGTATATGATGTATATATGATGATAAAAATGTTGTGTGGGGATCAAATGTTGATAAACATGCTTAAAAATGATGATAACCATAAGAAATGAAGCTAAAATCATGACTAAATAGTTGGCTGTATAAAAACAGTAGATAACTAAATGATGAACTGATAAAAATGCATGGTTTGATCTATTTACAGTAAGTAGATGATGTTATACACATGTGAGAGTTGGCCATGCAATGGAATCAAAATAATGAGTGAGATATGATAAAAACAAGTTAGGTGGTACAATCTGAATAAGCAGTTTTATAGGGACTGTTAAGGCAACTTAGACTCAAAATGGGCAGTAGCTATAACTAAGTCATATGTAGCACATATTATGAAGAAGTTGTCATCCAAAAATTAGTTTCTAAGTCATTGTAGAACTCTAGATATGATAAAAATGGTGAATGTGAAGTTAAAAATCAGATTTTGGAAATAATGTTTATTATTATTATATAAGCACTCACTTTATAATGTATAAAATGTAAAATATAAACCCACTAACTTATAAAACTTATTTATATAAATGTATAAAAGGTTAATTAAATGGGTAAATTATATAAATGGTGGTAAAAATAATATTTATAAGTAATAAAAACTATAAACTTGATTTTTACGACTTTTTCGGTTATCGCCGTGAAATTAACGTTTTTCATCAAATAAAACTTAGACGACCAAACCCGTCTAATGTAAAGTTTATAAAAGTTATATACTGATGTATAAGTAACTAAGACAAGTAAAAACCGATAAAACCCGAACTATAGGGCATACGGACATTAACAAGTTAAATAAACATATTGGACTAGTAAATGGACTAAATAGGATAAAAACTTGTAAAAAGAATCTATTGGGCTTAACCTATTTAGGCCCAACTTGGAAAGTATACATACTGATAATATAAGTACAAAATGGATTAAAATAAGTTAAATAACTTATAATAAGTTTATTGGACTTAAAATACATAAATAGGTAAAACTAGTAAACTAGTATAAACGTTACCGACACATAACACTAAAATGAGTAAACGAGAATATGTATACCCACTTGATCATCATATATAAATAATCATCATATGTATACATAATTGATATTTTTATAAAGTCATTGGAAAAACGTCTAAGACCGAGTATTATTTGTCTAGGTTTCCGTGATTGAAGCACGTACCGTACGACCGAATCGCCGATAACCCGCCTTCCCATATCAACGTGAGTTCATAGCCTCGCACTCTTTTAAATGTTTTTATAAATGTTTTATAAACCCGCGAGGGAGATAACATGTTAGTTTTATAAAATAGGACACCATTTGTCCCGATTGTTTGTTTATTGATTTTGGACCCGAATGATTGAAGGACCCGATTGTATGACCCAATAAATGATTAAAGGACCCGATAGATGAAATTAAATGGATTATTAAAGTTAGGTTATGTCACTAAAAGTCCCATTAGCATGAATTGTGAACTACCGGGATTTGGTAGACGCTTATGCATTTAATAGTACTATTTGGGGACGATCACCCCAGTTCGCGCCTTGACGGTTGATCTCCGTCGTGCCACATTGATTGGTAAGCGAATTTATGTATGAGAAGATTTCCATAGCGTGACCTTTGTGACGACACGCTACTTTAGATGGGCAAAATTGGTATCGGGTTAGCTACCCGTTGTTGGTTTAGTAAGGTAACAATGTCATGCGGCTTATAATAATCCAAAAATTTACAAAATACTAATAGACGCTCCGAATTACGAAGTATTGCCTGACTAGCAATACAGGGTCATACTATTGATATTATGTTTGTGTTTTGGTTTTCATAACCATATTCATATAACGGTTTTTGTTTTCATACAACATCATATGACGTATTGTATGATGTTTTTACGACATTGGCTCGTATAATAATTTTTAAGGCAAATGCCTATATTATGATTTTCGATAAGGATTTATATAAAATGACTTTGGCTATTTTATGGCCTACTACAAAGATTTGTATAAAATGATTTTGGCTATTTTACGGCCTATTACAATGATTTGTACGAATTGATTTTTGGTACTAATTTTATACCAAAGTTATATTGATGGAATTTATTAAACTCTATGAATTCACTCGGCGTTATCGCTGACCTTTTCTTTTAACATGTTTTATCTCAGGTACTTGAAGGTAATTCTCGGGAAGACGACAAGAATTCATGGCCCGCACTTAGACAATATTTTCCATTCAAACACTTTGTAAAACTTTGTATGAAATGTAATGACTTGGGACCTATGTAACTTTGATATTTATGAATGGAAATGATTTATTATTAAACGACGCGATTTTTAAGCGTTCTCTATGATGTGAGTAATGTGCTATCCCGTAACACCAACTAGTCTTCCGCTGAACTGAGTTGTATAAATTTGGGGGTGTTACAGTTTGGTATCAGAGCTCTCGTTATAGAGAACGAAAGATTTTTAAAACCAAGGTTTTGAATAAAACTTTTCAAAATCTTTTAACTAAAAACATTTTTCTAAAAATGCCTAAAAATCTTTTGACTATAACGGTGCCGAAGAATTCCCGAGTTACCGACAAGGCCAGACTGAGAAGTGTTATTTTAATATATATATATATAACTTGGATTATATATATACATATGATGTATTTTTATTACATGATTGTTTGATGATTATTTTGATATTTATACGAGGTATTTATACGACGTAGATTGTCACAATGTACCCTAAATCCCCTAGTAAATTAATCGAAGCTATTCTCGTAGGAATTCTAGCTATCCTAGATCTAAACCAAGTTGTGGATATTTATGATCCCGACAAATGGTCGATATTCGTAGAATTGTAGATATTAGTTGATTGTGATATTGAAAAAGAATTGGCGAGATTAAATCTGATATCGATGTCATGACGATCTTTCCTTATAGAGTGGAGTTTGACAAAACGTTACTACCTAGAAAGATGTCATCTGATTCGTTGTCATCCAATTCTTAAATTTGAAATCGAAAGGGTGAATGTTGCACTTGAGGCTGTCATTGGAACCATTACCCAAAAGCCTCATGCCACTAATACCTTTCCGAGAAATCTAATTGAATGTGTGAGTCATCTCATGCTAGTGACTCATTTGATAATTGTGTTGTAAGAGTTATAGGATTGGAAATTAAGTGTTGATCATATTGAGCTTTTATTGCCTTTTAAGGCCTAAGAATAAAGTTGAAAGTATTGGAATATGAGGTAGGATATTGAATTGAGTATAAAATTGGTTGAAACTTGAATAAAGTAAAAATTTAACCTATATAGGATATGAGATTATTAATAGAAGTCGTTAAGTCCTGTGATAGAATTATAAGATTTTAATCGATAGTTAGTTTATGTTAAGGGCTGTTCCTAGGCCATTGTCCACTGACGAGGATGCCCAGTGTCCAAGAAATAAATTGAAGAAATCTTCTTCTAAATTGAGACCGATGGATCTTCTAGGACATGTGGAACACCTAATGACTCTTGTAGATTAGTATTCATTGTGGTATCTTTTAAAAATCCCTAACTTAACTGAGATATCAGTTGGTAGGATGAGTTTTGAGAATTGTATGACATAGTGACACGTAATGTGTTACGGTACAATTTGACTTGTTTGTGATTAATGAAAAGACTACCTTTGATTGCTAAATTCCACATATATCGATGTTATCTATCCTTTATTGCTTCATCCTAATGTTCGCATTAGTGATGCAACCATTAAACAAGTACTCATCTTGATTCAAGTTACGTTGTGGATTATTCTTCATGAGCGCCATCGAAGTCATGAACCTCATGATTATTTGGCTAAGCTCATTTCCTATCAGATTGTAATTGGTTCTTGATGAACAACTTTTCATCACTCTTTTGCAGATCACACATTATTTTTTTATAAAGTTAAAACAGTATGCCTCGAGAAAAATTGAATTTTCATCACTATAAGGATTACTCATAGTGAGATTTATAAGTGATTGTTATTGAAATGAAGTTGTTTGTAAAACACTTTGGAAAACCTAATTGTTTTCATAATAAAGAAAATCCTTGTAAATTTATTCTTGATTCTTATCTAAGAATTAAGCATGAAAATGATTTTACTATACACATGGATGATAAAATTTTGACGAACTGAGTATTGCATCGTTAATCTTGAAATTGTATATAGTTGCGCGCCTACATACAATTTGGAATGAACTATGCAAGGCTGATTAGTAGTCACCATAAAACTGATTAATATACACCACATTTTCTTTGAAGATTGTGAAAGAATAAATTTTATGAGATCTGCAAGAAGTGAAAAATAAGGACATAGTGTTAGGGACACCTACATATGTGCCTGTAGCATCTATTCTTCCGAGCCGAATTTACTCATCTGTGGAAATTGTCTTATTTGACAATTGACAATTCGTTCTTGTCCAATTCTCCCGTAGTGAGATTCCTAGGAAAAAGTATATGATTATCGAGTGTTGATACCCGACTGGATGTATTGACGTTCTTATCATTTCTTATGATTTGATTTCATTTGAATGACCTGGGTAACGATCCGAGGAGCTTTCGAATGCGTACTCAAATTATGAAAACATGGGATATATTCATATTCATTAAATGTTTTCATCTGTATCTGATTTGAAATTCTCTCGCGTAGATTATGTGTAACCTTACTCTTCTAAGGTTAGTTGTGTCTCCAGATATCCTTGAATTTGTGGAAGGATTATGAATTATTATTAGTCTTTTGAGAAGTTCACATCTTATCAACGGCAATAAAACTGGAAAGTTGATAGTGCCAGTAAAATGGATTGATTGAGTATGACATGACGACATTGTCTTAATTAATGGGAACTCGAGTAGAATTCCCCTAAATGATAAGATGTTGATTATCAAAAGTGATCTAAATAATTCTTGATGGATGACTGTATCCTGTATTTAGACTTGAGATTATATTGTGATTGGTTGTGAATTAGTCATAGATATTATAATCTAGAAAGAACCTAATATGAATATTTAAAAGATGTTTCGGTTATCTGAAACTTTAGAAAGTATTTGTTGATGAATTAACTAGACTTTCGCCATTAAGACAAGTTGAAATTGATATTGATTATATTTCCGGTGCTGCACTTGTGGCTTGTACACTATACGACAGCACCATCTAAATTAAAGGAATTACCGTACAACTGAGAGAGTTGTCGGAGAAAGATTTTATTATACCAAGCCTGTCATCCTGAAGAGCTATGGTGTTATCTTTCCTTATATTTATAGATTACTGTGAACTGAGTAAATTGACAATCGAAAACGATATCCATAACTCGAAATGGAAGATTTGTTCGATCATTTACAAGGTTCTAGCAAATTTGATCCATAGCATGGTTATCATCAACTTCGCATCTGCGAAAGAGATTATCTATTCCAATCACTACATCCGGTGCTTGTAATGAACATTATGAGTTCCACGTGATGTCGTTTGGATTGACCAATGCACATGTAGCATTCATAAATTTGGTGAATCACGTGTGTAGGCTGTAATTTGATAAATTCATGCTCGTGATCATTAAGGACTATATGTTTGTTTATCAGAATAAGAATGAGTTAATAATTATTTATAGACTGCCCTGAATTGGCCGAGTAGTGTGAACCTGAACCTTGAATAATTAACACATGATTAAAGACTTGAACATTTACATGATTTGACTATGTGATTAAAAGGATAATGGAATATAAATTGACTCTTCAAAAATTAAGAGCCCTTTTAAGACTTTGGATTTTACCAAAAAGAAATGGAAATATGGTTTGACAAATGTTTTAACAAAGAATTTTTAAAGGGATTATTCCCTTATACACAAACCATTTAACTAAACTTCTGTTTAGGGGTAAATGTTTGTGTATACTTTTAGACAACTTAAGAGGAATTGAGGAAACTATATAAAACATGACTTGAAATTTGAAACGATAATTTACGCTTTTCAAACAAAAGAAATTTTGACCAAAGTATAAACAAAGATTTTTCAAACATTTACGAATCTTATTAATTATTTTCGATAAATCAACCAAAAATCTTGTTAATTAAATTCAAATTTATTTTGAACATTTTATATAATTGGTCGAACTAAGAAATTTAAAACTTTTTACGTTTACGCTTCATAAAAATTAACTAATAATTATTTAATTAATTATAATAATCATCGACGCTTTAGACGCCGGATTGAGAAAAACTGATAAAAATGATAGTTGAGACGAAACTAAAACATAAAGAATATGAAGAAAGAATTTTGAATAAATACAGTTATGATATTTATTTCATCAAGAGAAAGTGAACGTAATTACTGACGCTTAATATAGAAAGAATATCTGAGTAAATTGTGGACATGATACTTATATCATCATGTGAAGTGAATATAGATACCGACGCATTATGTATAAAAGATAAAGAACCAATTAGGATATATTTCTTAATAATGAAGGTGCAAAATAAATTGCCGAACAATTTAAAATAAACGATGTGTGTAAAAAGGATAAAATAGATAATAAAAAAAAGGGATTCGCAGTTAATGTAAACCAACAGATTTGAGAAGCCGATAGCGTTAAATATTTTAAAAGGCCGTTTATGGTTGCCTAAATATGGAAAATTGTGAGATATAGTTATGTTGAAATTTGTAAGTATAAGTATTATATGTATGTCATTTATGACTAAAAGTATCCTTGTCTAAATAAGTTGTACTAATGACAATTATGAAGGCCGACATCGCCTCATACATTAGTAAACGTCTAGCTATTGCAAAGGTCATCATCTGAATTTAATTCGATTTGGGTCATCGTCGACAGACTGACCAAATCTGCTAATATCATTCTCGTTAATGATAAATGCAAAAGAGTTATGTAAACATAGCATGCCTGTATCGATCATCTATATCAAGATCCTCGCTTCGCATCGAATTTCTAGAGATTTGCTCAGAAATCATTGAGAACGAACCTTGATGAGAGTACTATGTACCACCCAAATCGAAGGGACGAGGTAAAGTAACGATACAAGGTAATATAAGTGCTGTTTTATGTTTGAATGATTGACCTTTGGTAATAGACCGTATAATCGTTCCTTTGGAGAGATTATCATTAATAATTATCATATTAGGATCGAGATCGAATCTTGTTAGGATCTGAATCTTAGAGTATCTGTAAGCAGGAGTTGAGATGAAGACATCCGACATACACTCATTGTGAGTTGGACATGTCTCTTAGGTTTAAGGTTTCCTATGATGGCGAACCTATCCTTGCAAAATACCCGACCCGCGAGATATGAAATGATTGTTGAAATTAGGATTTGATTATTAACTGCCGATAGTGGGCAAGAGGTTATGTGAATATGAAATGCAGATCTTGAAGTGTCAAATGGGTAGCGAAGTTATGCCACAATTTTTAACCTTGGAGAAATGAATTCATGATCTGACAAATCATGGGATATAAGTCCCTGTCGTTTGGGACCATTGAGATGATGTAAAAGTTGGGATTGAAAGGCATATAAGCTGGATCTACCCTAGGACTTCAAAGACTGCGTGAATTATGTTTCGTAAATCGCACTTGATGGAATATCTATCAAGTGAAAATCTGAATTCTTCTTAATAGAGCTTAGATCGGCGAAAAGTTGCATTCATCAAAAACCCGTGAACATCATGGATAGAGAAAGTAAGTCAACATTAAGCCTGATCTTATTCCCGTAGTTATGTTTGATGAAACTCGCGTATTATAATGGATTACACTTGTGAGAAAAGACCGAGTGTGGAGGAAATACCCACATGGCTTTAACTCTATAAGAAGCGAGTAGTAAAGTAAGATGATCTTTGAGGACAAAGATCCTGTTTAGGGGTAAATGCTGTGACAATCCGTCAATTTACGATTGATATTTTATTCTCAAATATTATTTGAAAATATTATTTTAATGTTACAATATGAACTCACTTATTTTTGGGAAGAAATTTGGATTTACGTCTTGAAGTAGCATCGACTACGTTTCGACCGGAGGATTCTACGTTACGTGCTTACGTTTACATACACCGTCTTTGGTGACAGTCCGACATTTCAGAAAATAAATCTATCCGTAAATATTATTTTGGAGTTTTAAATTTGTGTTGGTTCATAAACTCACAAATTTACGAGAAGAGATTAGGACTTACGATTTTATTTTAACGTCCTTTACGACTAAACCGGAAACCTTAGGATTACGTATTTACGTTTTTGAACTCCGTTTTTGATGAAACAATTTTTATTGGATTCGTTTTGTGACGGTGACACATAATTTATAAAAACGTTTTTCGTAAAACGACCCGAGGGCACGCAAATCGAAAAAACTAGAATCGAGAAATACCCGTAAACTAGTGAGATGGGACAAAACACTTTGCCCCATCCCACTAGCTTATATGGGACGGCATTATGGACACCACCACACATAGGTGGCATCAATTTAACAAGTTTACACAAGTGTAAGCTTGTGCTTACACTTTAAGCCAACTCATTTACCAACTTCACAAAACTAGCAAATGGTTTCATTCTTACCATTTCCATCCATGCAATTCACTCTAAAACTCTCTCAACTCTCCTATCCTTGCCGTCCCAAATAAAGCAACAAACCCCATCTTTGATCTTTTCTAGCTACAAACCACATGTTTACTAGTCCTATTAAGGTGTTTCCTTGAAGCCTTGATCATTTGGTGGCCATATAAACAACTTTGGAGGTGATTTGCTTGTGTCCTAGGGCTGATTTTCCAACATATAATCTTGATATTTGATGGTCTTGGAGATACTTATTGTGTTCATCAAGTTCTTGCCTTCCTAAAACAAGAAATCCACTTGGATTGGTAAAGAAGATCATCCTCTACATTTTTCTCTTATTATTTTGTAAAGAACAAATGTATTTTCTTTCATTTTGTATATGTATATGATGTATATATGATGATAAAAATGTTGTGTGGGGATCAAGTGTTGATAAACATGCTTAAAAATGATGATAACCATAAGAAATGAAGCTAAAATCATGACTAAATAGTTGGCTGTATAAAAACAGTAGATAACTAAATGATGAACTGATAAAAATGCATGGTTTGATCTATTTACAGTAAGTAGATGATGTTATACACATGTGAGAGTTGGCCATGCAATGGAATCAAAATAATGAGTGAGATATGATAAAAACAAGTTAGGTGGTACAATCTGAATAAGTAGTTTTGTAGGGACTGTTAAGGCAACTTAGACTCAAAATGGGCAGTAGCTATAACTAAGTCATATGTAGCACATATTATGAAGAAGTTGTCATCCAAAAATGAGTTTCTAAGTCATTGTATAACTCTAGATATGATAAAAATGGTGAATGTGAAGTTAAAAATCAGATTTTGGAAATAATGTTTATTATTATTATATAAGCACTCACTTTATAATGTATAAAATGTAAAATATAAACCCACTAACTTATAAAACTTATTTATATAAATGTATAAAAGGTTAATTAAATGGGTAAATTATATAAATGGTGGTAAAAATAATATTTATAAGTAATAAAAACTATAAACTTGATTTTTACGACTTTTTCGGCTATCGCCGTGAAATTAACGTTTTTCATCAAATAAAACTTAGACGACCAAACCCGTCTAATGTAAAGTTTATAAAAGTTATATACTGATGTATAAGTAACTAAGACAAGTAAAAACCGATAAAACCCGAACTATAAGGCATACGGACATTAACAAGTTAAATAAACATATTGGACTAGTAAATGGAATAAATAGGATAAAAACTTGTAAAAAGAATCTATTGGGCTTAACCCATTTAGGCCCAACTTGGAAAGTATACATACTGATAATATAAGTACAAAATGGATTAAAATAAGTTAAATAACTTATAATAAGTTTATTGGACTTAAAATACATAAATAGGTAAAACTAGTAAACTAGTATAAACGTTACCGACACATAACACTAAAATGAGTAAACGAGAATATGTAAACCCACTTGATCATCATATATAAATAATCATCATATGTATACATAATTGATATTTTTATAAAGTCATTGGACAAACGTCTAAGACCGAGTATTATTTGTCTAGGTTTCCGTGATTGAAGCACGTACCGTACGACCGAATCGCCGATAACCCGCCTTCCCATATCAACGTGAGTTCATAGCCTCGCACTCTTTTAAATGTTTTTATAAATGTTTTATAAACCCGCGAGGGAGATAACATGTTAGTTTTATAAAATAGGACACCATTTGTCCTGATTGTTTGTTTATTGATTTTGGACCCGAATGATTGAATGACCCGATTGTATGACCCGATAAATGATTAAAGGACCCGATAGATGAAATTAAATGGATTATTAAAGTTAGGTTATGTCACTAAAAGTCCCATTAGCAAGAATTGTGAACTACCGGGATTTGGTAGACGCTTATGCATTTAATAGTACTATTTGGGGACGATCACCCCAGTTCGCGCCTTGACGGTTGATCCCCGTCGTGCCACATTGATTGGTAAGCGAATTTATGTATGAGAAGATTTCCATAGCGTGACCTTTGTGACGACACACTACTTTAGATGGGCAAAATTGGTATCGGGTTAGCTACCCGTTGTTGGTTTAGTAAGGTAACAATGTCATGCGGCTTATAATAATCCAAAAATTTACAAAATACTAATAGACGCTCCGAATTACGAAGTATTGCCTGACTAGCAATACAGGGTCATACTATTGATATTATGTTTGTGTTTTGGTTTTCATAACCATATTCATATAACGGTTTTTGTTTTCATACAACGTCATATGACGTATTGTATGATGTTTTTACGACATTGGCTCGTATAATAATTTTTAAGGCAAATGCCTATATTATGATTTTCGATAAGGATTTATATAAAATGTCTTTGGCTATTTTATGGCCTACTACAAAGATTTGTATAAAATGATTTTGGCTATTTTACGGCCTATTACAATGATTTGTACGAATTGATTTTTGGTACTAATTTTATACCAAAGTTATATTGATGGAATTTATTAAACTCTATGAATTCACTCGGCGTTATCGCTGACCTTTTCTTTTAACATGTTTTATCTCAGGTACTTGAAGGTAATTCTCGAGAAGACGACAAGAATTCATGGCCCGCACTTAAACAATATTTTCCATTCAAACACTTTGTAAAACTTTGTATGAAATGTAATGACTTGGGACCTATGTAACTTTGATATTTATGAATGGAAATGATTTATTATTAAACGACGCGACTTTTAAGCGTTGTCTATGATGTGAGTAATGTGCTATCCCGTAACACCAACTAGTCTTCCGCTGAACTGAGTTGTATAAATTTGGGGGTGTTACAACTGGTGCGGCCCAGATGATAAGAAAACTCAGATTATAGCTCAAAGTAAAAATAAAAGAAGTTAAATACTATTCAAAAGTAAGATAGGACAGTAATTCCCACGAGGCATAATTGGTTAAGAGAAAGTTTTAAGTGTGATGAGGTCAAGTGTTCGAGACCCACTTGCTACTACTTTTGCTTATTTTTTTCTTTTTCTTTGATTATTAGACAATAGGCCCCAACTTATTTACATAAGATGAAACATATTAAACACGAAAACACAATCTTAATCCCCAAATATTAAGTGCACAAATAGGAACTTTGGCCTAAAATTAAGCACTACTAATAAGCATCTATTATAAAACCCGTAATACTTCTTTAATTTCGTGGATAAAATGTTCTTTTTAGAGGGGAAGAGTTGCAAAACCCGTATTTTGAAAATATGTTTTTTCCATTTTGGTTTCATATAATATAAGTTATGGATTTAAATAAATAAAGAAGTTTGAATATTAAACCTTATGTTATAATATTTTGAAAATTATGAAAATATAACATAAAGTAAATTTTTTATATATTTTCCTATATAATAAAAAACAAATTTTGGTAAATAAAACCAAAAGAAAAAGATTTCATTTTATCTATTGGTGTTATTTTGAGAAATTAGTAAAAACATATTAAACATGTCTCCCTTGATTATGGAACTTACTAAAACACAAAAATCGTTCCCCTAAACCTATGTACCATGTTTTATTCTTCCCAAAAACACAATTCCACCATTGTTAGACTTTCAAGTTTTTCTCTCCATCTTCCATTGAAGAAACCTTGGTTTTCTAGTTTTTCTTGTGCAAATCCTCACTCAATCTTTAGTATTGTTTTGGTGTTATGGTGATTCTATCATCATCATATGCATCTTCCATGTAAGTTTGTTCAGCCTCTAATTCTATGTGTCACCATGGTCATTATTTATTTTTATGTATTATGGAATTAGGGTTTTTTTATAAACCCTAATCTTATGTTGTGGTGGTCTAAACAAATTCACAAATGATCATAACTTGTTTTTATGTTTAAATAACCCTTAGAGGACTTAGTTAAGTTTATTCATCATAAGAATCATGGTTTTAAAACCCTAGGTTGGTTTAGATGGGTAAAACTCAATATTTAAACAAGGGTTTTTGGCAGTTTCGAAAAGGGTCATTTTGTAACCATTATAAAAAGAGTTTTAAAATAGCTTTTTACATGAATTGTAAAACTCGCACGCTTTTATCATGAATAGTACCCTTAGGATCGCACTTACTAGATTATAACTTTCCTATTATAGCATGATTACGATTACGCGTTAGGATTTTACGTATTACGTACGTGTTAGAACACGATAAGTATTTACTACGCACGAACACGCAATAATTATTTGACAATAATTAATCACGAACATGCGATCATGAAATCATGAACGTAATTAAATCACGAACTATTATTAATTACGTATATATATATGTATATATATATATATATATATATATATATATATATATATATATATATATATATATATATATATATATATATATATATATATATATATATATATATATATATTACGAGCGTAAATAAATATATTAGGTCACGGTAATTACTTAACGAGAACACACAAAACGCGAACACAAATAAACACGAACAAATAATTAAACATCGAGACATGGAAAACGGTACGGGTACCCCATGTGGGGCCCCTACCCGCGGCAACAAGAAGGAGATGGGCCAAGCCCATCTCAAATTTTACTAAAGGGGGTTAAGGTAAAATTGGCTAGTCATTTATCACTTTACAGAAGGTTAAACAAAAACCTAAAAATATTTTCTCCTTCTCCTTCTTTTTCTTTGTTTGGCCGCCACACATAAAAATACCAAGGGGAGTGTTTATTTGATTTTGATCTTGGTTTTTGGTGCATGTGTCGTGTTTGTTCATCCTCGTTTAGATCCACGCATTCGGTATATTTTTTTTACCCTTTTTTCTTTTTGATTTGATCTAATAATAAATTAAGAACATGATGTTTTTAAAACCTAATTAAAAACATAGATCTATCATGAAAATGGTTTTTGGGTAAATAAAAAAGGATGGTTTAGGGGTGTTTTGTTTGGCCGGCGCCTAAAATGAACCCCAAGGGGGTCTCGGTTTGGCTACTCGACCACCACCGAGACCATATGGTCCCGGTTGGGTGGTGTGGGTCCCACGGCAGCAGCAAGACAAGGGGAACCCCGAAGTGGTTCGGGGAATGGTGTCGATTTCATGTCTGGTTCATGGTTTCTAGTCAAGATCCGGTTCACGGTTTATGTTAAGATTATTTTTTTATATAATCATATGTTAAAATTAAATTAATTAATATGACATGATTAATTTAATAAACATGACTTAGGTTATATTAATTATTAAAATCATAAAATTATTAACCTAAGTATTTTATATTTTCTAGACTTATAATTAATTAATTATTTAAAAACCATGGTTATAATTATTTAATTAACATGACTTAGGTTATATTATTAATAAATAATAATACATGTTTTAACCTAAGTATTTAACCTTATTTAATTAAAACATGATATATTTTAGTTAAATACTTTTAACCTATAGTTTATTTAAATTACATGAAATAATTAATAAACTATACATTATATCATTATGACTTAGAAAATAATCATGAAAACACTTAGGCTTATATACTTAGCTTATTTAACCAGCTTATATCTAACTATGGAAACTTTCTATTTTTAGAAACTTATTTAATTAAGGCAGCTAATCTATATATGGAAACATTCTATTTTAGAAACTTATTTAACTCAGGCAGCTAATCTATTTATAGAAACTTTTTATTTTTTGAAACTATTTAATTAAGGCAGATGATCTATTTATGGAAACTTTATATTTATAGAAACTTATCTATTTTAAGTCGTAATTCTATTTTTGGAAACTTTCTATTTTTGGAAACTTTCTATTTTGTAAACTTTCTATTTTAGGAAACCTGCTATTTTTGGAAAGTTACTTATTATTACACAGTAAGTATAATAATACATGAAATACCAGAAATACTTAATCAGAATAGACAGAATATAAGATAAACACAGTTTAAGGCTTAAAACAGTAAAACATGATATGAACATATAAAATAAGCTAAGACATGAAATAAAACCAGTTACGTATTTAGTAAGCAGATACCGAAGTAGGATTCTCCTCAGTTCATCTTCTTTGTTCATTGGACATAAGGTACGGATTCCCGTCCTTTCAGTATGGACATTCTTTCCTTATTAGGATTCCCCGTATGCAGCCAAATGTTTTCCCGTAGTATAAGTTTATATGTTTGACTTGCTTATGTTTAATTTAGAATACCTATAGCCATATACATGCATGACCAGTTTCACCTAGTTATGGAGGTACCATAACCATAACATTAGAGGCACTAATGTTATGACTTCACCACGGCGGAGTGATTGCTCGTGGCGTCCCTTAAGCTTTTGGCCATATTATTATATTTATCATGTGGGGCGTATGGGTGCATCCTAGTTACATGTTTTCAGCAGATTACTCAGTGTGAATGTGGTGTGTGCCTTGCATCCTTCACAAGGAGCTGATCCCTCCTACCTAAACCAGTATATTAAATTAGAGGCAGCCCCTCTAATTTGCATGATGAGGTCACCCCTCCAAGTATTCATGCACGGTGGATTTTCATAACCTATATTGGCTTATGGTAGAACATGCTAAACAGTTTTTATAAGATAAACAAAAAGGCTTTTCAAACTATAAAACTAGTTTTATCAAGACTTAACCAGGTTACTCAGGACTTAGTTTCTTCCGCTGTTGTATGTTATATGCTTGTCTTATTCATGCTTTATTGTACATTCGTGCACAGAGCGTATTGCTCACCCGTTTTCCTTTTCTATGTTCCCAAAACGGTAGGTACTCAGGGACGCTCGTAGACTTTAAGCGTACGTGCATATGGACTGGAAGCTTTCTAGCCTTTCTTTACTTTATGCATCATCTTTCCTTTATACATTTGCTATGGACATTTTTTAGTCCTTTCCTTTTCAGTACTATGTTTGTGTGTGATGAGCTTTACTTTTGGACTACCGATGTTTGATTCCGGTATTTTCCTTTTATGGTCATGTGATGTTTAGACATTTTTCCTTGTATGCTTTGATGACACGCCATAATTACGCGTGACATTCCATTATCAAAATGGGGTGTTACAATTATGGTATTAGAGCCAAGGCTTCGACCTGTAGGCTCTCAAAATATGACCTGTGATTAGTGGGTAGTCACTATGGTCTTCCTGGAACTGACAGTTGTTTTCATGCATTCATCATTTTTATGCATACATATATATATGTCATTGTCGCAGATTTATGACTAAGTAATGGTTGGTACAAGACTGGCCCTATTTAGTCGCATGTGTTTTATCGAAACTTTTAAATTTGGGACCGACCCATAGGCGTCCCCTCGCCATGTCTTCTATTTTGGGTGAACTGACCATAGGCGTTCACTCTCGAGCATACAAAAGTTTTCATAAAACTGCATCATGCATTCATACACAAAATTTTCTTGCATAAAATTTTTCTCTTGAAATTTTGGTATAAATTTTTTCATGTATATATATATATTTTATGTTTTGATCTGTTTAATCATATGTTTTATGTTATACTGTCAGATGGTTCTCACACGCGAACAAGAACAGCTCAATGCTGCAATCCAAGCTGCAATGCAAGCTTTGCTTCCTCAACTGAGGAACGACATCAGGGCTGAAGTTCAAGCTGCCAACAATCAGCAGCATAATCAGGCACCTCCTCCTCCTCCTCCAGTGACATTAGCAGTATGGCTGGAGAGATTCAACAAGCTCCGTCCTCGAGATTTGGAGAAGACAGATAGCCCCAGTGATGCTGAAAGCTGGTTGGCTCACATCGAGAAGATTTTCAATGCTATGGGTTGTGACCCCGCATACAAGGCGAGGTTAGCATGCTATCGGTTCGAAGGAGATGTGCTAAATTGGTGGTTAGCGTTGATGCAGTCTGAGGGTGGTGACGAGTGGGTTGATGGTATAACTTTGGCTCAGTTCAAGGACAGGGTGATGGAGAAGTTCTTTCCCAAGACTGAGCAAGACAAGCTCACGAGGGAGTACCATGGGATCCGACAGAGAGCTGGGGAGAATAGCAACGAGTTTATGCAGCGCTTTCTTCGCCTAGCTGGTTTCCTTGGTGCGGCAGCAGGTACTCCTGAAGAGCAGGCACACCACTTTAGGTGGGCTCTTCGCATATCGGTCGCAAACAATCTGGTGTGCGCTACGTTCAACACTGTAGCACAAGTGGCCGATGCAGCACGCAAGCTGGAGATGCTGCAGGAGAGAGATGAGTTCGGGGAAGCTGAGAGACCCGACAAGAGGTAAACATTCGTATTCAAGCGGTGATCTATCCGTATTCTTTCCATGTATGTCAATTATTCATATCTTTATATGTATCTTCCAGGCAGAAAACTGGGGACCGGTCTCAGCAGCAGCCTCATCAGCCCAAGGGAAACGGTCAGACTAACGACCGTTCTGCTACGGGTAGGCGTGGCGGTAATGATAATTACCGTAACAACGCTTGTCACTCCAACAACAACATGTCCTAATACTTACGAATTTTCTTATGATTTCATGTTATAACTCATATTCTGACACTTTAGCAAAACTTCCACCAGGAACCATGGAAACGGTAGGGACCAGAACCAGAGAGGTTCACAGCCTAGCCGTCCATCTATCACTGGTATTCAATCTTACGATTATCCGTAGGCACCCAGGGCCATGTCGCCGTAACACTAATGCATGCTTCAAGTGTGGTCTTCCTGGCCATATCATGAAGGATTGCCGTAAGGGCGAGATGGAGGGTACATCGGGACATGCTGATTCCAAGCCGCATCCTACCACCGGGCGTGTCTACACGACATCTCGAGACCAGACCAACAAGTCTACAGGTACCATCACTGGAATCTTGTATATGTATGGTCAAGCTGCTTGCGTTCTTTTCGATACGGGTGCTACTCACTCGGTTATTTCTACTGTTTATGCTAAGAACATTCGGATGCTCCTCATGCCACTAGAGAATAGGCTTACTATTTCCACGCCTTTGAGGGACTCTGTATTAATCACCCATGTATACAAGAGTCTTCCCCTAGAATTTGACGATAAGGTTCGACCTGTTGACGCACTTCCGCTGGACATGAATGACTTCGACATGATTTTGGGCATGGATTGGCTATCCAAGCATCATGCTACCATAGACTGCCATTCATATCGAGTTATGTTAATGCACCAGAGTACATTCATAACGGGTTCGTACCCGGACGGTCTGTACAAATCATATCTACCTTGCAAGCGCGTGCACTACTGTCACATGGTTGCGAAGGTTATCTAGCTATGGTTCACGACACGGATGCTGAATCTCCATCAATTCAGGATCAACCTATAGTGTCAGAATTCCAAGATGTTTTTCCAGCAGAACTTCCGGGCATACCACCTGCACGAGAAGTGGAATTCAGTATCGAGCTTATTCCAGGAGCCGAACCAATCTCCAAGGCTCCTTATCGCATGGCTCCCAAAGAGCTGAAGGAGCTGATGGATCAACTACAAGAACTTCTTGAACGAGGTTTCATTCGACCGAGCGCATCTCCATGGAGCGCACCGGTCTTGTTTGTTAAGAAGAAGGACGGCAGTATGCGTCTTTGCATAGACTATCGCGAGCTCAACAAGATTACTATCCGGAATAGGTATCCACTACCACGTATAGACGATCTGTTTGACCAACTTCAAGGGGCCAAACACTTCTCCAAGATTGATCTTAGGTCAGGCTATCATCAGCTACGGGTCAAGGAGCAGGAAATCGCCAAGACTGCTTTTCATACCCGTTATAGCCACTACGAGTTTGTAGTTATGCCATTCGGCCTGACAAATGCTCCAGCAGTGTTCATGGATTTGATGAACCGAATATTCCATGAATTTCTGGACAAGTTCATCATTGTATTCATCGATGACATCCTGATTTTCTCAAAGTCCAAGGAGGAACACGAAGACCATCTTCGTACAGTACTACAGATTCTTCGCCAGAAGCAGTTGTATGCTAAATTCTCCAAGTGCGAGTTCTGGTTAGACAAGGTGGCATTCTTAGGTCACATTGTATCAGTAGAATGAATCACTATGGATCCATCGAAGGTTGAGGCCATTACTAAGTGGCCAAGGCCGACATCAGCGACGGAAGTCCGCAGTTTCTTAGGCTTAGCTGTCTATTACTGTAGGTTCGTGGAGAACTTTTCCCGCTTAGCACTACCATTGACCAAACTGATGCGGAAAGGGGAGAAATTCGTCTGGACTGAAGAACGAGAGAAGAGCTTTGAAGACCTGAAGCAAAAGCTAGTATCTGCACCTATTCTTACTCTCCCATCTGGTACGGGTGGATTTAAATCTACAGCGATGCATCGGGGAAGGGACTTGGCTGTGTTCTCATGCAACATAGGAAAGTGATCGTGTACGCTTCACGACAGCTTAAGCCTTATGAAGAAAATTACCCCACGCATGACTTGGAACTTGCTGCAGTCGTGTTTGCATTGAAGATATGGAGACACTACCTATATGGAGAATCATGTGACATTTTCACGGACCACAAGAGCTTGAAGTATATCTTCACTCAACGTGAATTGAACATGAGGCAGAGGAGATGGTTAGAGCTGTTGAAGGATTATGACATTAATCTACAGTATCATCCCGGAAAGGAAAATGTAGTAGCAGATGCTATTAGCAGGAAGTCGGGAATGATCAACGGCGTTAAAATCAAAGAAGAAATCAGAAGAGACTTGGAGCGACTACTGATAGTTGTAAAATTACCCCTTTAGGAAAAGGAAGCAACAAATAGGGTAAGCACGACGATTTAGGAAAACCGTGTGTAAATGACCCTAAAGTGAGTTCGTTCTCAAGGAGGCTAGTGTGTTATGTGTGTAATGATTTGGATTATCTTTGTGACTATATTTTTGAGAAAGAAAAATAGAAATGAGATTAGAAGAGAATGACGGTTACGAAGACGGATTAAACTAAGTCGAAAAAGGTATATACGTAAAATCGTAAAAAGTGCTAAAATTAAAATTTTACCCTAAAAATTCCTAAAAATTACCAAAAATCCACAATAACATTCTAAGAGTTTACAAAAAATCTAAACTTGCTAAAACCTTTTAATTAATTAGATAATGACTTTTTAATGCTAATTAAAGCCCTAAAAATCAAAATTAATTATTAAAAAGCCCTAAACAAGATTTTAAAGTTTGTAAACCTCAAAAATATCCTAATTAAGCTAAAAAGTATTTTTCAAAATTTTAAAACAACTAAAAACTATTTTTAAACAATTAAAAACTACTAAAATCAATTAAAACTTAAATTAATTCTAGAAAATAATTAAAAGACTTTAAAAATATTTGGAAAGTTGCAAAAATCCTAATTAAGTGTTTAGAACCTAGGAAAAATATAAAAACTTAGAAAATCAGACTTTTAATTTTTAATAATAAAATAATATTAAAATAATATTAAAAATCCAAAAATTATAAAAAATTCTAAAAACTTGCAAACTAGCTTAATTTAACCTAAATAACTCAGAAATGAAAGTGAAATTACCTAAATACCCCTATTGGGCCTAGAAAATGGGCTAAACCCAAAACAGTAGCTTATTGGGCCAAATTTGGACCCAATAACAAAAAGTGTTCAAAATAAGCCCAAAAAGCACAGTTGACTCCAAATTTGATTTTAAACAACTTTTTCCAAAGGCCCAAAAGCTGAAAATGTGAAATAAGCTAACTTATAACAGGCAGCTTATTCTTAATGGGCTTTTTGGCCCATTAAGCTATAAGCCAATGCCATAAGCTAAAATTTGACACACAAGCTTCTTTTGACCTAATAATGACTTCTACAAAAAGAAATTTGAAATAAGCCAAAGGAATAAGCCTGAAAATGCAATAAGCAATCTACAGAAAACGACAAAATAGTCGTTTTTGAGTTCTAGGCCACCCGCAAGTGCTGATTCAAGTTCCAAAAGCTTTATAATGACTTAATTAAGCAAAATCAACAAAGAGTTTTCAAATAAGCTGACTCAATAAGCTGGAAAAAGCAAATAAGCACTTATGTAAAAGTCAAATATGTTGGTTTTCTAGTAAAAAGTCAAAGTCAAAGTCCAATAAGGTCCAGCCTACTTAAATGGGTCAAATAAGGAAGACCTATTACAAAAAATAAGTTGTTGCAAGTCTGGATAAGCTAGAATAGCTTATTGATAAACTGAGTTCAAAATTACACTAGCAGAGGCTAGTTTTGGGTGTTGAGTAGTGGAAATTTTTCCACTGCTTGACTTGTTTGACTTTTTGTCTTTAGTGACTTTTTTGGAGATTCAGATTATACAAAGGCACCCAAATGATCTTTGGATCATAAGGAGTCAATAACAATCAAAATAACACAATCACTAACACCCAATTGATACAGTTTAATCAATCAATCACCAGACATGATACAGACATGAAACAATAAGCAGTTAAGCACTTATGAGCAGTTTTAGCACAAATCAGCCAGCCAAATTCAACCAAATGCATACACAAGCTATTATAAACTCCAATAAGCAAGTCTAAACAGGTTTCATGCAATGGTTCAAAGAATTAAGCAAGATTCAAGCCAATGAAAGTTACTGATGAACACTAACACATGCAGTTTTCTACTTTGCTGATGTATTTGACACTTAAACCATATTCAACACTCAATATCAGGCAAATAAGTTATAATAATGATGTTCTAACAACTTTCAACCCTAAGCATGCACAAATACTAGATTTCACCAAAATCTTAGGTCAAAAACAGTCAAATTCACCAAGTTATAGCAGATTGTTTGATTTGAAGTTTCAAACCCACAAACTTGCAGCAAAACACTCTCAACAAGGTATATATCAGATACCAAGCATAAACAACACAATCCAACAACACAATATCAAGTTACAAGCACAAACAGATAGTCCCAAACACCCCTTTATCTTTTCCAAATCAAATTTTTCAAAGGCAAAGTGAGATTTAAGGCCACCCAATCATCAATTAACACTATAACAAGTAAGATTAACAGATTCAAGCAAGAACAAGCCACAAAATTCACAAGATCACAAGTCACATACAAATATCACCAAAAATCAAGATTTAAGCAGATTTTAGGATTAAGTATGCAAACCTCATGGATGTACATCCACACCCACGAATTTTGAGCTTATGTGCTAGCAAGAACAAGCACAAGCTTCCACAATAAAGCGTGCTAAGAATCAACAAAGTTAGAAGCACAAGTATAAAAATCAGAAACATGGAAAATCTTGATTAATGCAACCTTGTTACCCCACACTTGATTATCCCCAAGTTATACGCCTCACCACACCTTAATCAACTCAATTAGGATGCTATGATCAGCCCTATAACCCAAGAATTCCAAGATAGAAACAAGAACTTAGCAAAATATCAAGAAAATGAGAAAATGTGCAAACTTTTGCACACTCCTCTTTTGAAAACAAGTTTTAAACTTCAAATTCAGTAAGCAATAAACATAAACAAGCAGTAAATAGATGGCACTTGGTCTTTCTTCAAAACACTTAACTCAAATTCATTAATCAGAAAAGGGATTTACAAGTGTTTGAACAAAGGAAAAACTAAAAGCAAACTACAAATGTTGCACCCTAATGCCTTTATATAGGCTACATGGTAAACTAGTAAGCAATAAAAAACGTAAAAACCTAGTCTTGAACTTCCAGAATTGCCCTTGAGGTTTTGTCTTCTTTGGAGAATCATGTGACTGAATTTGTCATGTAGTTGAGGTGTGAGCTGTTGGAATAGCATCAAGGGCTCATAATGAGCTTAGGATGTAAGCAAGATTGTGAGGCGTTGGATGGCTGGCTCCATCTTGTCTTCTTCCTCAAACGTGTAGCAGGGCATGTCCCATGTGGCATGTGGGGTAAAGTGGTGACCAATATTAAGGTTGGGTTATGTTAACATGATCATTAATCATTAATCTGCACCATTTGAAGGTTTAATTACAAGTAATTAAGAAAACCCCAAATTGTGTTCTTGGTGAATAGTTATGTGTTTGATCCTGTTTTGGGGTTAAAACATGTTTAAAAACATGTTAGGCGCCAGATTTAAACTTAATTAAATAAGTTGTTAATCTGGTTGGTGGATTGGTGAGGTGGCAGAATGGAGAGAGGGGATTGGTGGAAAGTGTGAGTGGGGTGAGGTGGCAACTCCTGGTTGGTTAAGGTAAGTTTGATGTCTGGCCAGGTTAAGCCCCTCTCCTTCTTCCTTTCTTTCATTTTGTAAATAAACACATAAAATCCGATTTCCTTTGTAATCCAACTTTTCATTTTCACACTTTTGCCCCAAAATATTTTGTAAAGTAAATTCAGGGGTATTTCTTGCCATTTTTGAATTCTTCAAGGGCTGATTTGGCATTTTGATGATGGATAATGGTCTTGACTTGTATAATTGATGTTTTGGAGGACTGAATTTGCCAAGTCATGTTTGATGAGGGACCATTTTTGCCAAATGTTGAAAGTCAAGGGTCCTTTTTGTAATTTTGGGATTTTCAAAGGACCAAACTTGTAATTTCTTGTTCTTTGAAGGACTTCATGATGTATTTGACTTTGTGGAGGATATTGGTTGACAATTTAGCTTTGTTGAGGGGCTAAGCTTGCCAAATCTTCAAAGTAGATGGCCCTTTTTGTAATTTTGACAAACTTTAGGGACCAAACTTGTAATTATGAAGATACAAGGGTATAAAGTGTCAATTCTTCCATATTGGAGGACCCTTCTTCATAATTCTTCAAATCTTCAAGGGTTGATCTTGGGAAAGTCTTCATTAGAGCTTGGTTCATTGTGCGGCTTCGTTTCCCGTGTTCGTTTTTGAATGATTCTTGTGATCTTTTGTCATTTTCTCAATATCCATACCTAAAATACACAAGCAAAAAACACAAGCATATATATGGGTATTTTGGTGATATTTAATGCATTTTAAGCTCTATTTGGAAGATGAGACTATGTATAAAAGCAGTCGCATCACTCCCCCATACTAAACCATTGTCGTGCCCTCACGCAATGCTAGAATAAAGTATCGTAGCATCTCCAAAATTCATTTTATTCACTTTATTGAATGATAAACTAGATACACTACTACTATTGCTACTACTACTTGCGTTTTAGACATAATGTATGATTTTCATCGCAAAATGGGACGTTTAGGTTCATAGAATAAGAACACGTGAATGCTTTGTTAGAAATAATTTCATCGTCCTTGATTTTCACCCCAATTCCATACCAAGCGTGCAACGAGATCATTGTCTTTATAAGTTAGTAATGCTAACACTACTCATATGCCCTAATCACGTACTTATCCTCCCATTATTCCTAAGTTGTATCTCTTATATTTTATGTTGTCTTGAATGTTTCACGAGGATACATTGTTTGACTTATGCGATAATAGAGATTTAGGTCTAAAAATAGAGTCCTAACGGTGTAACCAAGACCATCAAATCAATAACCCCTCCTAATAGACAACGATGTTAAAAAATTAAGTTGACAAGAAGAATCGATAAATACGGTTTTATAACGGTTTTGAACATGAGACTTATTACCAAGACTTTTATACGCCCCCTAACGGAAGGGCCTTATTATCTTTGGTTTACCTCAATCTTTTATTCAACTTCGCCATGAAGCTTTTATTATGACTTCGGTCTTGCCTTGCCTTTTATTATCCACCTCATCGGTAGTTTTATTAGCCAAAGACGTATATCCTCACGCTAAGGCGGATTTTGGATCTTTAAAGCTTCGAAGATTAAGGCTTGATTCACTTTCAATTTTGCATAGATTTTTCGGCCTTGTGGGGCTTCAAATTGTTTGCTTGATTTAGGTGAGCACTTGAAATCTTATTATTGGGTGAAGCTTTTGATTATTCGGGTGCCAATACTTCAAAACCGTGACGCTGGCGATACCTTAATGTCTTCCCAATTTAATTACACGGAAGCTACTAGAAAAGACTAGAAACCCAACAATCCCAACTAAACCGCTAAGTCAATATTTATTAAGCAAAAAAAATTTACATGCGAAGGGAGAATAAGCAAACAACGAGAACACATGAGTTTTTGAAAGAATACGAGTACCCTACGTTTAGCATAGTAACTTATAATTAACCCTATCATTTCTCGTCCTCATTTAAGAGACTTAGCCTAATGTGAAGTTAAGGAATCAAAGCTAAGTGCTCAACATGCACGGTCGAGTCAAAAATTACTCTTATTCTCGCCATCGGAAAACCTACATTCGTGTCTTCAAACACTTATAAAATATGAGAAAAAATTTAAAATTTGGCCATTTTTAGCCTTATTTTGCAACAAAATGATAAACAAAAAGATAAACTTTGGAAAGCGTGAAGGTTTGGCAAGGCAAGTATCTATTCACCCCCCCATACTAAAGTTAAACATTGTCCTTAATGTTTCAAGTCTAGGGGTGCAAACACCCCCATACTAGAGACGTAGTCGAATGCCTAATCTAGCATGGAAAGGGTGTAACCAATAAATTAATAGCCGTTTATGAAGTGTGCTAAAAACCTAAGGTTAGAACATCAAAAGGATATATCATGGATATTGAGAAAGTCTTCAAAGCAAACGATCGAGTGCTCCTATAAACGAACACGAGAGGCTCCAATCGAGAAGATCATGATCATCTAAAATTCACAATTCACAAACAACCACGAAACAAAGGTTGGAATGGCACAAATACCCACACGTTAACTACATTAGAAAGCGATAATATATACATAGGATAAGCATGGGACTCCCCCACGAGGCTCCTCGTTTTTGATTACCGAGTCATGAGCTTGACTTGATCCCCTCAATACTAATTATCATTGGGGAAGGTGACTTGGTCGAGGTAGTTCAAGGATGGAACTTCCCCGCCAAAGTAGTGCTTCAACCTATGTCCATTCACCTTGAAGTTAGGACCATCATCTTGAGCTAGCTCGATGGTCCCATACGGAAACACTTGAGTCACGGTGAATGGACCGGACCAACGGGATTTCATTTTACCGGAAAAGATTTTCAAGCGAGAATTAAAAAGCAAAACTTGATCCCCAATGTTAAAAACCCGGTTTTTAATTTTAGAATCATGCAACTTTTTAGTTTTTTCCTTATAAATCAATGAATTTTCATAAGCAATGTCTCTCAATTCATCGAATTCATTTAATTGCATTTTCTGGTGTTTTCCCGCGGTCTCCATATCATCATTACAATGCTTTAGGGCCCAATAAGCCTTGTGTTCTAACTCGATAGGCAAATGACAATTCTTTCCATACACAAGCTTATAGGGAGTGCACCCAATGGGTGTCTTATAAGCGGTCCTAAAGGCCCATAAAGCATCGTCCAACTTATCCGACCACAATTGTCGGTTTTCCCCAACGGATCTCTCCAAGATCCTCTTCAACGCTCGGTTTGAAACCTCGACTTGCCCACTCGTTTGTGGGTGATAAGCCGTAGAAAGCCAATGTGTAACCCCATATTTCCTTAGGACCCTTTCAAATTGGTCGTTACAAAAATGGGTTCCACAATCGCTTATGATTGCACGAGGGGTTCCAAACCGAGAAAACAAGCTTTTCAAAAACTTGACTACCACACGAGCATCATTGGTGGGCAAAGCCTTAGCTTCCACCCACTTAGATAGGTAGTCAACCGCAACGAGAATGTACTTATTACCACGAGATGATGGGAACGGCCCCATAAAGTCTATACCCCAAACGTCAAAGATCTCACACACTTGGATGATATTTTGTGGCATTTCATCTTTTTGTGCGGCTTTTCCTTGTCATTGGCATGCATCACACGACTTCACAAGATCTTGTGCATCTCAGTAAATAGTAGGCCAAAAGAAGCCGGCATCAAACACCTTTTTATCCGTGAGATTAGCACCGTGGTGACCACCCGTGGGTCCCTCATGGCAAGCTCTAAGGATGTTAGAAGCTTCGGTGCCAAATACACAACGTCGGATGATTTGATCCGTACAAGTTCGAAACAAGTAAGGGTCGTTCCAAAAGTAGAACTTGACGTCACGAAAGAATTTGCGTTTTTCTTGAGTCGTCATACCCTTAACGATGAAGTTACCCGCATGGTAATTTGCAAGATCCTCAAACCATGGGGTGGAAGGATCAAGCTTAGAATTCACTACACCAAGTGTCTCGAGCGGAAATGTTTCGGTGATTTCCTTTGGCTCGTAAACACTTTGGTGAGGATCTTCCAAACGAGAAAGATGGTCGGCCGCTAGATTCTCGGCTCCTTTTTTGTCAACGATGGTGTGATTAAATTCTTGAAGGAGGAGAATCCAACGCAGTAATCTAGGCTTAGCATCTTGCTTTGCCATGAGATACTTGATAGCCGAATGGTCCGTATACACTATGCATTTAGCTAAGACGAGATAAGGTCGGAAATTCTCAAATGCATACACCACGGCAAGGAACTCCTTCTCCGTTGTAGTGTATTTTAGTTGAGCCTCGGTCATCGTCTTGCTAGCATAGTGAATAGGCAAGAAGTGCTTATCATGATGTTGCCCCAAAACGGCCCCAATAGCGTAATCGCTAGCATCACACATGAGCTCAAAGGGGAGGTTCCAATTGGGAGCAACAAGAATTGGAGCTTCGGTAAGTTTCCTCTTAAGGATTTCAAAGGCTCGTACACAATCTTCGTCAAAGACAAAACGTGCCTCTTTTTCAAGAAGATGTGTAATGGGTCGAGAGATCTTTGAAAAATCCTTGATGAATCGACGATAAAAGCCCGCGTGACCTAGGAAACTCCTAACTCCATTAACGGTTTTGGGATGAGGTAATTTGGCGATGACGTCTACCTTAGCTTGATCTACCTCAATCCTCGCTTTCGAGACCTTGTGCCCTAAGACGATTCCACTCTTAACCATAAAATGACATTTTCCCAATTGAGCACAAGGTTGGTTTCCTCACAACGTTTCAACATTCTCTCAAGGTTCGACAAACACGAAGTGAACGAACTACCAAACACGGAAAAGTCATCCATGAAGACTTCCATCGTCTTCTCGATCAGGTCATGAAAAATAGCCATCATGCACCTTTGAAAGGTTCCCGGTGCATTGCAAAGTCCGAATGGCATTCTATGATAGGAAAACGTTCCATATGGACACGTAAACGTAGTTTTTTCTTGATCACGAGGATCGATGGGAATTTGGAAGTAACCGGAAAAACCATCTAAAAAGCAATAGAAATCGTTTCCTGCAAGACGCTCCAACATTTGGTCCATGAAGGGCAAGGGAAAATGGTCTTTTCGAGTGGCTTCATTCAACTTTCGATAGTCAATGCACACTCTCCATCCGGTCACGAGTCTAGTGGGAATCAACTCGTTGGCATCATTTGGCACAACGGTCATCCCTCCCTTTTTAGGGACACAATGAATAGGACTCACCCAAGGGCTATCGGAAATAGGGTAAATCATTCCCGCGTCAAGGAGTTTAAGGACCTCCTTTTTAATGACGTCGTGAATTTTGGGGTTCACCCTCCTTTGACTTTGGATTGCGGGCTTGTAATCCTCCTCCATTTAGATTTTGTGGGTACAAAACTTGGGATCGATTCCCTTAATGTCGGATAAATTCCACGCAATTGCCCCTTTGTGATCCTTTAGAACATCGACAAGTGCGGTTTTTTCATCATTCGAAAGTTCCTTCGCAATAATAACCGGCAACTTGTCGTCCTCCTCCAAATAGACATATTCGAGATGAGGAGGTAAATCTTTCAACTCAAGGATAGGTGGTTCCTCAAGTGAAGATTTGGGCTCGATACTCATAACCTCCTCGGGTGGAGGAAATGGGAAATCGTTGAGAAAATCCTTGATAATTGAGAAGTCCTCATCGTTGTCGAGGTCTTCGTCACAAGTACGTGGAACATCGAATTCTTCCAACGTAAAACCACCACCTTCAAATGGAGTTAAGGTTGGTGTCGAATTATCAAGAATTGGATCTAACATAGTGGGATTGCCACTAGTCTCTTCATCACCAAAACCTAGAACTTCTTGTGAAAATTCCTCGCAAACCACGTCGATCATATCAACGAGGTTTATGGTTGCAACGGAATAAACATGAGAAATTTAAGAGTTTTGAATTGCGTTTATAACAAGTTCCTCGTCGTTGAAACGTAAGGTGGTCTTTCTAGCATGAACATCGATCAAAGCCATAGACGTATCTAAAAACGAACGACCTAAAATGAGAGGAACTTGAGGATCCGTGGGGATATCAACAACGATAAAGTCTACGGGATAGTAGAACTTCCCCACTTTCACAAAAATGTCTTCCGCCAAACTACATGCGGGAATTGTGGAATGGTCGGCCAACTCGATAGACATTAGTGAAGGAGTAAGATTAGGAAGATTGAGCGACTTGAAGATTGCAAGTGGCATCAAGTTAATGCTAGCACCAAGATCGGCCAAGGCGAAGCATTCCTCCATATCTTGGATTGCACAAGGGATCAAAAATTTACCGGGATCACCGACTTTTTGAGGTATGCGATTAAGATAAACTGACGAACAACTTGATAATTGGTGCAATTTCTCCTTGTTGTTCAACATACTCTTAAAGTTAGCGGCAAATTGAGGCATCATGACGAAAGCATCGGCGAAACTCACATTAAGGTGCAAATCAAAAAACATTTTCATAAAAATCTCAAATTGGTAATTGTCGCGCTCTTGACGTTTCTCCTTCCTAAGTCTCGATGGATAGGGCAAAGGTGGTATGGGTTGAGGCATAGTAGGCATAGCCTTTTGAATCTCGGGTTCCAATGATGGTAATGGGTCAACCGTAGGTGTGGCATGAGCGGTACTTCGTGGGATTGGGACATGCTCCTTTTGGACCACCACCTCGTGTTCTTCCTCAATTGCTTCCTCCGTAGGAGCAATTGGTTGAGGAGTCGGTTCCTTAAGTGTCTTACCACTACGTGTGGTAATCACTTTCATCTCACCCTTAGGGTTGGATACGGTGTTGCTAGGAAGACTACTCGAAGACGGTTTACACATTATTGCCTCAAACATAGACGAGATTTTATCTTCAAACACGGATTGCCTCTTCTCGGCTTTTATCATTTCTTGTTTAATCTCGTGTTGCCCTTGTTCCATTTTTTGTTAGTTTTGTTGCAACCTAGTGACATTTCCTTCCATCTTGTTGGTGTGGATCTTAAGTTCATTAGCTAACTCATTTTTCAACTCTTTCTTCAAGTCGTTCTTAAACTCGGATCTTAGGCTAATGATTTCTCTTTGAATATTGTCAAACCTAGCATCATTCCCACTAGCGTATTCAACAAACTCACTTGGAAGATCTTTCAATGTTTGCAAACCTTTGTTGTTATTTTGAAAATCATTTTGATTCTTGTTTGAAACTTGATTATTAGCCCCTTGATTCCCATAGTTTCCCTTGTTGTAATTGTTTTTGAAACCAACTTGATTGTTGTGATAGTTGTTGTTAGCATTTTGATTTGAACCAAAACCCGGTGGAGTCATTTGATTAGAGCGGGAAACTTGACCGTTTTGGTTGTAATTACCCGTGGCCGTGAAGGCACTCGAAGTGTTACCACCGTTGGTAATGCACTCGGAGAAATCATGACCTCCACCACAATACATGCAAGAAATCTCAACTGCTTTAGCCGTAGCGGGAGCACTTTGTTCACCAACTTTAAACTCAATCAAAAGTCCTTTTAGCTTATCAAAAATCTTATTTTCCAAGTTCGCCTCAATTTGGCAAGCATCGATGGTAGTAGACAAAGAAGGTGAAGCCGAAGACGAAGCCTTACGAACACTAGACGTGCTACGAGGACTATACACCTTAGATCTATTCTCAATTATCACCAAAGCTTCCTCAACCGTTTTACACAAAAAATTACCACCCGCGGCGGCATTCAAATAATCCCTTTCATGATCATTAAGTCCATTGTAAAACGTGTCAATTTGATGCAAGTCGGAAAAACCGTGATGAGGACATTCATGTAACATTTTCTTAAACCTATTCCAAGCCGTTGAAAAACTTTCATTAAATTCTTGTGAAAACTTTGAAATCTCGTTTTTCAAGTGCGTAGTCTTAGAGGGCGGAAAAAATTGGTTCACAAACTTAGACACGAGATCCTTCCACGTCAATATAGAATTGGGTGGCTCTTTCTCCAACCAAATTTTAGTGGGCCCCGCTAAGGAATACGGAAAAAGCATCATCTTAATCGAGTCATTCGAGACATCCTTAAATTTACAAGTAGCGGTAAGACGATTGAATTGGCGGATATGGTTGTGTGGATTGTCCTTCTCATCACCATGGAATTTGTTGTTTTGGATCATCGACAACAAACCCGTTTTCACCTCAAAATTCTCCGCAAGGATAGCCGGAATCACAATAGCCTCTCCATAACCCTCGGTGGGTGCTTGAAGTAACTCCATCATAGTTCGATTCGCCATGGTTGGTGCATCTCTTACAATGGGTTCGTCAATAGGAGACTCATCACTAGAAAGATTGGGAGTGGGAGTTTTGTTCTTTCGTTTACGTGCACGTCTTGCTTGATTATGAGTTAGCATAAACGTCACGTACAACGAGGGGACGAGCAAAGAAGATTATTTTTGGTGTTTTGTATTTTTCAATTTTTTTTGTGGTTTTTGATTGTATTAACCTTTTTGGATCTTGGTGAATGTATTAAGTAGACACAAATCTACAAATCTCCTCCTTAATCAAATCTCTTGATTAAAGAAGCCTCAAGGAATGAAAACGATCACGTGAAGTGAACGCCTTCGATGACTTTAGAACGTTGGTGGAACACCAAAACTTTCAAGAGGGTTTAATCAATAGAAACCAAGAAAATATATATGATACTTAGTAATACTTTGGGTGGCAAAACCCTCGATTAGCTCTCACAATCAAATACTCACAAGCAAGCGGGGAAACGAGGCGGCGCGAAACACTTAAGAGCCTTTTTCCTTAGGATATGTTTTATAATATCCGCCTTATACCCACCTTATAGTTTGTATTTTTCAAGATTGAGCTTCACGAAAGTATTTATCTATTTTTGCCTTTTTCTTTGGTTTGAGATTCGAATACAATGATTGGGTAATGACCTCCCAAGTCAAGGTTGTGATTTCTCACGTATTTGGAGTACTTGTGAATTTATTGTTCTACGTATACATTATAGTAATAGTATTCACACAAAAACCAAAAACCGATAATACGTATTAGTAGAATGCTACTAATACAAATACTAATTATGGTTAGTATATAAAAACAACAATTCCAATCAAAACACAACACGCCTCCCCGGCAGCGGCGCCAAAAATGATAGTTGTAAAATTGCCCCTTTAGGAAAAGGAAGCAACAAATAGGGTAAGCACGACGATTTAGGAAAACCGTGTGTAAATGACCCTAAAGTGAGTTCGTTCTCAAGGAGGCTAGTGTGTTATGTGTGTAATGATTTGGATTATCTTTGTGATTATATTTTTGAGAAAGAAAAATAGAAATGAGATTAGAAGAGAATGACGGTTACGAAGACGGATTAAACTAAGTCGAAAAAGGTATACACGTAAAACCGTAAAAAGTGCTAAAATTAAAATTTTACCCTAAAAATTCCTAAAAATTACCAAAAATCCACAATAATATTCTAAGATTTTACAAAAAAATCCAAACTTGCTAAAACCTTTTAATTAATTAGATAATGACTTTTTAATGCTAATTAAAGCCCTAAAAATCAAAATTAATTATTAAAAAGCCCTAAACAAGATTTTAAAGTTTGTAAACCTCAAAAATATCCTAATTAAGCTAAAAATTATTTTTCAAAATTTTAAAACAACTAAAAACTATTTTTAAACAATTAAAAACTACTAAAATCAATTAAAACTTAAATTAATTCTAGAAAATAATTAAAAGACTTTAAAATTATTTGGAAAGTTTCAAAAATCCTAATTAAGTGTTTAGAACCTAAGAAAAATATAAAAACTTAGAAAATCAGACTTTTAATTTTTAATAATAAAATAATATTAAAATAATATTAAAAATCCAAAAATTATAAAAAAATTCTAAAAACTTACAAACTAGCTTAATTTAACCTAAATAACTCAGAAATGAAAGTGAAATTACCTAAATACCCCTATTGGGCCTAGAAAATGGGTTAAATCCAAAACAGTAGCTTATTGGGCCAAATTGTTGGGAATAAATCTATGCTTACTTGTTTCCCCTGCTAGTTGATTATTCATACCCCTGCTAGAGTAAGTTCCCCCTACTAAATAACAAAGGCAGGGGGATCCATTCCCCTGCTGGAGTCAAAGGCCCTGCTGTCAAGATAAACATGGAATAGATTTTTACGCGTTTCAGTTATTATTCCTTAATACTTTCCATAGTTTGTTAGTAGTGATCTTGTACGTGGGTCCTTGTATCTATAAAAGGACTCACTAGGTTAGCATGCAAAGTGTGTCTTTCTCATTTCGTTTTTCATTATTATTACTTTAAGGTTTTGTAAACCCTAATACCACTTTGGGTATTCGTATATCTTTGATATATTAAAGTTCAACGTTTGAATCTCATTTGTTCTTGTGCTAAACATTACATTCCGCATCTTGTTTAGTTACTTTGCTTTGCAAAGTTTCTCTAGTGTTAGATTGAATTCTTTCTCTCTATCACAACCCTTAAACAAGCTATTAAGGTTTAAGATCTGACTTTGGGATCAACAAGTGGTATCAGAGCTTGTTGAGAAACTTTGTCTAAATCAAGAACAAAATCCTTATAGCAAACATGTCTTCAGATTCATCCACAAATAGCAACAACCACAATAACCTCAAGTTACCCATGTTGGATCCTGAAAACTTTGAATTATGGGAATTCAGAATCCAACAATACCTGAAAATGGAACACTATGTTCTCTGGGAGATCATAGAGTTTAGTGATCAATTCAACAAAATGGTGGCTGTTGAAGAAGGCAAGGATGAAGGTGAAAGTTCCAAAGGTAAGGACAAGAAGAAATCTGCTGCTCTATGTGATAAGGAAATACTGGCTAGAAGGCATGATGTCAGGGCTCACAGCTCATTGCTGTTGGCCCTACCTGATAGACATCAACTCAGATTCAGGAAATACAAAACAACTAAGGAACTATGGGAAGCCATAGGCACAACCTTTGGAGGAAATGAAGCCACAAAGAAGAAGAAGAAGAATCAAATGCTGGATGATTTTGCTTCTTTCAAAGCAATTGGTGATGAATCAATTGGAGCTATTTACAATAGGCTTCAAGACATGGTGGCCCACTTGGAATTCTTTGATATTGAGGTGACAAGAGAGCAGGTGAATACCAGGTTTCTTAACAGCCTCCAGAAAGAATGGTTTGTCTATAAGGCAATCTGGCAGAATAAGGATGACTTGGACAACAAGAATATTGATGATATATACAATAACTTAAAAGTTTTTGAACCTATTGTCAATGAAATGAAGTCAAAAGGAACAATTCCCACCAACTCAAGTGGAGTTGCTGATTCCCCTGCTAACATGGCATTCATATCACAAAGCAGTGGAATCTCCAAGAACAGTGGAATAGAAGTAGCCCCTGCTACTTATTCTCCTGCTACCAGGTCTGGACCTTCCTATGATGAAGAAAGACCAGCTACATTCAGCCTTGATACTGCATGTGCCTTCATAGCATCTCAAGGGCCACAAGGATCTACAGTGTTACATGAAGATCTGAGTCAAATCAGTAAGCAAGCACTAGAAGAATTGGATATCAAGTGGAATATGGCTTTGCTAAGCATGAGAGCCAACAGGTTCCACAAGAAGTATGGGAAGAAGATCACAATTAATCCATCTGATGTGGCTGGGTTTGATAAAGCAAAAGTTGAATGCTACAATTGTGGCAAGAAGGGTCATTTTGCCAGGGAATGCAGAGGACCTAAGTCTGGAAATAGCCATAGAAAGGAAACAAGAGATGAGGATTCTGGTGCTAAAGCCATGGTAGCTATGCAGGGGATAGATGGAGCTAATGGATGGGACTGGAGTGCTATGACAGAAAGTGTGGAAAGAAATCAAGCTTTGATGGCTGAGGAAAAGGAAGAAGACTTTGCACTTATGGCCATGTCAAGTTCCAGCTCTGACAATGAGGTATATGATGACTCATACTGTACTAAAGCTTGTAGAAAAAATACTGAATCTTTAAATGATCAAATCAGAAAGGTAAAAGCTGACTATATCAATTGTGATAATGATCTTGATAATTACAAACGTGCTTTAGAACAACTAGAGTCCATCATAAGAGAGTATAGGCAAAGAGAAAGTGAGTATAGGGATCACATTGTGATTCTAGAAAGAGATGCCAAGGAGAATAACCAATCTATAAATGTTTTAACTGCTGAACTTGAAATTTTCAAAGCTAACCAAAAGATAGATGAGGAAACTGTTGAAAAATTTGGAAAAGCTTCAAAAGATTTAACCAAGGCATTTGAAATTGGTCAATCTCCTAAGGACAAAACAGGGTTTGGAATTAAGAACATGAATGCTACTATACCTCCACCCCCTGCTAACATCCATGCTGCCTATCCTAGAAAAGACTTGTCATGGACTGGTCTCCCTTGTTTTGAAAAACAGGATGACATTGAGTTTGACTTGAGTGCTTATATACCTAATAACCTTGATACAGAAGAGTCTCTAGTTAAAACTAGTGTCATTAGGGATGTTAAACAGGAACAGGTTGGATTAAAGCAAATTGACAACCCTGTTAGATTTTCAAAAGAAGGAATTTCTAGCAGCAATCCAAACTCTAAGAGCATCTCTTCCAAATCTAAGGCTAGGCCACAGTCTCCTAAACCTACCATTAAATATGCTGGTATGTACAGGAATGTCAGAGGTAATCAAAGAAATTGGAATGACCAAAAGTCTCATCAATTAGGAAAAGACTTTGTGATCAATACCAAGCCCTGCTTCACATGTGGCAGTTTTGAACACACTTATCAAGAGTGTAAGGCACCAATGGAGATGGTGGCTGCAAATCCCTTAAAAGATATGCAACCTAAAGCCATTCTTCTAAATGCAGGGGCAAAATCCTTTTCCCCTGCCAAGTATGTTGCCCCTGCCTTGAGAAATAGAGTAGCTGAGAAATATGTTATTCCAGCCCTTAGAAAGGAAAATGATGTTCACCCAAAGCCCAACACTTCTGTGACCACCCCAACACCTTATACTGCATATAGATCTGGCCCTAGACCTTACCAACACATGAACAGAGGCCAAAACAAAAGGTGGGTTCCCTCTGCTAAGCATAAGGATACCCCTGCTAAAACTGGGGTATCCCCTGCTAGAAAAGTTGTACATTCTAGGAACATGGGAAGATGGGGAAAAGCTGTGAAAGCCTCAGCTCGTTGGGTTTGGGCACCCAAAAGGGGTACTCAATCTAATGGTGTATCTCTAGTTTTCGATAAGCTATCCTACATTGATACACGAGGTAGATCCAAGTCTGTAATGGCTTGGGTCCCCAAGAAAAACTAATTTGTTTTTCCTTTTACAGGTGACAAAGAAGACAAGGGATGATAGAGCATATTGGGATAGTGGATGCTCAAGAAGTATGACTGGACACAAAGCTTACTTGTCTAACTTTGTACCCCTGCATGACAATGATGGTGTTTCTTTTGGAGATGGGCATGGAACTATAACAGGAAAAGGAACTATTGTCACAAATGGGATGACTTTTGACAATGTGTACTTGGTGAAAGAACTCAAGTATAATCTCTTCAGTGTGTCACAGATGACTGATAACAAGAATTTTGTCTTGTTTACTGACACTGAATGCTTGGTATTAGGAAAGGAGTTTGTCTTACCAAAAGACACTCCAATTGTTCTCAGAACACCAAGACAGAAGAACATGTACACAATTGATCTCAAGGACATCTCTCTACAAGACAATGAAACATGTTTCATTGCCAAAGCTTCAGCAGATGAATGTAAGAAATGGCATAGAAGACTTGGTCATCTTAATTTCAAGAACATGAACAAACTAGTAAAGCATAATTTGGTTCATGGTCTTCCTTCCAAGTCTTTTGCCACTGAACATACTTGTGCAGCATGTCTGAAAGGGAAACAACACAGAGCATCTTGCAAGTCAAAAACAAGTATGTCCACCACCAAGCCATTGGAACTACTACATATGGATCTTTTTGGTCCTACTTCTGTGGCAAGTATAATGAAGAAATGGTACTGCTTAGTGATTACTGATGATTTTTCAAGATTTACATGGACATTCTTTCTATTTGAAAAGAGTGACACTGCTGATGTACTCATTGGGTTCATCAATCAAATTGAACTGTCAAAAAGCATGAAGGTAGTTACCATAAGATCAGACAATGGTGGTGAGTTCAGAAATCAGAAGCTGGATTCTTTCTGCATAAACAAAGGCATCAAGAGGCAATTTAGCATTGCTAGAACACCTCAACAGAATGGAGTGGCAGAAAGAAGGAATAGGACACTCATTGAAGCTGCAAGAACTATACTGTCTGATTCCAAACTTCCAGTTATTTTTTGGGCTGAAGCTGTATCCACTGCTTGCTATGTGCAAAACAGGGCCTTGGTTGTCAAGGCACACAACAAGACCCCTTATCAGCTGTTTAATGGAAGACCTCCCTTAATTGACTTTTTCAGACCTTTTGGGTGTCATGTTATCATCTTGAACACCATTGACAATCTTGGTAAGTTTAGTGAAAAGGGTGATGATGGATACTTTGTGGGTTATTCCTTAAACAGCAAGGGATATAGGGTCTTCAACAAAAAGACAAGCAAAATCACAGAAAATCTTCATGTGAACTTTCTTGAAGACAAACCTGAAGATGTTCAAACAGGTCCTGACTGGTTCTTTGATATAGATGTACTTTCCAAGTCCATGAATTATGTACCTGTTGTCTTGCAGAACACTAACATTTCAGGTACTCAAGAAACAATTGATGCTGAGAAGTCACCTCTGAGGTACATGAATGTACCCTCATTGTTTCCTAGTGAAGCTGATAAACAAGAAGATAATTCTGCTTCAGGAAAAGAACAGCCAATCTCATCCCCTGCTATAACTGAAGGCAGTGGAATGACTGAAAGCAGTGGAATCCTGGATTCCCCTGCTAGAGGAATCGATTCCTCTTTCACAAAGGATCATGATGCTAATGAGACTATTGATGCAGAAAGAGAATCCCCACTCATCTCATCATCTACACCCATAAATGATGGTCCTACCATATCCAGCAGTGGAAGCAGAATCATCAGGAGTGGAGGTCCTAGTTATTCAGAGCTTCATTCTGCTCACAAGCACCCATCTTTAGGTCATGCTGTCTCATTTGGAAGTTCCTTTGAGGACTTCTTTCCTAATCAAAATAGCCCCATCAATTCTGATTTGGAAGAAGATGAAACAGAAGTCATCATGCAGCCTACCTATAGAATCAATAAGGATCATCCTATCTCTCAGATCATTGGCGATCCTGAAGCCCCTAGACATACAAGGTATACAGCAAAGGAGCACAGCTTCATTGCTAACATCACCATGAAGTTCAATCATGACAACATGCAATGTTGTCTGTTTACTGCATTTTTGTCACAAGAAGAGCCAAAGAAGATTTTTCAGGCTTTAAATGACCCAAGCTGGGTTGAAGCTATGCAAGAGGAGCTCTTACAATTCGACATACAAGAGGTTTGGATTCTGGTTGATTGTCCCAAATGGGCAAGGCCTATTGGGACCAAGTGGGTACTCAGGAACAAAAAGGATGAAAGGGGAATAGTTGTCAGGAACAAAGCAAGGTTGGTAGCATAAGGGTATACTCAGGAAGAAGGGATTGATTATGAAGAGGTGTTTGCTCCAGTAGCAAGGATTGAAGCTATTAGATTATTTCTTGCTTATGCCTCATTCATGGACTTCACTGTTTTCCAGATGGATGTGAAAAGTGCCTTCTTATATGGAACCATTGATGAAGAAGTCTATGTCATGCAACCACCAGGGTTTGAAAATCCAGAACATCCTGATAAAGTATACAAAGTGAAAAAGGCCATGTATGGCCTTCACCAAGCTCCCAGAGACTGGTATGGTACTCTTTCCAAATATCTCCTAGACAATGGATTCAGCAGGGGGAAGATTGATCAGACCCTGTTTACCAAGAAACAAAAGGGTGACCTTCTGCTAGTACAAGTCTATGTGGATGACATCATTTTTGGATCAACTAACTCCATGCTTAGCAAAGAGTTTGCCAAATTGATGCAGGATAAATTTCAAATGAGTGCTATGGGAGAACTAAACTTCTTTTTGGGGTTACAAGTTCAGAAGCGGAAAGATGGGATATTTATCTCACAAGACAAATATGTGGCTGAGATTGTAAAGAAGTTTGGCATGTCTGATGGGAAGAAGGTGTCCACTCCCATGGACAAGGATCATCCATGGGGCAAAGATGGTCCCGGAAAACCTATAGATGTCAGGAATTACAGATCTATGATTGGGTCTCTTATGTATCTCACTGCTTCAAGACCTGACATCATGTTTGCAGTCTGCTTATGTGCAAGATACCAGGTGTCACCAACAGAGTGTCACTTATTTGCTGTGAAAAGGATTTTTAGGTATCTAAAATGTCATCCCACCTTAGGACTCTGGTATCCAAAGGAGTCACCATTTGAGCTGATAGCTTATTCAGATAGTGATTATGCTGGTGACAACAATGATAGGAAGTCTACAACAGGGGGATGCCAATTTTTGGGGAGCAGGCTTATATCTTGGCAATGTAAGAAGCAGACTATCATGGCAACATCCACAACTGAAGCTGAGTATGTAGCAGCTGCTGCATGCTGTGGTCAAGTTCTTTGGGTGCAAAATCAATTGCTTGATTATGGGTACAACTTTCTTAAAACCAAGATATTTATTGACAACAACAGCACTATTTGCATCATAAAGAACCCTGTTTTTCATAGCAAAACCAAACACATTGAAATTAGACATCACTTTATCAGAGATTGTTTTGAAAAAGGACTGATTGTCCCTGAGAAAATTGATACTGAACTTAATGTTTCTGATCTTTTAACAAAAGCTTTTGAGGTAGGGAGGTTTCAGTATCTGGTTGCAGGTATTGGAATGGTTACTCCTTAAAATCTGATGTCTATTTTTGTCATGTGTAATCAGGGTTACTTCACTGCTGTTGTTGTATAATTGTTAGTCAATTTTACCATTTCTTTCATTCCACTACTTTTTAACACTGATTCCCCTGCCTGGGGTCCATTCCCCTGCCAAGAGAATTTTTCTCTTAAGCTGGGTGTGTTCTTTTTACAAAAGTGGTTTTATGTGGTTTTAGACTAACAATGCAGAGGTTCATATGGTGCATACTATTCTCCTTGGTGGATCAGGTATATACTCTATGTTTCAGGGGAGGTTAGGTCAAACCTTTAGGATTCAGGGTATTCTTAGGATACTCATATATGATTCTAGATCATATCCATTGGTGAGTGGGGGTTCAGGGTAATGATGACTTGCTGCACAGCTTGTCTGAACTCTGAAACCTTGAGGCACTGTAGTGTGTGTTTACATTTCTTTATTCAAGCAGCTTGCTGTTCAAATACAGATGTGTGGCACACATTGCCAAGACTAACTGACCATAGATAAGGGAGAAGGTTGGGATGGTGACTGGGGTATGAATGATTTCTTGGGATAACCTGGTGTAGGGGGACTTATGTATTAACTTTTTGTATTGGGACAATTGCTGAATAGAGGACTCTTGAGTTTTTATGTATCTATCTTGTGTATACAAGTGTGTGCATTAGGGCAGAGCTAGTTAGCATTAGTCTCTTCATGACTAGTTCAATATCCCTAGGAAAGTTTCCCCTGCTTTTATCTTTTATTCCCCTGCTTTCACAACATTCCCCTGTTTGACCGTTGACCGACAATACCGTTACCCTGTTCATAGCCGTTGGGCCTGCTTGCTTACATTTTGGTTAGGGAATATTTTATTCTTTTTAAAAGATATTTAAGGCGCTTTCTTAGCTGATTGGTAATCTTTTCCTTCTATTTCAAATATATTAATTTTTTATCAAGATTTATCCTTGATATTTTTGCAATTTGAAAATTTTGGTCCAATCACAGCCCTTCAATTTATCTATATAAACTTAATTCCCTTTACCAGCAGGTCCATAAATCTCTCTCGACCTAATCCCATTTACCTCCCATCTCTATAAACCTCTAAACTATTTTCCAAATTCATCATGACTCTTAAAATTGCTCCTAATCATAACCAAATTGCTTTGCTTCATGATGAACCAGCCGAGTTTGCTGAGGCTGTGGCCTTTCTAAAGTCTTCGTACTTCAGAGTGGCCCTTCTCATCAATCCTCGCATTTATACCTCACACATTCAACAGTTCTGGTCTAAAGCCATGACCAAAACAGTGAATGGAGAGGTCATAATTCAAAGCACAGTTGATGGTCATTCCAAGGTAATCACACTTGCCTCCATCAGGGAGAATCTCCTCCTTGATGATGAGGATGGAATAACCAACTTTTCTGAGGCTAAAATTTTTGAAGGTCTTGATAAATTGGGGTATAAACTTTCTGAAAATCAAAAATTAAAGTTTGCTAAAGGCCAGTTTGCCCCTCATTGGAAATTTTTGATTCATACTATTATGCAATGTTTGTCACCCAAAACCACTGCTTTTTATGAGGTTGGTAGTGAGATAGCTTCTGCCCTGATCTGCTTTGCAACAGGAAGGAAGTATTGTTTTTCTCAAATGATTTTTAAAGGCATGGTTAAAAATGTTTCAAGCACCTCAAAGTTTTGTATGTATCCAAGGTTTATAGAAGTTTTGCTGAATATGAGTGATCATGGTCCCATTACACACAGAAACTATTTTTCAGCAACCAAACACACAACCAAACTTTTCACCACATTACTTGCACCATCACCTTTGTTTTCTGGCAGAAACATTCCATTCACTTCAATTATGCTAGACCAAATCAGACGGGAAGAAGCCAAACATCAAACAGCCATAAATCAACCTGCTGAATCCCCTGCCAGGAACCTACCACCTGTTGATCCACAACAAGAAAGGCGTTCAAAATCCAGGTTTACCAGGTCTCCCTTGCCTGGTGAATCTTCACAAGCAGCAGAAAGGAGAGTCTCCAAAAGTTTGGAGCAACCTGGGGGTTTGGCTGCCACTACTGTCTCATCCTCAAGGGGTGAGTAGGATAGTGACACCATAAATAAGTCCTCTCCCCCACTCCATGATATCCAACAAGGGGAGAAATTCCCTTCTAGGATTGAGAGCAGTATGAAACCTTTGACAAATTTGGAATTGACGAAAATGTGCATGAGCCTGAAAAGGCAGAATGCACAACTTGTACAAGATGTCAAAAAGCAAGGTCTGGTTATCTCTCATTTGGAAACCAGACTTGCTACTCTTGAGGGGAGGAGAAAGCCCAGACTGATTCTTTCCACAGATGAGGATGCTTCCAAAGGGGAGGAAATTCCACACACAGAAGGATCTACTGAGTATTATTCATATCCTGGTGGGGAGCATGGAAAGATAACAAGGGCTAAGAAAGGAATGGAGAGAGAAAGTGCTAATAAGGGAAGTGACAAGGGGAGTGCAACCAAAGATATTGCTCAAACATTGCTCACCATGGGCAATCAAGAAGAAGCCCCTGCTTCAAAAGTTTCCCCTGCCATTGCTGATCCCACTGCTATAAGTTTATCCCCTGCTAAGAACATAACTCAAACATTTGTTAGGAAGAACAGAAAGCAACCAGCTCAGAAGGGGATAACCATCAAAGAACCTGCATCTAAAGCAAAACCAGCACCAGCAGTGGATCCAAAAGACAAAGGAAAAGGAATCATGGTGCAACAGCCCAAGAGAAAATACAAGCATCTGACTCCTGAACAGCAGAAGGTCCAAGAAGCTCATGATGCACAAGTAGCTCTCAGGATACAACAAGAGGAAATGGATATGCAGGATCAAAGGATGGAGAAGATGAGGCCCAAAGATATGCTAAAACAGGTTGAGATTATGCATAAGGAACTAGATGACAGGGTACCTCATGTTGGAGAGTTTCTTGATCAATGGGAGAAGGAGTTGAAAAATGCTCCTTTGGAAGACAGGTATGAGTTGACTTGCCTTGTTTACAAATATCAAACTGAATATCTGGAAAGAAGGGCAATGCAAATTCAGAGTGAGAAGTATAGAACGTCAGAGAAAGGGCAACTTGATCACTACAAAGTTCTGCTTAAAAGGCATAGAAAGTGGAAGGATGGTGACTTCAGAGATATGAGCTATGAAGCCATAAAGAGAGCAGTCAGACCAGTCCTAAAGTTGTATGATGTGGAGGATTGGATGACCATCAACACTCCTGAGGAAGCTGAGTATCTTAGGAGACAAAGTGAAGTGCTACAGAAAGCTGGAGCAACAAAGAAAAGAAAAGCTGGAGAGACTACACAAGCAGGTGCATCATCCCAAGCAGGGGCATCACACCAAGCAGGTGAAAGTTTCCCAGAAGTACTTGAGAAGTCTGTACTTAATGCACAAAGAGCAGCAAAGAGACTCAAGAGAATGGAGCAAGTGGGCATAATCACTAAAGAGTCTCAAGGGCCATCAAATGATGAAATTGATAAACAGCTGATTTTGCAGGAAAATGATGAAATCTCACCTAGTGAACTTGGAAAGAAGTTTGCTATTATAGATTATGCTGTTTATGAACACAAAGGGAGAACTTGGTGGAAGCTTACAAGGGCTGACAATACAGCACAGACATTTCTAAGCCTAGATGTCATGTTCCAAATTTTGGATAGTGAAGACTTAGAAGATCTGTGGAAAATATTGAAGAAAACGTTTGCTGCAAAACCTCCTACCATGGATGGTGTGGAGAAGGATTGGGTAATCTGGGAGTGCATGCATAGAATGTATGAACATGAATTATTTGATCCTCTATTTGATGCGGTGAATAAAGGAGATTTGGTGTATTGGAAGCTATTTACAAATTCTGGGGTTTATGAGGTAGTAATGGAAGGTGTGAGTGTTTATTTACTCAATCATAGGTATTATCCCTTCTCTCAGGAAACCTTGAAGAAGTTAGCACAGGCTAAGTTAATTGTTGATGCCAAAAAGCCTGTTGCTTATGATCTGGTAAGAATGGTTCATAGTCAGATTTGGCCAGAGAGTTTGTAAGCATCCTCATCAACTAGCATTTATTCAGAAACTTGTCTTTTAGGGGAAAGCACAAGTTTAGGGGAGGATTGTTGGGAATAAATCTATGCTTACTTGTTTCCCCTGCTAGTTGATTATTCATACCCCTGCTAGAATAAGTTCCCCCTGCTAAATAACAAAGGCAGGGGGATCCGTTCCCCTGCTGGAGTCAAAGGCCCTGCTGTCAAGATAAACATGGAATAGATTTTTACGCGTTTCAGTTATTATTCCTTAATACTTTCCATAGTTTGTTAGTAGTGATCTTGTACGTGGGTCCTTGTATCTATAAAAGGACTCACTAGGTTAGCATGCAAAGTGTGTCTTTCTCATTTCGTTTTTCATTATTATTACTTTAAGGTTTTGTAAACCCTAATACCACTTTGGGTATTCGTATATCTTTGATATATTAAAGTTCAACGTTTGAATCTCATTTGTTCTTGTGCTAAACATTACATTCCGCATCTTGTTTAGTTACTTTGCTTTGCAAAGTTTCTCTAGTGTTAGATTGAATTCTTTCTCTCTATCACAACCCTTAAACAAGCTATTAAGGTTTAAGATCTGACTTTGGGATCAACACAAATTTGGGCCCAATAACAAAAAGTGTTCAAAATAAGCCCAAAAAGCACAGGTTGACTCAAAATTTGATTTTAAACAACTTTTTCCAAAGGCCCAAAAGCTGAAAAAGTGAAATAAGCTAACTTATAACAAGCAGCTTATTCTTAATGGGCTTTTTGGCCCATTAAGCTATAAGCCAACGCCATAAGCTAAAATTTGACACACAAGCTTCTTTTGACCTAATAAAGACTTCTGCAAAAAGAAATTTGAAATAAGCCCAAGGAATAAGCCTGAAAATGCAATAAGCAATCTACAGAAAACGACAAAATAGTCGATTTTGAGTTCTAGGCCACCCCAAGTGCTGATTCAAGTTCCAAAAGCTTTGAAATGACTTAATTAAGCAAAATCAACAAAGAGTTTTCAAATAAGCTGACTCAATAAGCTAGAAAAAGAAATTAAGCACTTATGTAAAAGTCAAATAAGTTGGTTTTCTAGTAAAAAGTCAAAGTCATAGTCCAATAAGCTCTAGTCTACTTAAATGGGTCAAATAAGGAAGACCTATTACAAAAAATAAGTTGTTTCAAGTCTGATAAGCTAGAATAGCTTATTGATAAGCTGAGTTCAAAATTACACTAGCAGGGGCTAGTTTTGGGTGTTGAGCAGTGGAAACTTTTTCCACTTCTTGACTTGTTTGACTTTTTGTCTTTAGTGACTTTTTTGGAGATTCAGATTACACAAAGGCACCCAAATGATCTTTGGATCATAAGGAGTCAATAATAATCAAAATAACACAATCACTAACACCCAATTGATACAGTTTAATCAATCAATCACCAGACATGATACAGACATGAAACAATAAGCAGTTAAGCACTTATGAGCAGTTTTAGCACAAATCAAGCCAGCCAAATTCAACCAAATGCATACACAAGCTATTATAAACTCCAATAAGCAAGTCTAAACAGGTTTTGTAACACCCCACTTGGATAAGTGGACCGTTACGTGTATTTATGGCGTGTCATCAAAGCATAAGGTAAATGTCCTAAAACATTAACTGACCATAAAGGAAATACCAGAATCAAACATCGGCAATCCAAACATAAGCTCAAAACATGAAAAATAAAATACTGAATGAAAGGACTAAACAATGTCCAAATAAGCAGATAATGTAAGAAATGCATAAATTAAGAAGTCTGGATAGCTTCCATTCAAATGCATATGCTCTTAGAATCCTAAAAGCGTCCCTGGTGTACCTGCCGTTAGAACATGAAAGGAACTACGGCTGAGCATAACGCTCAGTGAACGGATATGAAACATGATAAGGAATTACTGAAATGAAGTAGATGATAAATACTGAATCTGTAAGACTGATAAGTAAAGTTGCAGCGGAAATCTGTAAATAATCTGTGAAGTCTGATTTATCAATAATGAAGTTGAACTGATATCTGTTAAATCTGAAAACATGCATTTACTGTATTTTAATTGCCAAGAGCTTTTATAGGTCATGTGCTGTAACAACTGTTGCATGAATACATAGAGGGGTGACCTCGTCATGCTGTAGAGGGGTGACCTCTAAATAACTGTGCTGGGTGGAGGGATCAGCTCCAATGTGAAGGATGTAGAGCACACACCACATTCACCTGCTAAACTGTAAACTGTAGCCTAGGATGCATCCATACGCCCCACTAATAATACTGATAAAATGGCAAGCTGAGCTGAGTGGGACGATGCAGGATATCACTCTCCTGCATGTGAGTCACGACACCCGGTGCCTCTAGTGCCGTGGTTACGGTACCTCCGTAACTAGTACATAAACTGGTCGTTGCTTGTATATAATGCTCAGGCAATTTATTTAGTTATTAATATGATTTCTGATAACCTTAACATATACTGGGGAAAACATTTGGCTGAAGATGGGGAATCCTAATCATGGCATAGAAAGGAAGTCCTTACTGAAAGGACGGAAATTCCGTACTTCGTGTCCAGTAATGAAATCAGAATGGAAGCTGAAGGATAGACTCTGACTTCACGGGTACTACATAAATAATGGACGGAAAATAAGTTGACTGACGTTTATTTATTTTACTGCTCTTACTATTTTCGTTGGATTAAAATTATTCTTGAAATACTGATTGTATATAAACTGGTAGGTTCTGACTGTTCGTAAATATTACTGATTTGATATATTCCGTATTTCTGATTATCGTATAATGTATACCCCGGTATTACTATACATAGTAACTTGTTATTATTAAAAGTTTCCTTTCTTAAAATATTTCCAATTTAATATCTATAAAATTAAAATTATTTATAAATCAAAGGTTTTTAATAGGATAACAAAATGATAAAGCTAGAACTAATTTAATTTTATTAATTAGATTAATAAAATTGGACAATATAATTAATTTATTTACAAACTCATTTATAAAATAATTTATCCATTCAAATAATTCGTGGTTCCCACCGTTTGTGTTAAGTTCCCACTGCTTTTATTATGGTTCCCACTGCTTATACAAGTTCCCACTGTTTATACAAGTTCCCACTGTTTTTATTATACTTCCAGTTTATACACCCAAACCGCCCCCTTATTGTCTGCATAAGCAGTTTACAAACCCAAACGCCCCTGTTGGGCCATTTCCCCCACTGTCCCATTCACAAACACCCCCGGGTGGGTTCGTGTAGCCCTGGTTGGTCGAAAAGCAGCCCCAAACCGCCCCCTGTTGGGTCACGGCTGGCATAAAAGGGGGTCACCGAGACATTGTCTCGGTTGTTCATAATCACACAGCCCACCGAGACATTTTGTCTCGGTTTTCGTGAGGCCAAACACACCCAACCACCCTGATTCGCCTATTCCGTGATTATCCTTTTAAGATGAATAAGTCTTCTTGATTAAACATAGAAGATCTGGTTTTTTTTTAAAACAAAGAGAAAGAGGGATTACCTTTTATGTGATCTGGACTACCCGACAAACACACACGAATTGACAAGCAAAATCAACCCGTCACCTTTCTTTGTTTTCCGGCCGGCGGTACCCACACAAAGACACCAACCCTAATTTTGTTTTCCTTTCTTTTTTTTGTACACTGCGTGTGTAAAGGGGAAACCCCCGTTTCCTTTTTCTTCTCACCCAAAAACCAAACGGGCTAAAGCCCAGTTTCTTTTTTTTTTGTTTATACACAACCGGCCCAAAGCCCCTTTGCACCCTTTCTTTCTTTTTTTATACCTTTTAATGTCGTGAATACTTTTTTTTTTATTTCTCGTGTCTTAAAAATTCTGAAACGTAAAACTCTTTCTGTAAATACATACTACATACGTAATGTTTTCTGCAACTTAATAATTATTTTTTGAATAATTATTATCTTGTAATGTTTAAATAAAACTGAGGTTGCGTAACTACTATTAACGTTTAATTATTTCTGTAAAAATAATAATTCATCTGTAATATTTTCTGAGACTAAATACTTATTATCTGAATAAACTGTAATATTAATAGTATTTAAATAAACTGGGATTGCGTATTTAATTTCTGCGTTTATATCTCTATCTAAAATTAATACTTATATAGTCTATTAAAATTAAACTGCGTATTTAAATATTCTGATTTTTAAATACGGGTTTTACAATTCTTCCCCTCTAAAAAACAATAATTCGTCCCCGAATTAAAGATACGACTATACTGGGTTTTACAATTCTCCCCTCTAAAAAGGAGAAATTCGTCCTCGAATTAAAGGTAATAGGCTGATGAAGTTATAAAAACTGAAAGAACACGTAGACTGAAAAGACCATTAAGCTGGAGGATAAATTGTCTTCAATTAAGACATAATGCTGCTGATAGGTATAAACCTGACATGACTGAAATGATCATGTAACGTGACATGGCTGAAGAGGACATAGACGTAACCTGACTGAAAGAACTTAACTGGATTTATTGAAGAAAGGATGAGAGGTCCAGATGGACTCATCCGTTTCGAGTGACCTCCCGCTCGAAACGATTTCTTCAAAGGTCTAACATAATAAATAAAATCTTGGTCCTGATGACCCTGTCCTGATGATGCTGAATAGTTTCTGGTTCCATATTTAAGATGGATTTATTAAATCTGATAGACTGAATAACTATAGCATGTATGATACATGAAACGATACGTGTAAATATTCTGAAAAGATAATATTTATATCTCTGAGAAAGCTGATGAATTATAGGGACGAACTACATGAACAATTGTGAACGTGCTGAGTGAGCAATTGTGAACAGTGGTTCATAATTATATGAGGAGCTTTGGAATGAGATATATCATGAATGTGATACGTGAATCATACTGAGAACGTGATACTAGAACATATCATGAACGTATGCTGACTGAGGAATAAATGCCAAACGTTACGGCCTGAGATGTGAAACGTCTGCCTGGTTATGGAATAGTTGTGCTAGACTTGAGTCTAATTTCTCAAGCTTTCTGTAACCGTATTCGGTGATAAACTGAGAAACGTGTATCGTGAAATGGCACACGAACTTGAACGTGAACCATGTTATGAAACACAAACGTGAGCTTAAATCAAGAGATTGCATAAAGATGAATTGGAATAGCATCATACCGTGAATGAGACGTAAACGTGATAGTGAAAATAAACATGAATTTAAAGCGGCGTAAACATACACTTGATCGTGAACATAAATTCTGTCTGATATGATGGTCAAAGGAATGCCTTGAATTCGTACGATTTACCGCTAAATTTCAAAATTTTCTGCAGCTCTGCTACTACGTGATCCTTTCGGTTGGAAGCAACGCGCAGGCTGATTACATGGTTGATGATAACTTAGATAGTATCATACTTTCTCTGAGCCTGTGGTAGCTGATATCATTTCATGGAATTTCGTCTCATTTCTGTTTAGAAATTTCAAAGGGTTGTAGTAACTCACTAACATGACGGCGTTCTATCTTGAACCTGCAGTAGGTCGGGCATCTATATATGAACATAGCTGCATTAATGTGTGAATGCGGATTCTATTAAAGTTTTGTCTGGGATTATGGAACATTCTGGTGGAAATCTGGATGAATAGTCATAAAACATTTTTTAATGAGAAACTATCAGCACTTTCTGCGGTAGTAGTCAATTGAGTCTAGAAAATTGTATATCGTTCACAGGCGTCAGTCGGGACCATCAGGTGATGGCCTTCACCTGCGCAGGATTGTCTGAAATTTCCTTTCTGTTGATTGTGGTGGCTCAGAAATGCCACTTTGTTCAAGTGAGATTTATATCTGGAAAGTTGGGTATAAAAAAAATAACTCCTATTGAAGATTCGGAACAATTGAGAGAATATGAGTCTCGTGTTCTTCTCTAGTATTAGGCATATCAGAATGTGATCAATGAATATACTGATGATATTGCATGCGAGTCATAAAAAAAATTATTCATAATTTCATAATCTAACTGGAGCGTTAGGGAGCTCAGAAGTATAAAATCAAAATTTTTAGAGAGGACTATAACATGTTCAACAGCAATCTGGAAAACATCATGTTCTTCTCTCACCCACTGTTGGTGGCACGATCTCGAATTGTTCTAGAAAATATTTAAGACATCGTAGCAGGTCAGGTAACCTCCTATGAGTATCGTTTTATGAATGGTACCGGCCTTCTTTCTGATAGACAGAAACGATACACCTCCTGGTGGTGCGTTAGGGGCGAATAAAGCTCGTTCCAGTAATTCTTGCAGCAATTGCTGCAACTCTTTTAACTTAGCTGAAGCCTGTGATCAAGAATTTGAAAACAGGTTCTGTTCTTGAGACTAGTTCGATGTTTAAATTTCTGTCTCGTGGTTAGGAAGGATTTCTTGAAAACTTTCTGAATTTATATCCGGAACTCGGGAATAATCTGCTGATCATGAATTTAAGGGATTTCAGAAGTGAATTTATAACAGGTAGTAAAAGTCTTCGTAGCTATGGACTGACAAACTTACGTGCTTGTAATGTAGACGTAATCTGTACTGATTTTTCTGACAGAAAGTATAATGAATATATTTGGGATTTAGTAGAAACGGATCTCGTCATTAACTGAAAATAAGGCTTTAATAAATATGGTGATACTGTTGAGCTCCTTTCTGGCTGAGAGGTAGGGGACTACCTGATTTAAGATAAAGCTGACATAGGAATACGTGAAGTGAACATGGCGACTTTTCACTGAATGTGTTCGTCTGTGACCTCACAGAATGAATACTGTTTGTTTAATTTGAAAAACATTCTAGTGGCGGTGACTGAATTTTAAATGATCTGATTTTGTGCGTGGCATAATAGAATGGGTATACCCCTTTCTGAAAGGTACCCTGAATTACTGAGGGTCTCTCTTGGAAACATACTGGAGTTAAGAGTTCTGACTCGTACTCCGAGAAGATATTCGTATGACGTGTATCATGATTGGTGTCCTAGTGTCTTTTGAAACGATACTTGAGAACTGTGTCTTGACTATTGTCTGGACATGTATTTTAATGGATGAACCTGGACAAGGCAGAAAATTGTTGGTAACTGCTAGGATTAGCGGACCGGTTAGACTACTGACCTCTTGTATTTCTGGTCACGTCCATGCCAGAGTTCTGATGGTTACTGGCTGATTAATTATAAGTACGATGGTTGTTACTACTGCTTTGTCTGTCACTTTATGACGGTCATTATCATGACCATGATTCATGTACCTATTCTGCTGAGTGGTCGGCTGAGTTCCGGTTCCCACTCTGCTGAATAAACGGTTAGCTGAGTGAAATGTGACATCTAACTGAGAAGGTAAAGTATGGAATAGAATGGTAGTGTCTGATGGTTGAAATTTATTCTTGTCAAGAATTTCAAATTTATATTTTTCGTCCTTGTTCTGCAGAGTCTTCATAGTATGAACGGCATTAGCATCTTGAGAGATTTCCAAAGTATCAGCAGCATCAGCATTTGTGAGGTCTTCTAAGTGTTAGCGGCATCAGCATCTGGCAAAATCTTCAACTCACGAGTAGCATCGGCATCTGGTAGAATATCGACAAGCGGAAATACCTGGGGTGATTAAGGATCGATTAACGGTATACATGGTGTAAGGTGCGTGGGGTACACCTGAAATACTATACGTGAAGTACACGATGAATACTATTCATGTGGTACCGCTGAAGGTTTGCTGATATGATCGATACTGGTGTGAACCGTCTGACACGGTCAACGGAAAATAATTTGATTTAACTGGTTAGCAACTGAACCGAAACAATTAACATGATAGGCTGAAAATTTCTGCGTAGACTTAATGCTGGTTGTATAGAGGCTGAAAAGTATGATTAAACGGAATGTCAACAATGGTCAGCATGAAGACATGACTGATGAAGACCTAAACATGATTTATCATGAAATAAGATTTTACTGTAGGCCTTCTGTATCTTATCATGAAAACATCATCACTTTGCTGAAAACATAATCCTCGTAAGGAGACATGAATCTTATTCAACATGAAAACGACATCCACTTGAGAGTACAAACTTGACTGATACAAAGAACATAGAAGAATAATCAACTGAGGTTTAACATCAACTGATGTGGATAGTTATGGTTTAGTTCACAGTATTCATAGTAAGAAGCATGTGACTAAGTATGGGTGATTCTGGTTCGATCCATACTTGTCAAAATTTATAAAATGTCATGATATGAGCAAAGGTGAACGTCTATGGTTTAGTTCACAAAACAATATTCAACGGAAAGCATGAAAATTGACCTGAATAATGGTGAACGTTTATGGCTGGTTCACCAAGAAATATTTGACTGAGAACATGAATCTGACATGAGTAAGGATGAACGCCTATGGTCAGTTCACCCGTACAAAAATTCGCTAAAAGCACATGCGACTAAATATGGCCAGTCATGTACCAGCCTTTTACTTAGTCAAAACTTTAAGACAAATGACTGATAAATGAAGAAAACTGACTGAATAATCCATGAGAAACATGAAAGATAACAACACCAAAATCTGGGAAGTTCCTAGTGACTACCCACTAGTCACAGGTCAAGTTTTAGAGCCTACAGGTCGAACCTTGCGGCTCTAATACCATAATTGTAACACCTCACTTGGATAAGTGGACCGTTACGTGTATTTATGGCGTGTCATCAAAGCATAAGGTAAATGTCCTAAAACATTAACTGACCATAAAGGAAATACCGGAATCAAACATCGGCAATCCAAACATAAGCTCAAAACATGAAAAACAAAATACTGAATGAAAGCACTAAACAATGTCCAAATAAGCAGAATAATGTAAGAAATGCATAAAGTAATAAGTCTGGATAGCTTCCATTCAAATGCATATGCTCTTAGAATCCTAAAAGCGTCCTGGTGTACCTGCCGTTAGAACATGAAAGGAACTACGGCTGAGCATAACGCTCAGTGAACGGATATGAAACATGATAAGGAATTACTGAAATGAAGTAGATGATAAATATTGAAGCTGTAAGACTGATAAGTAAAGTTGCAGCAGAAATCTGTAAATAATCTGTAAAGTCTGATTTATCAATAATGAAGTTGAACTGATATCTATTAAATCTGAAAACATGCATTTACTGTATTTTAATTGCCAATAGCTTATATAGGTCATGTGCTGTAACAACTGTTGCATGAATACATAGAGGGGTGACCTCGTCATGCTGTAGAGGGGTGACCTCTAAATAACTGTGCTGGGTGGAGGGATCAGCTCCAATGTGAAGGATGTAGAGCACACACCACATTCACCTGCTAAACTGTAAACTGTAGCCTAGGATGCATCCATACGCCCCACTAATAATACTGATAAAATGGCCAAGCTGAGCTGAGTGGGACGATGCAGGATATCACTCTCCTGCATGTGAGTCACGACACCGGTGCCTCTAGTGCCGTGGTTACGGTACCTCCGTAACTAGTACATAAACTGGTCGTGCTTGTATATAATGCTCAGTCAATTTATTTAGTTATTAATATGATTTCTGATAACCTTAAACATATACTGGGGAAAACATTTGGCTGAAGATGGGGAATCCTAATCATGCATAGAAAGGAAGTCCTTACTGAAAGGACGGAAATCCGTACCTCGTGTCCAGTAATGAAATCAGAATGGAAGCTGAAGGATAGACTCTGACTTCACGGGTACTACATAAATAATGGACGGAAAATAAGTTGACTGACGTTTATTTATTTTACTGCTCTTACTGTTTTCGTTGGATTAAAATTATTCTTGAAATACTGATTGTATATAAACTGGTAGGTTCTGACTGTTCGTAAATATTACTGATTTAATATATTCGGTATTTCTGATTATCGTATAATGTATACCCCGGTATTACTATACATAGTAACTCGTTATTATTAAAAGTTTCCTTTCTAAAAATATTTCCAATTTAATATCTTTAAAATTAAATTATTTATAAATCAAAGGTTTTTAATAGGATAAACAAAATGATAAAGCTAGAACTAATTTAATTTTATTAATTAGATTAATAAAATTGGACAATATAATTAATTTATTTATAAACTCATTTATAAAATAATTTATCCATTCAAATAATTCGTGGTTCCCACCGTTTGTGTTAAGTTCCCACTGCTTTTATTATGGTTCCCACTGCTTATACAAGTTCCCACTGTTTATACAAAGTTCCCACTGTTTATACAAAGTTCCCACTGTTTTTATTATACTTCCAGTTTATACACCCAAACGCCCCCTTATTGTCTGCATAAGCAGTTTACAAACCCAAACGCCCCTTGTTGGGCCATTTCCCCACTGTCCCATTCACAAACACCCCCGGGTGGGTTCGTGTAGCCCTGGTTGGTCGAAAAGCAGCCCCAAGCCGCCCCCTGTTGGGTCACGGCTGGCATAAAAGGGGGTCACCGAGACATTTGTCTCGGTTGTTCATAATCACAGCCCACTGAGACATTTTGTCTCGGTTTTCGTGAGGCCAAACACACCCAACCACCCTGATTCGCCTATTCCGTGATTATCCTTTTAAGATGAATAAGTCTTCTTGATTAAACATAGAAGATCTGGGTTTTTTTTAAGACAAAGAGAAAGAGGGATTACCTTTTATGTGATCTGGACTACCCGACAAACACACACGAATTGACAAGCAAAATCAACCCGTCACCTTTCTTTGTTTTCCGGCCGGCGGTACCCACACAAAGACACCAACCCTAATTTTGTTTTCCTTTTTTTTTTTGTACGCTGCGTGTGTAAAGGGGAAACCCCCCCTTCCTTTTTCTTCTCACCCAAAAACCAAACGGGCTAAAGCCCAGTTTCTTTTTTTTTCTTTTTTTTTGTTTATACACAACCGGCCCAAAGCCCCTTTGCACCCTTTCTTTCTTTTTTTATAGCTTTTAATGTCGTGAATACTTTTTTTTTTATTTCTCGTGTCTTAAAAATTCCGAAACGTAAAACTCTTTTCTGTAAATACATACTACATACGTAATGTTTTCTGCAACTTAATAGTTATTTTCTGAATAATTATTATCTTGTAATGTTTAAATAAAACTGAGGTTGCGTAACTACTATTAACGTTTAATTATTTCTGTAAAAATAAATAATTCATCTGTAATATTTTCGGAGACTAAATACTTATTATCTGAATAAACTGTAATATTAATAGTATTTAAATAAACTGGGATTGCGTATTTAATTTCTGCGTTTATATCTCTGTCTAAAATTAATACTTATATAGTCTATTAAAATTAAACTGCGTATTTAAATATTTTGATTTTTAAATACGGGTTTTACAGGTTTCATGCAATGGTTCAAAGAATTAAGCAAGATTCAAGCCAATGAAAGTTACTGATGAACACTAACACATGCAGTTTTCTACTTTGCTGAAGTATTTGACACTTAAGCCAGATTCAACACTCAATATCAGGCAAAAAGGTTATAATAATGATGTTCTAACAACTTTCAACCCTAAGCATGAACAAATACTAGATTTCACCAAAATCTTAGGTCAAAAACAGTCAAATTCACCAAGTTATAGCATATTGTTTGATTTGAAGTTTCAAACCCACAAACGTGCAGCAAAACACTCTCAACAAGGTACATATCAGATACCAAGCATAAACAACACAATCCAACAACACAATATCAAGTTACAAGCACAAACAGATAGTCCCAAACACCCCTTTATCTTTTCCAAATCAAATTTTTCAAAGGCAAAGTGAGATTTAAGGCCACCCAAGCATCAATTAACACTATAACAAGTAAGATTAACATATTCAAGCAAGAACAAGCCACAAAATTCACAAGATCACAAGTCACATACGAATATCACCAAAATCAAGATTTAAGCAGATTTTAGGATTAAGTATGCAAACCTAATGGATGTACATCCACACCCACGAATTTTGAGCTTATGTGCTAGCAAGAACAAGCACAAGCTTCCACAATAAAGCCTGCTAAGAATCAACAAAGTTAGAAGCACAAGTATAAAAATCAGAAACTTGGAAAATCTTGATTAATGCAACCTTGTTACCCCACACTTGATTATCCCCAAGTTATAAGCCTCACCACACCTTAATCAACTCAATTAGGATGCTATGATCAGCCCTATAACCCAAGAATTCCAAGATAGAAACAAGAACTTAGCAAAATATCAAGAAAATGAGAAAATGTGCAAACTTTTGCACACTCCTCTTTTGAAAACAGGTTTTAAACTTCAAATTCAGTAAGCAATAAACATAAACAAGCAGTAAATAGATGGCACTTGGTCTTTCTTCAAAACACTTAACTCAAATTCATTAATCAGAAAAGGGATTTACAAGTGTTTGAACAAAGGAAAAACCAAAATCAAACTACAAATGTTGCACCCTAATGCCTTTATATAGGCTACATGGTAAACTAGTAAGCAATAAAAAACGTAAAACCCTAGTCTTGAACTTCCAGAATTGCCCTTGAGGTTTTGTCTTCTTTGGAGAATCATGTGACTGAATTTGTCATGTAGTTGAGGTGTGAGCTGTTGGAATAACATCAAGGGCTCATAATGAGCTTAGGATGTAAGCAAGATTGTGAGGCATTGGATGGCTGGCTCAATCTTGTCTTCTTCCTCAAATGTGTAGCAGGGCATGTCCCATGTAGCATGTGGGGTAAAGTGGTGACCAATATTAAGGTTGGGTTATTTTAACATGATCATTAATCATTAATCTGCACCATTTGAAGGTTTAATTACAAGTAATTAAGAAAACCCCAAATTGTGTTCTTGGTGAATAGTTATGTGTTTGATCCTGTTTTGGGGTTAAAACATGTTTAAAAACATGTTAGGCGCCAGATTTAAACTTAATTAAATAAGTTGTTAATCTGGTTGGTGCCAGATTTAAACTTAATTAAACATGTTAGGTGCCAGATTTAAAGTGGAGGGCCCTTTTTGTAATTTTGACAAACTTTAGGGACCAAACTTGTAATTATGAAGATACAAGGGTATAAAGTGTCAATTCTTCCATATTGGAGGACCCTTCTTCATAATTCTTCAAATCTTCAAGGGTTGATCTTGGGAAAGTCTTCATTAGGGCTTGGTTCATTGTGCGGCTTCGTTTCCCGTGTTCGTTTTTGAATGATTCTTGTGATCTTTTGTCATTTTCTCAATATCCGTACCTAAAATACACAAGCAACAAACACAAGCATATCTATGGGTATTTTGATGATATTTAATGCATTTTAAGCCCTATTTGGAAGATGAGACTATGTATAAAAGCAGTCTCATCAACTACACATCGAGATCATGGTACGTGGACAGCACGGTTACTGGGCTAATCTTAGAGTAGAACCCGAGTTACTCTCTAAGATCAAGGAAGCTCAGAAAGATGATGGAGAAATCTGGCCGATAGTACAGAATTTGGAGAAACAGACGGAATTCAGAGTAGATGCAGATGGTATCGTATGGCAGGGCACGAGACTTTGTGTTCCTGATGACCAAGAACTTCGGGAAGCCTTGTTAGCAGAAGCTCATAGCTCCCCATTCCCTATACATCCTGGTTCGACTAAGATGTACCATGACATCAAGCAGTACTTTTGGTGGAGTGGTATGAAACAAGATGTGGCCACTTACGTCTCCAAATGTCTTACCTGCCAGCAGGTTAAGATCGAGCATCAGCGATCTGGCGGTCTCCTTCAACCGTTAGATATTCCAGAGTGGAAGTGGGACAAAATCACCATGGATTTTGTTACCGGTCTTCCGCCTACCAAGAGGAAGCACGATGCAATTTGGGTTGTCGTAGATCGACTTACCAAATCAGTTCATTTCTTACCGATCCACAAGGAAGATCCGGTAAGTAAACTCGCCGATACGTATAGAAGAGAGATCATGAGACTCCACGGTGCTCCATCCAACATCGTCTCAGGCAGAGATCCTCGTTTCACTTCGCGATTTTGGAAGAGTCTGCAGAAAGCATGGGGTACACAACTTAAGCTTAGCACAGCTTTTCATACTCAAACGGACGGACAGTCGGAACGAACTATTCAGACATTGGAAGACATGTTGAGGTCATGTGCGTTGGAATGGACGGGTGATTGGGACGATTACATCTGTTTGGTGGAGTTTGCATAGCACGCAAGTATCAAGTGTGCTCCTTTCGAGATGTTGTATGGCAGGAAGTGTCGCGTCCCAATCTGCTAGGATCAGGTTGGCGAGCGAACACTTGAAGAACCAGAAATCATAGAGTTGACCAATGAAAAGATCGTAGTAGCTAAGCAGAAACTTCAGGAAGCACGGTCACGTCAGAAAAGCTACGCCGATAAGCATCGTAGGGACATACATTTTAACGTAGGAGATCACGTCTTCCTTAAGGTTTCACCGGCACGTGGTGTTAGACGCTTCGGGATTAAAGGGAAGCTCAGTCCTCGTTTCATCGGACCGTTTGATATCATTGAACGAGTCGGTGAAGTATCTTACCGGTTAGCGTTACCTCCGCAGCTTTCGCATGTACACAATGTGTTTCATGTGTCCTTACTCAGAGGGTACCAATATCATCCCCTTCACATGGTTCAGTATCCACTGAAATAGATACGTGAAGATCTCACTTTTATAGAAGAACCCAAACGAGTTCTTGACAGACAAGAACGGGTCATGAGAAGGAAGACGATTCCATTCGTCAAAATCCTATGGAGGGATCATACCGAGCGGGAAGCCACTTGGGAAACAGAGGAGTCTATCCGGGCTTCTTACCCTCATTTCATATTTTGAATTCACGTATGTTCTTCTTTCTCAGTTTACTTTATCTATAATTCGGGGACGAATTATTCTTTTTAGGGGGGAAGAGTTGTAAAACCCGCATGATTTTACCATGAATAGTACCCTTAGGATCGTACGTACTAGATTAAAACTTTCCTATTATTGCATGATTATGATTAAGTATTAGGATTTTACGTATTACGTACGTGTTAGAACACGATAAGTATTTACTACGCACGAACACGCAATAATTATTTGACAATAATTAATCACGAACATGCGATCATGAAATCATGAACGTAATTAAATCACGAACTATTATTAATTATGTATATATATATTTATTACGAGCATAAATAAATATATTAGGTCCCGGTAATTACTTAACGAGAACACACAAAACACGAACACAAATAAACACGAACAAATAATTAAACATCGAGACACGGAAAACGGTACGGGTACCCCATGTGGGGCCCCTGCCCGCGGAAACAAGAAGGAGATGGGCCAAGCCCATCTCAAATTTTACTAAAGGGGGTTAAGGTAAAATTGGCTAGTCATTTTTCACTTTATAGAAGATTAAACAAAAACCTAAAAATATTTTCTCCTTCTCCTTCTTTTTCTTTGTTTGGCCGCCACACATAAACACACCAAGGGGAGTGTTTATTTGATTTTGATCTTGGTTTTTTGTGCAAGTGTTCGTGTTTGTTCATCCTCGTTTAGATCCACGCATTCGGTATATTCTTTTTACCCTTTTTCTTTTTGATTTGATCTAATAATTAATTAAGAACATGATGTTTTTAAAACCTAATTAAAAACATAGATCTATCATGAAAATGGTTTTTGGGTAAATCAAAAAGGATGGTTTAGGGGTGTTTTGTTTGGCCGGCGCCTAAACCGAACCCCAAGGGGGTCTCGGTTTGGCTACTCGACCACCACCAAGACCATATGGTCCCGGTTGGGTGATGTGGGTCCCCGGCAACAGCAAGACAAGGGGAACCCCGAAGATTATTTTTTTAGTCAAGATCCGGTTCATGGTTTCTAGTCAAGATCCGGTTCACGGTTTATGTTAAGATTATTTTTTATATAATCATATGTTAAAATTAAATTAATAAATATGACATGATTAATTTAATAAACATGACTTAGGTTATATTAATTATTAAAATCATGAAATTATTAACCTAAGTATTTTATATTTTTTAGACTTATAATTAATTAATTATTTAAAAACCATGGTTATAATTAATTAATTAACATGACTTAGGTTATATTATTAATAAATAATAATACATGTTTTAACCTAAGTATTTAACCTTATTTAATTAAAACATGATATATTTTAATTAAATACTTTTAACCTATAGTTTATTTAAATTACATGAAATAATTAATAAACTCTACATTATATCATTATGACTTAGAAAATAATCATGAAAACACTTAGGCTTATATACTTAGCTTATTTAACCAGCTTATCTTATTATGGAAACTTTCTATTATTAGAAACTTATTTAATTAAGGCAGCTAATCTATCTATGGAAACTTTCTATTTTTAGAAACTTATTTAATTCAGGCAGCTAATCTATTTATAGAAACTTTCTATTTTTAGAAACTTATCTATTTTAAGCAGTAATTCTATTTTTGGAAACTTTCTATATTTGGAAACTTTCTATTTTTGGAAACTTTCTATTTTAGGAAACCTGCTATTTTTGGAAAGTTACTTATTATTACATAGTAAGTATAATAATACATGAAATACCAGAAATACTTAATCAGAATAGACAGAATATAAGATAAACACAGTTTAAGGCTTAAAACAGTAAAACATGATATGAACATATAAAATAAGCTAAGAAATGACATAAAACCAGTTACGTATTTAGTAAGCAGATACTTATTCATGTATGTATTTATGTAGCATTAGTGATACCAAAGTAGGATTCTCCTCAGTTCATCTTCTTCGTTCACTGGACATAAGGTACGGATTCCCGTCCTTTCAGTATAGACATTCTTTCCTTATTAGGATGCCCCGTATGCAGCCAAATGTTTTCCCGTGGTATAAGTTTATATGTTTGACTTGCATATGTTTAATTTAGAATACCAATATCCACATACATGCATGACCAGTTTCACCTAGTTATGGAGGTACCATAACCATAACATTAGAGGCACTGATGTTATGACTTCACCACGGCGGAGTGATAGCTCGTGGCGTCCCTTTAGCTTTTAGCCATATTATTATATGTATCATGTGGGGCGTATGGGTGCATCCTAGTTACATGTTTTCAGCAGATTACTCAGTGTGAATGTGGTGTGTGCCTTGCATCCTTCACAAGGAGTTGATCCCTCCTACCCAAACTAGTATATTAAATTAGAGGCAACCCCTCTAATTTGCAAGATGAGGTCACCCCTCCAAGTATTCATGCACGGTGGATTTTCATGACCTATATTGGCTAATGGTAGAACATGCTAAACAGTTTTTATAAGATAAACATAAGGCTTTTCAAACTATAAAACCAGTTTTATCAAGACTTAACCAGGTTACTTGGGAATTAGTTTCTTCCGCTGTTATATGTTATATGCTTGTCTTATTCATGCTTTATTGTACATCCGTGCACTGAGTGTATTGCTCAGCCGTTTTCCTTTTCTATGTTCCCAAAACGGCAGGTACTCAGGGACGCTCGTAGACTTTAAGCGTACGTGCATATGGACTGGAAGCTTTCTAGCCTTTCTTTACTTTATGCATCATCTTTCCTTTGATACATTTGCTATGGACATTGTTTAGTCCTTTCCTTTTCAGTACTATGTTTGTGTGTGATGAGCTTTACTTTTGGACTACCGATGTTTGATTCCGGTATTTTCCTTTTATGGTCATGTAATGTTTAGACATTTTTCCTTGTATGCTTTGATGACACGCCATAATTACGCGTGACATTCCATTATCAAATGGGGTGTTACATGAATCTAGTGTCCTTGGTCATCTACTCTGAGTCTTGTTTGTTAATATATCCTCCATTTATTTTTAAGAACTTGTTATGGTCGGATTCTTACTGTTTTCCCATAAGGTGTCAAAACTGAATTTCTAGACTAAAAATGTCATGTTCACCATGTTGGGACATCTCTTTGATTTTTGCTAATTTATTTGAAGATTTTTAAGTGGTTCAAATTCGTTACAACATTCTGTATGTTCTGACCAGATATGTTTTGGGCTAGGTTGGGCTTATTGGGTCATATCTTGGGCTGGGTAACCTTTAAGCTTAAGCCCTCTTACAGAGGCCTTATTGACCCATAAGAAAACCTTTATGAATTGTATGGGAATTTATGGGAAGTCTATTATGGGGTAGGTAAGTAATGTATCTTACCTTAATTACCTGAAATCTTTTAAATAAGGAAACTATTATTTTTGGAAAGTCAACCACCTATTTTTGATAACTTTGTAACATGACTTGTATTATGTTATATGATCGGTATGTATTCGTATATTGTAGCTCCGGTGCCACGGGATTAGGACTCGTTTTGTTGTGTGTGGATCGTTGTTTATTTTGCGATAAGGTATGGATATTCGCTTCTTTTAGTAAGAACACTTCTTTCACTCCTTTGTAACTCTTGTTTTTGATCAATCCCTAAGCATTTGCTATGTTCCCCATATCCTTAGTTGCTGTTTTGATATGATCCTTGATTCCCTTTGCCTTGTTATGATCCATTTGTTTGACATGCCTTCTTATGCCACCATTTTATCAGTTATGATATATGCTTTGATATGCCCTTTGTTTATGAACCCCTTATGCATGAGGCATATTTAATAACTAGTCATGGAGGTACCATGACCATGTCATTGATGCACCGGTGACATGACACCATTTGGGGCAGTCTGATTAGACACCGGCTTTCCTCTTTTATGACCATTTTGCTATATATTTTGTGAGTGCGTATGTTAGTCATGAGCTAGTGTACGTGCTATTATGTTTTGCAAGGGGTGTATGTATGCATCCTAGGCTTTTGGTATGTATGATATGATCTGTAGTGAATGGGTTGTGAGTGCTATACATCCCATATTGCTTATGGTACATGGGAGTCGCGCCCCATGTACACCTATCTGACTGTTTGACTGATATGATATGTGATATGAGCTCGTGGGCATTTCGTTACCTTTCTTTCATTTTCTCTTTATGACCCTTATATTCATTCTTTTGTTCATATATTCTTGATATCCGCAGCTTCCGTTACTACTCTTTACTTTTCAGCCTCATTTGTTATATATACGTTCACTGGAGGTTTTGCTCACCGGTGTTTATTTTCTACGCGGCAGGTATAAAGCGGGAAGCTTGAAGGTTTATTAATATCATAACAGTTATATAAAACCCTAAACGAGATCAAAGCACATATAGCGGAAGCGATTTAACAAGATCATAATAATAACATAGTTATAATTAATCGAATTGGGGTTACATACCTTTACGCTAAAGCAATTCCACAAGACGAAGAACAAATCACCAATTCGGGCTTATACCATAATATACCAAGATATAGTCTAAAGTAAGACTATATTACGATCTTGTACACACGTAATACAACGAGCTAACCGTGATTCTAGCACGTGAAAACCGAGCTACAACGCTTGTAAATAATCTACCCAACAACCCTAGAGAGGGGCTAGGACTAGATTATCAACATAATCGATCAACCAAGAAAACCAACTGAAACTCTTCGTGGGTTACACCTTGCGACCGAACCAAAAGAGAGAGAGGGGAAAGAGATTCAAGTTATGTTGTCAATTATGAGGGATAAGGAGGTTTATTTATAGACCTCAACCCATTGTAGCCCAAGTAAATAAAATGAAACTTTTGCCCCCCCCCCCCCCCCTTTTGAGCCCTAACCGACGGTCGAAACACCCCTTGTGGGGTGTTTCGGAACTTTCTGTCCTTCTTTCCTTTTAATCTCTTACTATATATTATTTTAACATTCGTTAATACTTAACTATTAATGAATTAACGATCGTTATAGTTATATAGTTACTTGCTCAGTTTAATTTAATAAATACATAAATGTATATTTATTAATTAAATTAATAGATACAGTAAATATATTTATTAATTAAATTAACTCTTTATGTATTGTGTACAATCCCGTAATCTCGAGTTCGATCCTATCACACGACTATTAAATATAAGTCCATAAACTTACAGCTCTCACTTGGACATATTTCGAATATCATGATTACATTGACTAGCGTCTAGTTACACATAGCAATGTCTCTAGTACAACTCGAGTAAGGTGTCCTGCACAAAACCTTTTAACGATTCTGCATCGTTGTTATTATCCTTTAATTTCTAATACAACGTTAATACGGATATGAATCTCAGTCATTCCTTTCATTAACCATTATGTTTCTCGTTCTCAGATTCAACAAGATTACCAAAACAAATTTGGGTGTGGCCACACAAACATCTTACTAATCCCACGAGGGGCCCAGCTTATTAAACTCCAAAACGAAATTGGAGGAAATAAATCCCATATTGACTACGAACAAAACTTATAAATTTTGCAACACTATCGAAAATAATCCTTATAGCTTAACGTTACGTTTAGCATTAGATTATTCCACAGAGATGCACTAGATTCACAACAGTTTCCTGGTATCTCAAGTCTAATGATAACTATTTATGTTTTACTTGATGACAAAGATCCATAAAGGAAAAACATATAGTTGGGATAAGTCCTATATTTGATTAATCAAATATTATCCAAAATCGATCAATATACTTTCAACTATACTCTATCGCTATTTTGATTTGTCTTAATTTAATAATGTTCCCATATTATTAATTGACAACGGACATTTAGCATAACATTTATTCATGGATTAAAACATGCAAAATAGGATACACTTATTAAATAATAAAAATAAACGAAACCCAATCTTTATTTCCTTATATAATAATGTCATAACATACTTTATCCAAATACTGATCACAAATTTATTGCATGAGTTTGCTAGCTAGTTGCAGCCCAATCGCCTTGGCATGCTTAACTACCGTTGGTCTAGGCAAAGCCTTAGTTAAAGGATCGACTACGTTATCATCTGTGTGAACTTTTATCAATTTGATTTCATGAGCTTCAACTTGTTCTCAGACGTAGTGATGTCTACGCATAAAGTGTCTGGTGCCTTTCATGACTCCAGGGTCATTGGCAAATATTATTGCGGCAAAATTGTCACAATACATATCTATAGGTTCTTTAATTGAAGGCATCACTCCAAGATATTCAATAAACTTCCTAATCCAAACAGCTTCCATTGCAGCTTCTGAAGCAGCCATGTACTCAGACTGAGTAGCATGTATTACAATGGTTGTATGTTTCTTGCTCTTCTAGTTAACTGCTCCTCCATTGATAACAAAAATGTAACCCGTCTGCGACTTCGTATCGTCTTTATCACATTGCCAGGACGTATCATAGAAACCTGTCACATTCATCCATGTGTCTGGTTTCCCTCCATATACCAAAAACATATCTTTTGTACTCCTCAAATACTTTAGAATATTTTTAACAGCAGTCCAGTGGAGCTTCCCTGGATTCTGTTGGTATCTACTGACCAAGTTCTGAGCAAACGCCACATCAGGCCTTGTGCATCTAACAACATACATTATAGATCCTACAGCCGAAGCATAAGGCACCTTCTGCAAGTATACCTCCTCTTCAGGAGTTGATGCATCCATCTCATGACTCAGATTATGCTTAACTTCCATACGTTGAAAACCTTTCTTAGAATTATGCATATTATAATTCTTCAATATCTTATCTATATAAGCATCTTGACATAGACCAATTAACCATCTTTTCCTATCCTGATAGATCTTAATTCCCATAATGTATGCAGCTTCTCCTAAATTCTTCATAGAAAAACATTTACCAAGATAATCCTTAACCGCTTTAAGTCTTGGAATCTTACTTCCCATGATTAATATGTCATCAACATATAGGACTAGGAATACTACATCACTCCCACTAGCTTTGTGATAAACACATGGCTGATCATGATTCTGAATAAATCCAAACTTTTTAATTTCCTTGTCAAATCTTTTATTCCTTTGACGTGATGCTTGCTTCAAACCATAAATGGACCTTTAAAGTTTGCACACATGTCTTGGATTTTCAGGATCAACATACCCTTCTGGTTGCTGCATCTAGATGTCTTCATCTAAGCGACCGTTCAAGAAGGCAGTTTTAACATCCATTTGCCATATCTCATAGTCATTGTATGCTGCTATAGCTATGAGAATCCTAATAGCTCTTAAGTCTGTTACAGGAGAAAATGTCTCCTCGTAGTCTACGCCAAAAGTTTGAGTAAAACCTTTAGCTACTAAACGAACTTTATAGGATTGTACTTTTCTGTCCATGTTGGTTTTCTTCTTGTATATCCACTTATGTCTCATTACTTTTGCATTCGGTGGTGGTTCTACAAGAATCCAAACATCATTTACTTTCATGGATTTCATTTCATCATCCATAGCAACCATCCACTTATCCTTCTCAGGATCAAGTATGGCGGATTTATAATTAGCGGGTTCACCAAGATCCCGTAACTCATCATCATCCTCTATGTTAAGACATATATTGCTATTTTCATTTTTAATCCTTGCGGATCTACGCAGAGGAACTAATTCTGGTAGAACCGCCAGACTTTCATGTTCTACTAGAATTACATCGCTAGTTTTTTCAGAAGGTAATGTATCTATATGAGTCTCTTTTTAACACCCCCAAATTCCATTGCGCAGCGGAAATACACATTTGGGTGCTAAACACAAACATTGTTACACAAGACATTTTGAACAATCTCAAAATGATACGTTTGAAATATAAAAGGATATAATTTAACCATTGTCTAAAACCTTCGATCCCAAGTAAAACAATTTTAGAAATATGAGAGTAACATTTAGGTCCCCCAAAGATTTTATCCAATCAACAAACATTTTACCAAAGTACATGACCGTACATTATTTTTTTATTTTTTTTGACAAAAGGGAAAGAAATCTGTTTTAGACCAATCACTACAAAAGCAACCCGCAATCCTTCTCCAGCAAGCTCAGCAATTCATCAACCTCCATCACCTAAAATACATGCTTAAAATAATCAACACAACGGTTGAGCGAGTCTATAGGTTTTCCAAATCATCATTTGAACACAAGAGAAAAAAATCAACCATAATCATTTAATAGAATTGTCGTCACAATCTATTGATCAGGCATTCTTGCTTATAGCAATAGCCATAGAATTGTATTAAGCTCATGGCACCGACCCCTTAACTTAGTCACCCACGCCTAAAGCCGGCATGACTAGATGAATTCCAGTGCCCCTACTAGGGTATCAGTTGCAATTATACCACATTCTCATTCTCGTAAAATTATCTTTCCTAGAGGTTACTCAGCGTAAAGCCCTGGTCTCAGATAGGGTCATCAGCCCAATAGTACTATCATTAGAATAAGCGTTTATTCCCAACTCACAACATCAAGTCATAAGATAGTTAACGGCTGATGAATTTAGGGACTTTTGCAACTTAGGTACTTATACAATTCAAGGCAACAACAGACAACATAAGGCAACATTTGGGTCCAAACAATCAATCATGACTTGTGTTCATTTTACTTTCAAATAGCATGTATCCCCGTCGCGGGTTAAAATCATTTACAACATAATAAAAAGCAAGGCTATAGACTCACCTTGAGTAATAGCAGTAGCAAGACGATCTTCGACGATAGTTGATGCCCGATAAACATAAAAACCGCAACCTATCAAATAAGGCGCGTTCATCAATAATAAACTCTAATAAAATCCATACTTAATAACATCAAACAAAAAATCATAATATTAAAACAAACCCAAAAGAAAACAATACAAGTGATACTTTAACTTCCTTTTATATGTTTACTCTATTAGTCCATACACTCGATAAAAATCTGTCGGTACATACCAAATGTACGAGCTCATTTGCCCCACTTAAACACGTCAAGTACTTGTGATACTAATCAGAGATATCACTTACTATATATAGAAAGACCTGTTAAAAGCCCATCAAAAGATTTTACTTTCCCTGCCCGACACATCTTTGAACTACAAAAACCGGACAGTTTTACGTCACCGACTCATACAATCATTTTGACCATTCTAAACAATCCTGTTTACAAATCCGACACGTGAGTTTGAAAATAGACTCACAACCCTAAGTTTAGAACCAAACATCAGAACTTGACCATTTTCACAACTCATTCTATAGTCCCCGAGATTCGATCCAAATATCGACAACAACTTCGGATTTTGTCGATACTCGTCTCCCGGTACACGAATAATCAAACCATCATAACTTCTCGCTCGTTTGGAGCTAGAAGCTCTACTTTATACCAAATCGAAGCTAACTAAATTCTCTACAATCCTATGCCATTAGTTTAACCATTTTCTTAAGGTACCCAAAATTTACGTTTTTCCCACTGATCTAAAATACCCTTTAAAATCTCCCACCAAATCATATTTTTGATCAATTCCAACCATTTTTCTCATCATCCTACACCCCTAATATCATCCTAAACAATTAATCTAACCCATAACAACCTTGAATAATCATTCAAAAATTTACCCACTCAAAAATTCTAACAACAATTATATAATAAGAAACTAGATCAAACTACCTTGGATCATCATCAAAATTTGAAAGTTCTTACATGTTGTAAATTTTTACACCAAAATGATCACCATCAAATTTCCTAGACGGGATATCAATTAGTTTTCATTGATTCAAAGTAGATTTTCAAAATCAAATGGGTTTTGGTGTTGGAGTGGACGGCTAAAACAAAGAACAAGAGAGAGAGATTTGTTTGTTTTGTTTAAAATGAATTTTATATTAAAGTTTGATAGTGTAAAATCCTTATATAGTGGGATGGAGGGACCTTTCTTGCCAATTTGTGATAGTTTTGGTCCAAAATACAATTAAATAGTTGTAAGGGTAAAAAATGTAAATTGTAAATTTTGAAAAAATATACGAGGCTCGGGTTTCGTAAAAATACTTTTCAAAAGTTAAAACGCACTCTAAATATGATAATAATATGATCCCGGTACGACTTAATACACAATTAAAATAAAAACGTCAAAATTATAAACATCAAGACAGCAAATAATAAAACATAAAATCTCGGGCATCCGTCGATATCGTGATCACCAATAATCCTCGCTATTAGTAAAAAGATAAAAATAAGACCTCCAACGTCGGTTTTTAAAAGAAACCATCAAACGTCATATCATTCAACTGATCAAAAATTTCAAAATTATTCGTAAAATAATGTTAAATAATATTAAATAATGACCGCGGGTTCGGGTTATCACATCCTACCCTCCTAAAAGAGAGCGACGTCCTCGGCGCTCGGACCCTCTTATACTCACATTCCATACTTCTAGAACAAATGAGAACTTTTTTCCTTAAAGAAACCCTCACGCTTCCTTCGCGAATTCAGATCCATTCCTAGGTTTCTTGTATCTTCACAATATAATTCTTACTATGTTTCGACCTCATAAGAACTCTCCACAGTTCTCTTTCTATGAAAAGCAACTTATCTTCAATTTGAATTCTTTCCTTGTTGTTCCCAAAACAAATTTCACCCTTCATAATGAAACCTTAAGCATAACCACGTTTCCCAATTTCAAACTCCATCGATTTCCTTCGATTGTCAACATAACTCTTCTGACAACTCCTTGTTACTAATAAACGGTCCTTAACCTATACAATCTCATCAATAGTTACCAACATCAGTTCTAGTTCAGTTATTCAATCCCACCTACATCTCTGCAATGTACCAAAAATCTAACTTACGTCCATAACTCACGATCTTTAACCTTCACAAACTGAAGTTCTTTGTGGGCCTTCAAATAGTACATCCTCTTTACTAGCATGACAACCGTTGTCGTATAAGAATTTCCAAAAATTCCTAAGTCAATCATACACACACAAGTATATCGTCCAATGTTTGAATCGTCCTTTCACTCTATACATCATTCTCTGTATAACACACAGTACTCAACTCAAATTTTGCCTTTACCCAAACCAAAATGTATCGATTACTTAACTTGTGAGATTCCTTCATCACCAAGTCTCACTCTCTCAACTTAGGTATGTTAGGAGTGCTCAATATACCATGTCTCACTTGACTTTAAAATCCTTTCCATAAGTTTGATAAAATGTTGAAATCACTTACCTTGACATCCTCAAATCAGACCATCTGCTTAAACTTTCAATATCCTTTCTATCATGTCCACACTTCTTGTCATTACCAAAACTCAAACCTTAGAAGCTTTTTCCTTTTTCTTCCTGATAAGTGCATCAACTACCACATTCGCCTTTCCCGGATGGTAGCGAATCTCGTAGTCATAATCACTCACAGTCATAACCACCAACATACTCAAGTACTGGAAACATATATAACTGGTGATTCTCTACTCATCTCCTTTATCATCCCAAGAAATTAATTATGAAGCACTCTTATGATCCTTAATTAGTACACGCTTGATTCCATACAAGTAATATTTCTACCATCTCAAAGCAAACACCACAACTACATAACCCTTACGAAACATATCGCAACAAACTATAGACTATAAATACTTTAGATCCTTCCAACAATGACAACATCAGTGCAGAACACAACCTACCTTTCAGTGTTCAGAATACAGCTTCCCCATCTGATATGGATCAGATCTCGAAACTTACAATTTAGATGTATAAGTGGAACTCACACATCTAATTCTTCTTAGTTAGCTTAATCAATGGTTCAAAAATGTTAGGTCGATTCAGTACCTAATGACCTCCCTGAAGGATTTGAATAACAATCAGCCTATGTGAATAATTAACCTTGAACATAAAGAGGTCACTGAGTGAACAGTCACTCAGTGAGTTGCCTTTGAGTTCCTAGACTGAGTCTAAAAGGAAGACTCAAGCATTCAGAGAGGTGAAGCTCAACGAATGTCTTCTATGACAAAGAAGAAGGTGATGGGTTCAGTGAGTTGTGGCAATAGACTCACTGAACCCCATACGATCTCCCTGAAGAAAACAAGCATTCTCCAAGACTGAAGAAAATGCAGGATAAGTTGAATTGTGACAAGATGAAGTACATCACACAATTAGCTTGACTTACCCTTTTAGGATAGATGGGGTACTGACAAGTGTAAAGGACTTACGTCTTACTACTTAGAATAGGTTAAGACAAGATACTACACTGTACCAATAAGACAAGAATTGCACATGGGCAATTATTGTCTTCTACCCACTTTCCTTCTATAAATAGGATGCTTGTAAAGGAGAGAAAAATAAGTTTTGTACAGTAAATGCTTTAGACATTCACAAACAAGTTTTCTCTCCTCCAAACACGATCATACACTTGAGTTATAAACTCCTGTTGATAGAATCGTCAAGCTTAGCAATCGTTAGGATTGGACTAGCTTGTTAGTGAGGAGATCATAAAACCACACATTGTCTATTCAATCCCTATTATAGCTTCGTATACAATAGGGTATAATTCTTTAATAAAGCTAAGAGTTAAACGTTGAAAACATTGTGTTAATTTACTTACTTGTATTAAGTTTATTGCATTACTTAACCATGGGTTAGTACTATACTTAGTTTACTTGAGTATAGTACTAATTACAAGGGACCAACAAGTGGTATCAGAGCGGTAGGATTATAAAACTTTTAACCACCGTCTCAAAGTTTTTAAAACCTTGATCATTATGGCTGAAAGTAATGTACCTCAACTTGTTAACAAAAAAGGAACGAGTTACTCTGTTAACGCTCCTAAGTTAGAAGTTGAAAGATTTAACAAATGGAAGAAAAGAATGTTGTGTTATTTGATGGGAATGTAACCTTATTACATAACTTGTATTAAAGATGGTCCATTCAAACCAAAAACAGCAACTGGTGATGACAAACCTGAAAACCAATGGTCTGACGATGAAAGGAGAGTGGTCAATCAAGACCAACGTCTCAAAAGCATCATAATATCTTGTCTTCCTGACGATATTATGGAGGTTGTCATTGAGTGTGAGACGGCCAAAGAGACTTGGACAGATCTTGTTCATCGAAGGACCATCTGACACAAAGGAAAATAGGATTATGGACCTGAAGTTAGAATATAACACTTTCAGGGCCAAAACATCTGAAACACTTCCTCAGACTTACACCAGGTATAAAACCTTGCTCAATGAGCTAACGAATGACGGGGTGAAACTGTCTAAGCATGAAATCAATGTTGGTTTTGTGAACAGTCTCACTGAAAAATGGCTTGGTTTTTCTCAAGGACTGAGAAATGCTAATCACATACAGACTCAGGATCTTGCAGATATTTATGGGAGATTCATCAATGAAGATAATCTGATAAATAGAAGATATCCTGAGTCCAAGAAGGCCTTAATAACAGACACCTCAACCAAACCCACTCAAATTGACAATGGCCCCATTTCAACTGCTTTTTACTCAAATGCAATTGTTCAAAATTTTCAGGAAACCTCAGATGATGAGGTAGATGAAAGATCTAGTACTAAATATGTTAGAAATACGTTTTTACGTATATTAGAAGTATCGGTCACTCCACAATATTATTAATTTTGTAATAGCTCGTAGTTAACAAATAGTTAATAGTCGCTTATTAAGTTAAGTAAGAACCGGTCCATGGGCTTGTCATGGACCGGCCCAAGCCCATGTAGCTTGGAAGTATAAATACCCCTTTCCACCATGGAAAGGGGTTGGTGGTTGAATGTTTCTCACTTTCATTTATTGAAATAACACATAGTTTTCTCTCTCTTTCTCTGTCTAACTTTCTCTCTCTAGAAATCATCAACCCCTTCATAGATTCATAGGTTATCAATATTCTACATTTGGTATCAAGAGCTATGGGGTGATTTAAGGTAGTGATTTGTGTGGTTTTTTAGTTTTTGATTGTATTAGTGCTCTTTAAGAAAAACCATCTTGATTCTTGGTGTTTTTGGTGTTTTTATGATTGGGATTAGTGGATAAGTATTAGTTTTTACTTATTATTGTTGAAATCACAAAACTTTTTGGGTCATTTGGTCAAAATCTGTGTTTAATCTTTCTTTTTGTGGTCGACTGTTCATCCATAACAACTTCTGATTACCCAGCAAAAGTTCCGAACCAACAAGTTCTGGATCAACCAAAAGTTCCGAACCAAGAAGTTCCGAACGAAATAGTTCTGGATCAAGAAAGTTCCGGATCAAGAAAGTTCCGGATCAAGAGAGTTTCGAACCAAGGAAAGTTCCGAACCAAGAACTTCCGAACCAAGAACTTCCGAACCAAGAACTTCCGAACCAAGAACTTCCGAACCAAGAACTTCCGAACCAAGAACCTCCGAACCAAGAACTTCTGAACCAAGAACTTCCGAACCAAGAAGTTCCGGATCAAGTCAAAAGTTCCGAACCAAGAAGTTCCGAATCAACACTTCTGAATCAACAAAAGTTCCGAATCAAGGGTGATTTTGCTTGTTTTTTCGACGATTTTTTAGAGGATTTAATCTTGGTTTCTTACAACAAAAACTCAACACAATTCACAAGCTTTACTTCACTGCTCGATCAATCGATAATCTTTGTCTCTTTGAAGTTGACAAAATGAATCCGAATTCAGTAATGTCTCAGATGACATCCCTTACGGATATTTCCGTCATTACGGGAACGGATAATCGCCCTCAAATGTTCATCAAAGAAGTGTTTGAAGCATGGCAAGGCCGGATGATGTCTTACCTTAAGGGAAAACCGGTTTATGGGAGGCTTATGGTTAAGTCCATTTTAAATAGTCCACTTGACTATGGTACCATAGTGGTCAACAATGTGACTCGACCAAGAGAATTTGAAGAACTTACACCAGCTCAACAACTTGTTGCCGATGCAGACGAAAAAGCTCTTCAAACAATTCTCCAAGCTCTTCCCCATGACATCTATAGGATGGTAAGTCAGTATACGGTGGCAAAGGATTTATGGGAACGTCTTAAGGTGTTGCTACAAGGTACGTCTCTCACCAAACAGGAAAGGGAATGTCAGTTGTATGACCTGTTTGATAGATTCACGTACAACCCAGGGGAAACGCTTCACGATTATTACTTCAGATTCACCACACTCATGAATGATCTGAATGTATACAATCTCGTGATTGCACCATTCCAGGTTAACACCAAATTCTTGAATACTTTACCTCAAACTGAATGGGGTGAGTATATTACCGATGTTAAGTTAACCAGGGATTTGCATAAGTGCAATTTGGATCAACTATATGCTTTTCTTCAGCAGCATGAGAAACATGTGATCATGCACCGTTCTCCACGAGGTATGTACCCTGATTCATTAGCTTTGATGGCGAATCAACCAAGCTTGTCTCACAACAACACTCCTTATATTTTGGGACATCAAGCCTATCATCCATCACCTTACATGACACCAACCTTCCCCAATACTCGATTTTACCGCAACCACCCACCTCACATCAGCAACAATATCGGTTTAGTGCACCTTCATCACAATATGCTACACAACCTCACCCAGCAAGTATTGCACCTTATGCTCAATCTTCATATTCTTCTTATCAAGAGAATGCAGCATATCCAACAAGCTACCCTGATCAAATGAGTATTCCTTCTAGTGATTACGCAGCTCATCAAGACCAAGCAATGTACTGTGATGATGAGGAAGTCCCCGTTCCTGTATTCAAACAAGGTGCTGACCCAGTTGAAGTGTTAACCACTATGTCTGCTTATCTCACAAGGACTTTAAGCAAACGAGGATTTAGGGGATCAGCTCCTACCAACAATCAGTTGAGGAATTCATCCAATTCTCGCCAACAAGCTACAATTGAGAATGGCAGGGTAATGGTTCAGCCTATTCAACCATATCAGGGGAGACCTACCACATCAACTACCAATGCTCGCACGGTCAATCAGGCTCCAATGGTCAATCCTGCTCCACGGGCTAATTCTACAGGCAAGTTGAGAATGATTACATGCTATAACTGCAAGGAAGAGGGTCACATGTCCAGGGATTGTAAGAAACCCAAGAGGAGAAGGGATGGACAATGGTTTGCAGAAAAGATCTATCTGGTGAATGCTCAGGCACAAGGAAGGGAACTTGATGAAGAGGAGCTTGCATTTCTTGCTGATCCAGGGATTGCTGAACAAGACACTGTTACCACACAGAATGCAGCATACCAAACAGATAATCTCGATGCGTATGACTCAGACTGTGATGACTTTCAATCTGTAAAGGCTGCTCTCATGGCAACTATCTCCAGCTTAGGGCCAGAAAAGAGATCTGAGGTACTTATTAATACCACCGATAATACCACTGATGCTAGTATTCAACCACATCAAGTTGTGCAAGAGAGTGCTGATTCGAATGAATCTTCGGTGGTGAGTCTTTCAAATGAGGAGACAAACAATGATAGCAATATCAATGTGAGTCCCCAGACTTTGAGTGAATCACAACCGGGAGCCATTTCGCATACGCCTACTCCTGCTCAACAAGATTTGGTCATGGTTCCTGCTACATTACTTAGCCAAATGTATGATGCACTCTTAGAAACCCTAGCTAAGAATAAGAATTTGTCTGATGAGCTTGCCTTAAGCAACGAGAAAGTTCAAACCTTGGAATTAGTGCCTTCGTCTAGTGTTCTAACTAATCCCGAATATGATCATTTTAGAAACAAACAAATGGGTCACTTGCAAGAAATTGAAAACTTAAGAGCAAATCTGTCTAATGAACTTAAAGAAAAGAAGTTAGTGGTCACTAATTTTCAAAAACTTCAAACGGATTTTGAATCACTCGAGACTAAGAAGAATGAAATGGAGATTAATGCTACTAATAAGATTAGAAGTCTAGATTACTTGCTTTTAAGACAATACGCTGCTTCTCAACTAGTGCACTTATTTGATGCTTTGTTTAGAGAATTTAACTTATCTCGTCAAAAAGGCCTTCCCCCTAATCCACGGTATGCAAAACAAGCTTTAAGACATAGTCCTAGACTTTATAATGCAACTCAATTAGGATTGGCCTTAGACCCGATTGTTTTTCCCGATGATCGAACAAGTAAGGATCTAGTTGATGAGGATCGGTCATATAATTCTGCAAAATATCCCGAGTGTGATTATTTTAAATTGAATAAGGAGCTTGCAAAAACGGATTTTAGAATTCGCTTCCATATGGACAAAGATCTCATAACAGCACCGACCTACATATTAGATGAAGAAAACCCTAGTACATTTCCTACACTTGTCAATATGGAAGGTCCTAAGGAAATTCCAAAGGATCTTCCACCTGTTAGCACTGTATGGTTAAACTTGCAAGAGATTAATCAATACTTTACTAATTTTGACAAGGTCATTTTGGAATGTACGACTTCAAATGGCTTAAATGCCGGAGAATGGGCTTTCGAACATATGAACGAGGTGTTTAAAAATGAGATCAATCCGTTTGTCGAAAGTCTAAAAGGAATTTTTGCATCCCTTAAGGAAAATCTTGTGTTTGAAATTGGTGAAGTTCAAAAAGTGTTTTACGAAATGGACACCGCTTACGAACTACAACTAATTGAAAAAGAAAAGATTTTAACCGAATATGACCGATTCTTGTCTGCAGTAATCTCGTGTGATGTGCTTACTACTGTAAATGTTAATTATTCGAATGAGCTTACATCCGCTATGATTAATTATGATGTTGTGCATATATGTGATGATGTTTGTGATCTCTCTGTAAATGTTGCTGATACTGTAAATAAGGTAGATAATCATTCTTGTCACGAATCTAACGTTGAGTTTTTAAAGCTACAAGATTCTTATAATTTACTTTCAAAACGCTTTAATCAACTAGAACAACATTGTATATCTTTAGAATTAAAACAACAAACTCAAAATGAGGATCTTTTGATATCAAATGGTTGTGAAAACGGTGTTGAGACGAGTGACAAGATGATTGCAATTGTTAAGGCATTAGAGGAAGAAATCATGAGATTGAAGAGAGAGGTGTCATCAAATGAAACATTAAAATTGGAACTAGAGGCTGCAGAGTCTAAAAACCAGGCCTTAGAAATTAGACTTTCGTCTATTCTAGGGGAGATGGATCGTGCAAGACAGGGAATGTCCAAACTTTATGGTTCACTAGAAGAACGCTTCGCTTTTAATGCGGCACAGCAACAATTTTATGTTGAACAATTGAACCAAAAATGTGAGGAAATCTCTGACTTAAACATCCTGCTCATTGACAAAAACATGTTTTTGGCCGAGTTAAAGGAGACACTTCTTCTCACCCGACAAGAAGTTGTTGATAACTTAGCTACCGACTCTGCACTGTCCACTAGTGCTCCAACAACCAAGTCAGTAGTGCTTTATAAGAATCCGCTTCATAAGAGAAACCCGGTTACCTACGATGATTATATGAGGAATTCCATTAAGCATGTAGATCTTGTTAGGGATATCTTAGACGATCTTTATGCCTTAGATCCCTCAAGTAGCTACTATTATTCGACTCATGAATATATAAAGCGAGTTCAATATTGCTTAGCATATTTGAAATACATAGGTACACCAGGTTCTGCACTACTCACTAATAGGCCCATTGCTGTCACTCCATTTAATAAGACTCCAGGAGCGAAACCGTCATTGGCACAATCAAGTAAGGCACCTTTAAAATCTGTTGCTAATGTTCCCACTTTGCCTTCTACAGGATTAAAAGAGACTACTAAGGCTAAAGGATCGCCACTCAAGAAAGATAAGATCAAGCCCTCCACTAGTAGTGCCAAAAAGAAGAAAGTAGAAGTTCACAATAGGAATGCTAGTTCAGTTTTAAATAAAAAGAATCATGTTAAGACTAAAAGCTCTGCGCCTGTGCAGAAGCCAAAACCATTCGTGAATTCTAATTTGAATTGTTGGAATTGTAATGAATGTATGTTTTCCCAACGTCGTGATTTGTGTCTTATTGATCATGTGAATGAAATGAATGCTATTAAGAATGGTCTTGAATGGAAGCCAACGGGTAGAACTCGTGCCCAAGTTGGCTGGCAATGGCATCCCACTGGTAGGACCTTTACATTAGATGGTAAAATGTGCCCTTTAACTAGGAATGCATCCATTGAGGTTAGGTCTGAGCGTCCTTTAGTTAGGAACACTCGCACTCAAGTATGGAAACAGCGCCCTTTAATTAGGTCAGCCCCCACTATAGTGCCTATCAGTGAAGAAATACCTCAGGATTTAAGCCAACTAGAATCTACACCACCAACTAGGAAGAAAAAGGCTAGGAAATCTAAGAAACCTAGAGTTAGCAAATCTAAGATTATTAAATCTGTACCTGCTAATAACAAGGAACACTCAGATTCCGATACCTCTACATTGTCTTCGTGTGGTGATATTTTCAGGTGGTCCAAATCATCCTGTGGTATTTGGACTCCGGTTGTTCAAAACATATGACCGGAAATCGCTCGATGCTCCGAAATTTCGTCAGCAAGTTTCTTGGTACGGTTAAATTCGGGAATGATCATATAGCAAAGATAATGGGGTATGGTGAATATCAGATTGGAAACGTGACGATTTCAAGGGTATACTATGTAGAAGGTCTTGGTCATAACTTATTCTCAGTAGGACAGTTTTGTGATTCCAACCTTGAGGTTGCTTTTCGACAACACACTTGTTTCATCCGCAACTTGGAAGGAAAAGATTTGTTGAAGGGATCTCGTGGTGCAAATCTTTATACCTTGTCCTTACAAGACATGATGGCCGCCTCTCTAGTATGTCTTCTCTCTAAAGCATCTAAGACCAAGTCATGGTTAAGGCATCGCAGATTATCTCATCTTAACTTTGATGCTATTAATCATCTGGCTAAAAACGAATTAGTTCGTGGTCTTCCAAAGCTTAAATTTCACAAGGACCATTTATGTTCCGCGTGTTCAAGGGGGAAAAGTACCAAGAAATCTTACAAGCCCAAAGCTGAAGACACCAATCAAGAAAAACTTCATCTTTTGCATATGGATCTTTGTGGGCCAATGAGAACTGAAAGTGTGAGCGGTAAGAAATTCATTCTGGTAATTGTGGATGATTTCTCCAGGTTTACATGGGTTAGATTTCTACGTACAAAGGATGAAGCACCGAAGGCTATCATCACTTTTATGAAATTCATTTAGGTACGTTTGAATACTACTGTCCGCCGTATTCGTATAGACAATGGTACAGAGTTCGTCAACCAGACTCTTCGTGATTATTATGAGGGAGTTGGTATCTCACATGAAACATCCGCTGCACGCACTCCACAACAAAACGGTGTCGTTGAAAGACGGAATCATACACTTACGGAAGCTGCTAGGACTATGCTTATTTACGCGAACGCTCCATTGTTCTTGTGGGCAGAGGCTATATCTACTGCATGTTTCACCCAAAACCGTTCTATCATTCGGAAACGCCATGGAAAAACACCTTATGAGATTCTACATGACCGTAAACCCGATGTTTCATTTTTTCATGTGTTTGGTGCTCTTTGTTATCCAAACATCAATAGTGAGAACTTGGGTAAGCTTCAACCGAAAGCCGATATAGGTATTTTCATTGGTTACTCACCGTCCAAGAAAGCATACCGAATTTACAACCGTCGTCTTGGCAAGATTGTAGAAACTATGGACGCAGATTTCGATGAGCTGACAGCGATGGCTTCTGAGCAACACAGCTCTGAACCCGCGCTTCATGAGATGGGAATTGGTGCTATTAGTTCCGGATTAGTTCCCAATAATCCTACTTCTACATCATTTTTACCACCATCAAGGCCCGAGTGGGATAAACTGTTTCAACCGTTGTTTGATGAATTCTTCGATCCCCCGACTGATGAAGTTCCAGCACCTGTAGTAATTGCTCCAATCCCTGAAGTGGTTGCTCAAGCTAATGAACCTTTATCTAATGCATCTTCAATTCACATTGAACCGGATGCACCTTCACCAAGTGATTCTCAAACTACACCTGAATCGTCACCCCTACTTGTGCCTAATGATGTGGAAGAGGATTCTATTGATCACGACTTGGAATATGCTCACCTGCAAGAGCTCCCTTTCTTTGGTGTAGTGATACCTGAAAACCCTTCAGCCGCGTCTACCTCAGAAGAAAATCCTTCTATTGTTCACTCCAGACCACCTAGGATTGAAAACCATAGCACTAAATGGACAAAAGATCACCCAATTAGGAATGTCATTGGAGATCTAGATCGACCAGTCTCTACACGCCATCAATTACAAGAGAGTGCACTTTATTGCTACTTTGATGCATTTCTCTCTGAAGTTGAACCTAAAAATTGGTAGCGGGCTATGACTCAATCATCTTGGATTGAAGCCATGCAGGAGGAACTAAATGAATTCCAACGACTTGAAGTATGGGAATTAGTTCCTCTCCCTGACAAGGTTAACATCCTTACCTTGTTATGGGTTTATAAGGTTAAACTTGATGAGATGGGTGCGGTATTGAAGAATAAGGCTAGATTGGTCGCTAGAGGATATAAACAAGCCTTGGGTATAGACTTTGAAGAATCTTTTGCTCCTGTGGCAAGATTGGAGGCGATTAGACTATTCCTTGCGTATGCTGCTCATATGAACATGATCGTCTATCAAATGGATGTGAAGACGGCATTTTTGAACGGTGAACTAAGGGAAGAAGTTTATGTTAGTCAGCCGGATGGGTTCGTCAGTATGGAGTTTCCTAATCATGTGTACAAGCTTAAGAAGGCTCTCTATGGGTTGAAACAAGCTCCACGCGCGTGGTATGATCTCCTGTCAACATATCTCATTTCGGAAGGCTTCTCCAAACGCAAGGTGGACCCCACTCTATTTACTCTCAAGGAAGGCAACGACATGATTCTGGTACAAATTTATGTTGATGATATAATATTTGCTGCCACTAACATAGAATTGTCAAATCGATTTGAGAAGATAATGTCCACACGCTTTCAGATGTCGATGATGGGAAAAATTTCATTTTTCTTAGGATTACAGATTTCTCAGAATCCTAGAGGCATCTTTATTAATCAATCCAAATATGCTCTAGAATCTCTTAAGAAATATAATTTTGAAAATTGTGACCCCGTGGACACTCCAATGGTGGAGAAATCCAAGTTAGATGAAGATAGGAATGGGACTATTGTCGATCCAAAACTTTACCGTGGGATGATCGGCACCCTTCTGTATCTGACTGCTAGCAGGCCTGATTTGCAATTTGCTGTATGCATGTGTGCCCGGTATCAGGCTCGGCCTACCGAAAAGCACCTACATGTTGTGAAAAGGATCTTTCGGTATCTAAAAGGAACACTTCATCGTGGTCTATGGTATCCGAAAGATTCCTCTATTGCTTTAATATCATACGTAGATGCCGATCATGCTGGATGTCAAGACACGAGGCGTAGCACTTCTGGATCTGTGCAACTCCTTGGAGATAGATTGATCAGTTGGTCTTCAAAAAGGCAGAAAAGCGCTGCAATTTCTAGCACGGAGGCTGAATACATCGCCATGTCCGGTTGCTGTGCTCAAGTCCTTTGGATGAGATCACAATTAACTGACTACGGTTTGGGTTTCAACAAAATCCCGATGTATTGTGACAACAAGAGCGCCATTGCCCTTTGCTACAACTATGTTCAACACTCCCGGGCCAAGCACATAGACATTCGCTACCATTTCATTAAGGAGCAGGTGGAGAACGGAGTGATCGAGCTGTATTTTGTCACTACTGAGTACCAGCTGGCGGATATGTTCACCAAAGCCTTAGATCGAGGACGAATCAAGTTTTTGATCGACAAGCTTGGCATGAAATCATTCACACCAGTGACTCTCAAAGAGTTGGCAGAAGAATCAGCTGAATAGTCGTGGTAAACTATTCAGAGTATCCTTTGTTCGTGATCATGTATATTATCGTAAATATATAAACCACAAAAGAATAATACAAAAATATAAAACCAACAAAAATCATAAAAAATATAAAACCTAGAAAAACCATAAAAATTATAAAATCAAGAAAAACCAAAAATATTTTTCATTTTTAAAACGGGCATGTCTTTTAGTATGGTAATATTTACGGCCTTAGAAATGTCGATCAATATTTACACGGTGCCATAAATAGAGTCCGTATAAAAGTTGTACATTTTTAAAACATGCCCATTATGGCTTGTAGTTATTTCTGACTGCAACCCGGTTTTCATATTAAAGTCACGTATTTCCTTGGAAAACGTTGGCTCAGAACGGGAATTAATTTTCTCGGGCATGATTTACAAGCCAAATCATGCAAACGGATCAAGTTTACTTTATAACTTGGTCTAACACGAATTGGTGTACGTCTTAGTGCATTAATTTGTTAAAATAAGAGAAATCTTATTGACACCACGAATCAAACTTTTTCAAGATATAAATTGGAAATGCTTTCATCAATATTTGACTCTTTAAACAATGACTACAGCTCTTTAAATAGAAAACGGGTCATCGTTTAAGGGGGAGAAAATATTAAAATCATCTTCGTCATTAAATTGATTTTCAAAAGTGATTGTGAAAAATTAATGGCTAAATGGTAATAGAGTGGTTTTGCTTTAGAATACGACTTGTGCTTTGTTCAAGGTGATGGGTCTTGCTCTAGATTTTGGAAATGTGCTAATAGATTGCGATTGCTAAGTTGTGTGAAAGTTTAACAAGGGTTAAGAAAAATGAGAAGTTATAAACAAAAAGGAAAAGAATGAGAAAATTTAGGGACTTAAGGTGACAAAGTGTGAAAGTTAAAAAACTTTTGACCTAAGTCAAATATAAACCCCCCCCCCCCCCCCCCCCCCGCCCCCTTTTTCTTTTCACTGTATTACTATTCCCTTGCCGCCATTGTTAAAACTCACACACAAGATCTAAAAACAACCCGTTTATCCATCCAATCCTGTTCTTTCGATTAATAAGGTAATTATCATCTATATTTAACTTATAATTCGTCTAAATCATCACTATCTCCTGGTAAACGACTCGTTTAATTAAGATTAAGTCCAAATTAGGGTTTGTGTCTTATTAAGCAGTAATTGATTAGGATTTGTGGTGGGTTTTATGCGGAATAGCCTTAGAGGATGTGGTGTTGCCTTAGATTGCTTTAAATCTCACAAACGCGCTTAAAATTAATAATCATAGCTTCGTTTGAAAAGTTCCGGATGAACAAGGATATAAACTTCCGAATGAAGGATTTTTTCTGAAAAACTTCCGAATGAGGAAGTTCCGAATGAAGGACTTCCGAATGAAGGAAGTTCCGAATGAAGAACTTCCGAATGAAGGAAGTTCCGAATGAAGAACTTCAGAATGAAGAAGTTCCGAATGAAGAACTTCCGAATGAAGAAGTTCCGAATGAAGAAGTTCCGAACGAAGAAGTTCCGGATGAAGGACTTCCGAATGAAGAAGTTCCGAATGAAGAACTTCCGAATGAAGAACTTCCGAATGAAGAACTTCTGAATGAAGAACTTCCGAATGAAGAAGTTCCGAATGAAGGACTTCCGAATGAAGAAGTTCCGGATGAAGGACTTCCGAATGAAGGAGTTCTGAATGAAGGACTTCCAAATGAAGGAGTTCCGAATGAAGGACTTCCGAATGAAGAAGTTCCGAATGAAGGACTTCCGAATGAAGAAGTTCTGAATGAAGAACTCCCGAATGAAGAAGTTCCGAATGAAGAACTTCCGAATGAAGAAGTTCCGAATGAAGAACTTCCGAATGAAGGAAGTTCCGAATGAAGGAATGTTCCGAATGAAGAAGTTCCGAATGAAGGAAAGTTCCGGATGAAGAGTTGTTTGATTAATATTGATTGCCTGTTATATGTACTTGTTGTAATATGATTATGAAATGTGTTATGCTTAGAAGTAAGAATGATATATATCCATATGTTTTTGTGCATCAACCTTTCATGTCTTATCTTAAGCAGATACAATGACTAATCCAACAGTACAAGCAATCCAAGACTCTAGAGAAGCCGCTATTGCTAAAGCACGAACCCTCAAGTTCATACCCAACAATTACCGGCTGAAGCAAGTCTCAAAATCCACTCACCATGGTTTTAAAGTCGCCATAGCAATCCTCGATAACTCTCATTTCAAGAACGCCCTTAGGAGTACTGCCTCGGTGTCGTATGAGTACATGTATGAGTTCTGGGCTACCAAGGAGAGTACATCAAACAAGATCACCTTCACCATCGACAACAAGCAGCAGACGCTCACAGTTTCAGATTTCCGTAAGATTTTTGGTATACGTGATACACCCAAAGGCATGTCATTTTCGAGGGATCCTACTAAAGATGAACTAGTGGAGATGTTCGAGGCTCTTGGATGTCCTGACATACGAGTTGCGTCTGAGTTTACCACTGCTAAAGTAGGACAACCTTGGAGAGCATTGTTGGGTATTCTCAGTAGATGTCTTACACCAAAAACAAGTGGCCATGATGCTTTGCGCAGTCCTATTATGAACCTCTTCTATGGCATGTACAAAGCTGCAAATGCAGATTATGCATTGTTGATATGGGAAGAATTCACCTTTCAACTCTTCCAAAACAAGAAGCTGAAGACAAATTTCTTTCCTTATCCTCGGTTTATCAAGCTTATCATTAATTATTTTATGAAAAATGATGCTACTATTGATAGGCGTGCAGCAAGTCGTTATCACACTGAAGAAGCTGATGATACTGTGGATCTAAGGCATGAAGGACCGTCTGGTGGTGTGATTCCTGGTCCTATTCCCGATTATCTTCTGACAGAGAAAATCAAAGGTCCTGCTGATTACAAGCTACTACAGCTAGAAATCAAGAAGCTGAAAGTAAACCTTCAGACTGGAGAAGACTCGTCTACTATGGTCAAGAGTAAAGGTAAACGAAAACAACCAGCTGCGTTACCTGAACCCGAAACCAAGAAGAAGAAGACTGAGGTTAAGAAGGGAAAGGGTAAGGCTGATGAGATGGTTTTACGTGACGAAGAAGATGTTGTTGATCCTGCTCTTGACAAGACAGAGAGAAAAATGATGAAGATAGCAATTCAAAGGAGTAGGAAAGATACTGGCGGTAGTGGTTCAGGTGCAAGGGTAGATGTTGAAGAAGAGTACGTGGAACCAGATGATGTTGATGAGTTTGGGTCACCTGAACATTATTCCACTTCGAAGGAGCCATCAATCCCTATTTCAGCAAGTGTGGAAAAGGAGTCTGTTGCTCCTACGATCATGGTGTCAACTCAACCTTTAGCAACTCAACCTCCACCAATACAACCCTTACCAACCAGACCGGCTTCAACACCATTTCTTCCACCACCTATACCTCCCATCCTTAGTACCGTAGTAACAACCAAACCTCTTCAATCAACCCAGAGCAGCTCTGCAACATCTACAATGGCTGCATTGGTGATGGCCGAAATGTTGGATAAACATGTGGATAATCACAAACGAGAAATGGATGAACTTCGCCAAGAGTTACAGAGACGAGCTCAAAGTGAAGAAGCATCTAGGAAAGCCCAAGAGGAGATGCTTGCTAAGTTCGCTGCCGATATGGAATTAACGCGAAAAGCTCATGCAGAAGAACTAGCTCGGGTTAAGCAGGATGAGGCTGATAAGCATGCTGCACGTATCACCAGACTTCAAGCGATGAGGGATAAATACAAGGAGCAGAAAGAGGCACTTGAAGCTTCTGTTGAAGAAAGAGTGAAGGAATCTGTAGAATCCATTATGCCTAAACTGCGTGATGAGTTGAAGACACTAGCAGCTGATAACTTGATGATCAAGTCATCCAATCCTTTAGAATCCGCATACAAAATTGCTTATGAGTTAACGGATTTTGAATTAAAGAAGATCCTCAAAGCTCGTATGGTGGAACTTGGATCGTTTGATAAGTCTAGGATTCAACGGGTTCTTTACAAATCCCTGAATGACGCTATCATGGAAGATGATAGGTTATTCAAAACGTTTGGAAGTGTGGTACCCTACCACATTCTACCTGAGGAAGAAAGGGAAGAAAGTGAACAGGAAGAGGGTACTGGTGAAGAAGAGGAAGAAGAAGGAGAAGAAGAGGAAAAGGATGACAATGATGGTGATGATGAGGATGAGGATGAGAATGATGATGATGATGATGATGATGATGATGATGATGATGATGGCGATGATGGTGGTGATGGTAATGAGGAGAGTGCAAGGGAAGCAACGGGATAACAATGAGGATGATGATGGGGGTGAACAGCCTAAAGAGGGAGATAAGGTTACCAGTTCGAAGAAAGCTGCTAAGTCTGGAACCAAGTCCAAGAAAGATGCACAGAAGGACAAATCAACATCATCGGAATCAAGACGATCTAAGTGGCGCCACGATGTGAATGCTACTATAGCGTCATCGATTCCTGGTACCTCTATTGATGTATCTTTACCTATTACCACTAACCCCATTAGTTCTGTTGTTGTTGCTCCTGTGATTGCAGAATCAGTAACGGAACCCGAAGCTGCACAACACTCACCCGTTCACGATACTGCCGAAATGCCTGAATCAGAACCAGCAGATGTCCGCACTTCTACTCCTCTACAACAAGCACAACAATCTACGGTTCCTGAACCAAGCACAAGAGACTGGGCAGACACGTTGGAGATAGACGAGACTGCACCGCCACAGGCTTGGATCACGGCAGCGGCGCAATATGATCCGATCACAGACGCAGACAAAGATGTGTTGTATCTTCGTATCCGCAGTCCGATTGACTTATGTGCATTTCTTGCTCATGAGTATAAGACTTCGGTTACTCCATCTTTGGTGAAGAAAGTGCTGAAGGATAAGAGACTTCGCGCCAAAACCCGGTTAACCCGAATGGAGTTCGAGTATTATGCCGATGAGATCCTGAAGGCTCTGAATACCGTTCAACGGCCAGGTCTTCATGAATCAGAAAGAGCTCCACCTCCACTTGATCCTACTCAAGATAATCAGATAGCTCTCGACTTCTTCGTCACTTATGATCTTGAGTATCTTCTGAAGGGTTCATCAACGTACGCAACCTCCTTAACCTTGCTGAAAGCTGCCAACTGGGGAACAATACCCTGGATCGAGGAAAAGGTAAACAGACTCTGGGTCCCAAGGGTAACTCGTAATTATGATATGTATGCTGTTATAGGTGCATCTCATTGGGACGAACGAGTCCGAAGGGCGTACAGGGGTTGCTGCCTAGTCAATTCTGGAAGCAATGTTAGATCCGATATCCGCATCTCCAGCATTTTAGGGTCAAAAACTGAAGCCAAGAATGGCTATTATCATGTGACGGAGATTCGTTTGAAAAGGGAGGATGACAGGGAATACAAAATCCAGCAGGGAGATTTTTCTATCATTCGCCTTGAGGATATCGAAGATATGCTGCTTCTGATGACCCGAGATCAAATCACACATATTCCTCGAGAGGACCTCATTGCCTTGAATACAGCACTTCGTATGTTCACACGAAGCGTTGTTATCAAGAAAAGAGTTGAAGATCTTCAGTTGGGAGTCGAAAGCTACCAAAGGAAGCTCAACTTAACCCGTCCAGTGAATCAAGTTCTACCTCAACATGTAGATAGATGTCCTTATACCGGCATCTCTGTACCGAATTGCGGCATTTTCTACTTGAATAGTCGAGGTTTAATGAAGTTTATGAGGGTGGGTGAGCTATTTAAGTACAGTGATGGGACTCTTCTACAAGTTAGAGGAAAGTTGGAGCATCTGAACTCGGGTGGGACTCTGCCAGAGATGACGGAGGATTGGCATCCGGGTTACCGGCAGATGGCGAAGTATGTGATCAAGAAGATTGATCAAAAGCTCCGAGAACGTAGATTGATGAGGATCTTGGAAAGATTCGTTGGTGGAAGACCATATGGAGTGCACCACAAATTATTGCAACGATCCATTTAATGGGTCGTACACTTCAGGTCCACTTTATATGGGTTTTCAATTGTGAATATGTATATTTGTGAATATTGTGCTTTTGCGGCTTGATGTAGTGTTAAGGTATGATAATTTTTCAAGAATTTCTCACGAGATTCTAAATCTTTCAAAATATATCATACTAAAGCACTACAACTATCCCTTATTAAAATAAGGGGGAGCAATAACTTGTTCTATGGCCAAACATCGATTTCATTTTTACCCAAAGACCGGTTAATCCATTCAATATCCCAAATATTAATGGTTAACATTTTGGATAAGGGGAGAAAATGGGATTAAGGAGACTTAAGTGATACTTGGCTAAAAGATGAAAAAGACTTAACGATAATCCAACTTAATATGTGTAAAGCACGTGTTAAGGGGGAGCGTTTTTGATGATCAAAAACACCTAAGGTACGAAACTTTTGATTTCAATATCACAAGTACTTTAGGTGATTTTCAATGATTTTTCATGCTGGCAATTCCTTCCCAAAACACGCTTAAATTCACGACGAATGTGGTGACAAAAGGGTGGTAGGAATAGGTTTAGTCCAATGATTCATCAGAGCCGATGGAATCTTCCCAAGGACAATTCCCTAGATAGAATTAGAAGTCCTAGGAAAGATGGAGAAAGAATGTGAACGTAGCTGAATGCCGACCAAGTACTTAAGCTAGCACTGGAACAATCACAACAAGGTGCTAGTGATGACGTATTGGTAAGCATTGAAGGGGTTGAAGAATGAAAAAGAATTGTAAAGATAAAGGGTGTAAAGAAAGAAGCCCTCCTTACAACTTTAGGTAGAAACCGGGTCAATACATATGCTATTGAGGTCATTTTTGCTAATGATTCTCGGTATTGAAGAAAGACATCATGGACCCAGTGATGCAATGCACAACCCTTCCCAGCTAACTCAAATATCTCTCAAAAGGTATTTGTTTTAATCACACGGAGATTAACACGTTATCTATTGGTTTATTCACTCCGAATAGACTGGTATTGAAAAGGTGGCACTCCTCTCCAGCCATCGCTCACTAAATAAAAACGCACAATCGAGTCTAGAGCCAAGAGATCATCAAAAGTCTCATTAGGACACTTTCCATTTATTCCTTGCTTTCTCACACACTGTGAAAAGTAAGAGATTTTCATGAGTCCTACGCAGTATTCCTGTAATATTGCCAGAACGTCTGAGTGATACGCAAGTATTACAATGAAGATGGAAATCCTGCTTGAGCCAACATCAAACAAGCTCATGGTAGGTTACACGTGCGGTTCTTTTAGAACCAATCTTGTGAAAAACTGGAAGGAAACAGTGGTTTAATTCTTAATTGAATTTAAACTCGTTCCAGGCCTCTTCGCATTATCATATGATCTTGCCAGAACACTCAGAGTGACTCTTTATTGATCACAGTGACGAGTGGAAATCCTTCTAGTGTTAACATCAAACAGCACTTGGTAGGTGACGTGCAAGATTCTTTATGAATTGAGCTCGTGACAACTGGAAAGCAACGATGGTGAAAATCTTAATTGAAATTCACTTGTTCCAGGTTCCATGAATTGACGGCTTCAAATCACAAGGATAATTTATCCAAGTGATTCACTCTTTATGTTCGCGGTCAGCTTTGGACGGTCGAATAAAGAGAACGGGTTTACCCGCAAAATCCTGTCAGGAAGTTACTTAATTGAAACTATCCGTCACGGGTACGATTTCTAATATCGTCCAACGGTCTTCACCGACCGGAGGTAAAATGCTACCGAACTAGAATAAAATGTTCAAAGCCATTTTATTCGTGTCATTGCTGTGTACCTGTTAAAGACGGTGGCGTTGCTGTGTACCTGTTGAAGACGGTGGCGTTGCTGTGTACCAGTGAAGACGGTGGTGTTGCGGTGTACCTGTAGAAGTCGTTCCCACATGCTTATGTTTTTTCTGCATCAAAGTTTAGCAAAAATTCAAGAAAGAACAAGATAAAGTCTTCCGCTGTACCAAACTCTGAAACTTTCGAGAATTCAACAAAAAGACATAAGTGTGTGGAACATGGAGTCACGAGGAGGCAAAATTCACAAGAAGGCAAAAGATCGCACGTGAAAGGCCAAAAGAACAATGCTCTCAAGCCAAAGCCAAAAAGATCAAACCAACATATTCACAACAAAAGAAAGAAAAGAAGAAAAGACTACGAGCTAAAGAACGAAGACTTAGTATAGTATGCTAGGTTTAGAACTTTGTAACGTAGAGTGACCTCCCTTAGGGGGAGATTGTTAGAAATACGTTTTTACGTATATTAGAAGTATCGGTCACTCCACAATATTATTAATGTTGTAATAGCTCGTAGTTAACAAATAGTTAATAGTCGCTTATTAAGTTAAGTAAGAACCGGTCCATGGGCTTGTCATGGACCGGCCCAAGCCCATGTAGCTTGGAAGTATAAATACCCCTTTCCACCATGGAAAGGGGTTGGTGGTTGAATGTTTCTCACTTTCATTTATTGAAATAACACATATTTTTGTCTCTCTTTCTCTCTCTAACTTTCTCTCTCTAGAAATCATCAACCCCTTCATAGATTCATAGGTTATCAATATTCTACAAAATACATAAGAGATTTGAACAGGGAATATCATGAAAGGGCCATGTTGGCAAATACCAAACGTTATATCAAAAGAACTAGATTTGCTGGTAACCAATCCACTGAGGGAGTGGATTGCTATCGATGTGGTAAAACTGGGCATTTTGCTAAATATTGTCTTTCAAAAACCCCGTTGGCCTCTTATAAAAATCAAAGTTTTTCATCAGGGAATGACATTTTTCAACCCAAGTTTACACCAAAACTAATTCAGGCTTCTCCAATTAATCAAAGTTTTCAGAATAATAAGAAAATTGAGAAGGACTATAGGTCTGAGTATAAAAAGGTAAAAGCTAAACTTGCACTCTTGGAAGCTGAACCTACCATCGCTCAGACTCAAAAGCCTGCTCAAAACAAAGCCAAAGGTCTAGTAGCTGAAACTTTTGATTGGGATGATGAAGATTTGTCCTCAGAAGAGGAGGAAGTCAGGTATCAAGTGTTAATGGCTCTAGCTGATGATGAATTATCAGTTGGAAAGAATCATGCTCGAAATGGAGAATGGGTTGACATCACCATGAGAAAGGTAAATATGCTTCTCTCTATGGATGAAGAATCTGATTGGCAAAAATTCCTTAAGTATATTAACATTGACCTATCGTTTGTTGAAGAGCAAAGATTGAATCTTTTGTCAAAATATAATAAACTTGTTTTCGAATTAAACAAATTTAGAGATGATTTATTAGTTCTAAAACAAGCTAAACTTGAAGCAGTAAGCTGTCAACTTCAGAACACTGAACTCACCAAAATCAATCATGCTCTTCAAGAAAAACTTAAGGAAGAAAAACGAATCAATGAGAAATGGACAAATAGCTCTACCTTATCTTCTCAGTGTATAGACAGTCAAATACCTGCCCAAAAGAAGAAAATTCTTGGGGCACGACAACTCACTGAAAAGGCACCAACTAAGGAAATGAGTGAAAAGGCATTTCTCCCTGCTTCAGTTGGGTTTGATCATGAAATGATTCCTAAGTCAAAAGACTGGGTTGAGAGATCAAATCCTGAGAGTGTTTTGCCTAACTTTGACACTAGAAAAATATTAATTCCTGAATCTCAGGCTATTAATGAAAAACTTGGTCTGAATGAAGAGACTGATAAAGTCAGTAACACTGAAACATCTAGTGTCGCTGAAAACATTCAGACTCCTCTACCTCTTTTGAAAAACCTTCAAGGAGGTTCTGAATTAATTCCATTGTCTTATCAAGAACACTCACCTAGAGGAAGAGCTGGATTAGGTTGTATTAAACAAACAAAGCCTGACTCAAAAATGATACAAGATCACACTGAGTCAGGAACTGTCACTAAAAAAATAACCAAACCCATATCTCCCTCAGGGACTCCTAAACATTCAGTCAACTCTACTCCTATTGTAAATCAAGAGGAGTTAAGTAGATTATTCCAACTTTTCATGGAAGAGAAGCTGAACTCAGCCTCTAAATCTTAGGGTGAAACATTTGTGTCCTCACAGCCTGAATCATCAAAAAGTAACAAAACTGAACCTGAGTCTTCCAAGAAAGTTAAAAACAAAGAAACCTACCTGTGAGCTATGCCACTATACAAATCACACCACTGATGACTGCTATAGAGTTCTCTATTGCATGAAATGTAAAAGTGAAGATCACAAGACAGCAGATCATGAGATGCACATTGCTTCTATTAAAAATGCTAAAATATACAATGCTCAGCCTTACAACTATGGGCCCACCTCAGAACAAACCAGAAAATCCAAGGCTAAGCCTTACCCACCTTGTACACATTATGGGATTCCCGATCACAGACCTGATGATTGTGTGTACTACCCTGAGTGTGAGATTTGTGGAAGCAATTATCACACTACCTCAGGACACAATAGAATCATCATGGTCAGAAGAGGAATGATAGCTGAGTCATCTCAAAGTACTGAATCCTCAGTCGGACTAAGCTGCAAAACATGTGGAAGCAATGTTCATTCTACCTCAGACCACGCTGAGTTTGAGTATTTCAAACGAGGTGAAAGACGTCAGGCTCTTCGAGCCAAAGGGCCTACTAAGAAGTGGGCTCACAAGAGAAACTAATCCACCTCGTTATCTGTGCAGAAACACTTCAAGGAGCCTGTCTGGTACTTAGACAGTGGGTGTTCAAGAAGTATGACAGGGGTCAAAAGTTATCTGCACAAATACGTGGAGCAACCAGGTCCTAAGGTAGTATTCGGTGATAATTCATCCTGTGTTACTGAGGGATATGGTTTAATCAAATGTGGTGGAATAGTTTTCTCAAAAGTGGCGTTTGTAAACGGTCTGAAGTGCAATCTCATCAGTATCAGTCAACTGTGTGATGCTAAGTACATCGTTCAGTTTGATGATAAGCAAGGTACAATCCTCAATGCTAACAAAGAAATTGTGTTGACTGCTCCAAGAAGAAATGATGTATATGTCCTAGACATGTCCTCTGTAACAAACTCAGGAGCATGCTTCTTTGCTAAAGCCTCAGACTCTGTCAATTGGCTTTGGCATAAGAGACTGTCACATCTAAATTTCAAAGATATGAACAAACTTGCAAAACAAAACAAAGTTCTTGGCTTACCTTCTCTTGTGTATGCAAAAGACAAACCTTCTTCAGCCTGTGAAAAAGGTAAACACAAGAGAGCTTCTTTTAAGCCAAAACTGAACTTTTCTATCAGGAAGTGTCTTCATCTTCTTCATATAGACTTGTTTGGACCAGTCAGTCCAATGTCTATAAATCATGAGAAATACACTGTTGTGATTGTTGATGAATATTCTAGATACACTTGGGTATACTTCCTGAAAAAGAAAAGTCAAGCTCCTGAATTCATAATGTCTTTTATCAGGCAAGTAGAAAATCAAAATGATACTAAAGTTAAACAAATACGAACTGATAATGGAACAGAATTCAGGAACCAAGAGCTTGAGAGTTTTTGTGATGAGAAAGGAATTTCTCAGAACTTCTCTTCTCCTTACACACCTGAACAAAATGGTGTGGCTGAAAGGAAGAATAGAACTCTCATCGAAGTTGCTCGAACCATGCTTAATGGATCCAATCTTTCAAAACACTTCTGGACTGAGGCCGTAAATATAGCTTGCTATACTCAGAACAGATGTATCATTCTCAAAAGACATGATAAGACTCCTTATGAAATATTCAGAGAAAGGATTCCAGATATCAGCTACTTTCATGTGTTTGGTTGTCCTGTGTTCATTCACAATCAAAAGGACCATCTTGGTAAATTTGATGCCAAAGCTGATGATGGATACTTTCTTGGATACTCCTTTGTCTCCAAAGCCTTCAGGGTCTTTAACACAAGGAGACAACAGATTGAGGAGTCATTTCATGTCACCTTTGATGAAAGTATGGATGCCATTAACTTCACAAATCAATCAATGGAAGAAATAGGGATCAATGACTCATCAAGATATCCTCCTGATGAGTATGAACACTGTCCCTCAAAACAGTATTAAACTGATGCTGGTATTTTCTTCCATGTATCACCTCATAATCGGTCAATTGATAATTTAATCACATCCCAACATATCCCTGAAGTTATCACTTCTCAAGCTAATAAATCAAACGGTTCACCCATCTATGAGAACACTGAAGGGACAAGTGATGAAAGTATTGAATACCCTATTACTGAAAATCCTTCAGAAGGAGGTGATGTTTCAGTACAATGTACTGAATCTCTGGTCCCTGATAATCACCAACCGTCAACAAGCTCTAATCCAAGTCCTCAGGACAGATGGTCAAGACAACAACACATAGAGCTTGTAAACATAATTGGTGATGTATCTGAGGGGATGCTCACACGCAGTCAGGCTGCTAAACTCTCTGCTGCCTTAGCCCATGAATGTCTGTTTGTAGACTTTCTCTCTGAAATTGAACCAAAGAAGGTTTCAGAGGCCCTGACACATCCAGGATGGGTTGAGGCCATGCAAGAAGAGCTCAACCAATTCCTCAAGAACAAAGTGTGGAAACTAGTTCCTCTCCCTAAAGGGAAATCAGCTCTTGGTACAAAATGGGTATTTAAAAACAAGACGGATGAAGATGGAATTGTTATCAAAAATAAAGCTAGGCTGGTTGTTCAGGGGTGTGGTCAACTTGAAGGGATCGACTATGAGTAAACCTTCACCCCTATAGCAAGAATGGAAGCCATCAGGATCTTCCTGGCCTATGCTACCTACATGAACTTCAAAGTTTTCCAAATGGATGTAAAAAGTGCCTTCCTGAATGGAAAGATCACTGAAGAAGTTTATGTTGCTCAACCCCCTGGTTTTGAGAGTTCTGAGTTCCCAAACCATGTTTGTAAACTTGACAAAGCCCTTTATGGACTGAAACAAGCACCAAGGGCATGGTATGAAACTCTCTCTACATTCCTGATAATGAACAAATTTGTCAGGGGAAAGATAGACAACACCTTGTTTATCTTCAGAACCAAGGAGGATGTTCTACTAGTTCAGATATATGTTGATGACATCATATTCGGATCTACTAACTATGATCTTTGTAGAAAGTTTGAAAAACTTATGACAAAGAAATTTGAAATGAGTATGATGGGTGAATTAACATATTTTCTTGGACTACAAATCAAATAAGGGGACAAGGGGATCTCAGTTTGTCAAGAAAAATACACCAGAGAAATACTTAAGAAATATGATATCTCTAAGTGTGCTTCAGTAAAGACTCCCATGGTTCCCCCCAACAACTTAGGTCCTGATCTTGCTGGTAATTCAGTCAATCAAACCTTATTCAGGGGAATGATTGGATCATTAATGTACCTAACTGCAACCAGGCCTGATATTCAGTTCTCAACAATCTTATGTGCAAGATATCAGGCCGATCCCAAAGAATCACACCTTACTGCTGTTAAACGAATCTTCAGGTACCTGAAGGGTACTCCCTCACTGGGTCTATGGTATCCTTGTTGTTCAGGCTTCGATCTTAAAGGATACTCAGACTCAGACTATGCTGGCTGCAACATGGATAGAAAAAGTACCTCAGGTGCATGTCAATTCCTTGGTGGAAAGCTAGTATGTTGGAGTGCAAAGAAACAGCAGTCAGTCGCAATGTCCTCTACTGAGGCTGAATACGTGGCAGCTGCTGGTTGTTGTGCAAACATCCTTTGGATGAAAAGTCAACTCAGGGACTATAATATGGAATACAAAGTAGTCCCTATCTTTTGTGACAACACTAGTGCAATTGCAATTTCAAACAATCTAGTCCTACATTCAAGGACTAAACACATTGACATAAGATATCATTTCCTCAGGGATCACATCTTAAAAGGAGATATTGAATTACACTTCATCCCCACTGAATATCAGCTAGCTGATATTTTCACCAAACCTTTGGATGAACCAACGTTCACTAGACTAAAAGCTGAACTTGGTACGCTGAATATTGATTAATCAGTCTCCCTGACGACATTGGAATCAGTATAATGTATATTCTTTATCTTCACTTTGAGTAAATATATCTTATTGTCCACCCTTTGACACTGAGGTACATTAAATGATGTAACTAAATGCTCTAAGGATTTAGTTACTTAATGTCCTAGGTTGGTGAGTCACAATATTAAATAAGGAACATATATTCCTTCAATAAATTGTCATAAACCAGTCAAAGGGTCACTCATGACAAGTATCCCACTAAGCATTAAATGCTTACCCTTTTCTAGAAAAATCCGTTGTAAAAACGTCCTTTCAAATGCACGTGACCCCACGTCATCTCTGGAAAAAGCGTTATCTTTGCAGTAATGGAACAGTTGCCAAGAAAATAGGGGGAACACTTGTACGCTTTCATTAAATGCGGATGTGAAAAGAAATTATAGCAAATACAAATCTCCTTCACATCCGAGCCTATAAATACCCCACAAACAAACACACAACAAAGAACTTACAATTTTACTCTACCAAATATTTTCTCTCAAAGAAAAAGTGTGTGTGTTCAAACTAATTTCCAGAAAAGATTTTTTGTACACAAGGCGATCATATTGACTACTCGTTTTATTGTTATATAGCACAAGCAATCAAAGTTACCTATTGTTTCTAACTCTTGATCCTTTTACAAGGCAAAAGTTCTCATTAGGTCACTTGGTGAATCTTGTTGTATTATAACAAGAAACAAGTCTTGATTTGATTTCCACAAATTGCCATTGTCCTTTTTCAATTTTTTTTAAAAAAAACTATCTTTAATGGCAATGTCCAAGGCTATCAAATATGCCCCTCAGGCTGAACATCTCACCAATGAGGGTGTCCATTTTGTTGGAAACAACTATGAGGGAAATTTCAATTACCCTAGTAGTGTATCAGCCTACAAACCAATTTGCAAATTTTTGAAAAACTGTGATTGGGCTGATGCTTTTACAAAAACCCCCCTCAGTCTTCTACCATGAATATCTCAGGGAGTTCTGGTATACGGCTGTGGTTGTAACCCCTACCCAAGGGCCTGAAGGATCTCAGGGGTCTGAGAACAAGTCACATAAGAACTGTGTCATCATGTTCACTGCAAACAATGGGAAGACACCATTGATTTTAGAATTTAAAACATTTTGTCAAAGCAGTGGACTTGATTATAACAATGGAAAGTATGTTGCACACCCTGACATGGAGTCAGTTAAAAAAGGCCTAAAAGAAATCGGGGTCCCTGAGTTACTTGTGACTAAAAACCCATTGATAAAAACTATTTTCCCCATGGCTTGGAGGATCCTGGTCACTTTTGTGATTCAGGTGATCGGTGGGAACTACTCATCTACTGAGCAAGTTAATTCTACTCAGTAGATGCTAATCTACAGTCTTATTAATGGACTGAAGATTGACATAGGAGAGATTGTTTATAATGATCTCGTAACCAGGCTCCTGAAGGAGTCAAGGCAAAAATATGTTTCTTACCCAAGATTCTTATCATGCGCCTTAGAACGGTTACTGGGTTCTCTTTACACTCAGGAAAAATTCAATGTTTTTTCTACTCCAATCCTAAGTTCCACAAATTTTTCAAAGAACCCATCTGAAGTCAACCCCATTGTATTGACGGCTCACATGACTGAGGTGATCAGTTGTGAATCATCCGTGTCTCCCATTCCTTTCTTACCAAAGAAGGGGAACAAGAAGACTCAGACTGTGCCAAAGACCAAACCAACAAAAGCACAGGGCCCTGAGGCTTCCGAGGCACGACCCAAAAAGGCCAAGGCTAAAAAGACTACCCTTGTTCAGACCAAGCTTCAAATACCCAAAGGGAAAGAGCTTACGGGAGGCCCTGATACATCACAATCAGGGTCGACGGGCCAACCTACTGGTCCTCTTGATGGAGAAGGAAACAAACAACCTTCTTCTACGGGACTGCCTTCCACTCAGACTGATGAGGGCATTAGTAAATCACAACCTTTGCCTGAGGTCAAAACTAAGGCTAAAGACTCAGGGAGACGCCTACGGGTAACACACCTCGCTGATAGGCCCCTAACTTCTACCAAGTCCAATGAAGGCACACTAGCTCAAAAGTCTTTGCCTGAGGACCCAAAACTTGATTCCTTAGACTCAGAGGGACGCCCACGGGTAAAACACCCCGCTGATAGGAATCTCACTTCCACAACTCCTGATGAAGGCACACTAAACCAAAAGTCTTTGCCTGAGGGAACCACTCTTGATCCCAAAGACTCAGAGGGACGCCCACGGGTAAAACACCCCGCTGATAGGGATCCTACCTCCACACCTGATCAATCACAAACTGTCCCTGAGTATCAGTTGGCTAAATCCCAAGCCTTGGGATTTGGGGCAGGGAGTGACGACAACAAAGGCAAACCTTCTTCTGAAGGGGAGCTGGATAAACCTAATGGGTCACTGAACTTTGGAGATTTTATAAGTTTACTTGAGAAGCCTGATGAGTTACTCCAAGGGTTCAGTGACGACGAAGAAATGATTGAGGCTGGGGAAGAACCTGACACTCAGGCTCCTCCTCAATCAGACCAGAAGCCACAGTCCCCTCCCTTGTTCGCAGACATACAGCCCTCCCCTGAGGCTCAACAAAAGCCCTCCCCTGAGGCATCCGAACAAAAGGAGCCCTCCCTGAGGCACCGAACAAGCCCTCCCATGAGGTGAAACTTGACACCTCTACATTGGGGACTTAGACTGTGGTTCTGGATCAGGTAGCTTTGCAAGCTTTATAGACTGAGGTAACTTAGGCTCATGAAGATTTGGCTTCAAAGGCTGATGAACTTCTTGATGAGTTCAGGACATATGGTGATAGGTTTGATGTGGCTGAGGAGAAGATGAGAATTCAGGTAGATAATCAAATGGAATTCATCAGCTCTGTTAACAACAGTCATGAGAATCAAGAAAAAAAGCTCATCGACTTCCTTAACCATGCTCTTCCAACGGTTGAGGCAAATGTGTCCTTAAAGATAACTCTGGATGGACTGATCACTAATACCACTGAGTCTAATTCCAGAGTTGGTCAATTACTTGAGTTCCTGAAGGTGGACAGGCTCACTGAGGTTTTCACTAGGTTAGACTCTCTCAAGTCTGACTTGGATGTGGTGAAAGGGAAATGCGATGCCATCTATGAGGATGTTCATATGGATGCAGAAGCAGAGTTCAGATTGTCAAGGGCTGCACAAGGATACATGGCTAATGCCACCAATTTCTCTGACATCTCCAAATCCCTGAAAGAAGTTGATATTCCTAGGCTCAGGACAAGGATCACCACCATTGAAAACACTTAATCCCTTATTCAGTTAGATGTTCGCACTATCAAAGCAGACACTCAGTCCATGAAGGAAATGGTGACTGAGATGTTTCAGGCTTTTAAGGGATCATCCCCCACCTCAGGATCCTCACAACGGGCAAAAGTTGGGATTAGTCAGGCTGATCCTTCAACTTTTGAGGGGGAGAATGTGCCACCAATGATGCTAACATGGAATGAACCTCCTTCTCACACTGAGGGGGAGCAGGAAAGACTAGCACAACCCCAACCCTTAAACTCAATTCCTCCCAACCCTGAGCCATCAGTATCTAAGACAGATAGGGGCAAAGGTATAGTTGATGAAACTCTTACACCTCCAAAGAAACTTGTAAAGGCTTCAAGGGAAGAAAGGCCCGATCCTGATGCTTTGGTCTTGGTACCATATGAGATAAATGGAATAATTTACCAAATGACTCCTGATCAAATCCAAGTGTATCTAGATAGAATGGAGTCGGCTAAGGCTAATGAAGCAACAAAGGCTGAGATCTTGAAGGTGTCCATTGAGTTTGTAAAAGAAGTAGGTGGTAACCCTGAGGTCTTGCTGAGCAAGAAAGGGGGAGAGGAGTTCATTCAGAAGCAGGAGGAGGAACTCAAGGCCATTCAGGAAGAAATGGTCTTGAAGCAAAAACAAAGAACCACACAACTCAAGAAGTTGTATGACCAATACACCAAAGTCGTCACCCAAAGAAGAAAGCCTGAATCAATCACTAATCTTCAGATCATTCCTCATACCACACCAGTCTCAGTATCTGTTTACAGAAATAATGATGAGAGGAACTTTGAAGTCATGAAGAAATTTTCATTTGGTGATTTCGGTCTCAGTGAGTGGGACGAAATGGGAAGGATTTTCAGGACTAAAACAAACAAGTGTGTCCCTGAGATACTCAACTCTCTCAGTAAGAGATATGAGAGGTTGAAGCAAATGAAGGAACAATTGGGAATAGCTGAGACTAAGATCTCTGGGTTAGAATGCAATCGTACTCTCCCTGAAAATGTCCCCTTTGTGAACAACATGGTTATAGAGGAACCTGAGTGGGGTATCTTCTTCATTGATGTATTTGGGGATCAAGCATTTCAAATAATGAGTGACATAGAGAAATGCACCACTGAGAGTGTTCTCATCTTTCTTGTGATGGCTGGACAAATTCAGACTGATGAGAATAAAAGATTTGGTGAGAAGCTCAGGGAGATAATTGCTAGGAGGCCTGACAAAGAAAAGGTGTTAAAGTCATCAAGGGTGAAGAGGGAAGCAATGGATTCTTGAATAACTGTAATCTTTTGTTTTTTTTGTTTCTTGTATTAAACTATTCAGTCTTATGTAATGATAAATGAAAATGAAGTACTTTGTTATATTAAGTCTTTTCATCAGGAAGAATAGTTTGTAATAAGAAGAAGCCTCTTTGCTCACTTATAACAATTTCACTTAGGCAAATTTTATATCCAAATAGGGGGATATTGTTAGGTCGATTCAGTACCTAATGACCTCCCTAAAGGATTTGAATAACAATCAGCCTAAGTGAATAATTAACCTTGAACATAAAGAGGTCACTGAGTGAACAGTCACTCAGTTTGTTGCCTTCGAGTTCCTAGACTGAGTCTAAAAGGAAGACTCAAGCATTCAGAGAGGTGAAGCTCAACGAATGTCTTCTATGACAAAGAAGAAGGTGATGGGTTCAGTGAGTTGTGGCAATAGACTCACTAAACCCCATACGATCTCCCTGAAGAAAACAAGCATTCTCCAAGACTGAAGAAAAGGCGGGATAAGTTGAATTGTGACAAGATGAAGTACATCACACAATTAGCGTGACTTACCCTTTTGGGATAGATGGGGTACTGACAAGTGTAAAGGAATTACGTCTTACTACTTAGAATAGGTTAAGACAAGATACTACACTGTACCAATAAGACAAGAATTGCACATGGGCAATTATTGTCTTCTACCCACTTTCCTTCTATAAATAGGATGCTTGTAAAGGAGAGAAAAATAAGTTTTGTACAATAAATGCTTTAGACATTCACAAACAAGTTTTTCTCTCCTCCAAACACGATCATACACTTGAGTTATAAACTCTTGTTGATAGAATTGTCAAGCTTAGCAATCGTTAGGATTGGACTAGCTTGTTAGTGAGGAGATCACAAAACCACACATTGTCTATTCAATCCCTATTGTAGCTTCGTATACAATAGGGTATAATTCTTTAATAAAGCTAAGAGTTAAACGTTGAAAACATTGTGTTAATTTACTTACTTGTATTAAGTTTATTGCATTACTTAACCATGGGTTAGTACTATACTTAGTTTACTTGAGTATAGTACTAATTACAAGGGACCAACAAAAAATCAGTGAAAACCTTTTGATAAACCTCCGATTATTCCCAGCTTAGACCAAGGAATTAACAGATTTCTGTCGGCGTAGTTGGTACCGACCAATCCTTAATCGTTTCAGTCTTAGCAAGATCTTCACGAATACCTTTTTTGTCAATCAACTGCCTTAAAAACGCAATTATTTCAACTAACATTCACACATAGGAAACTTTACATATAGTTTCTCTTTTTCCAACCATCCCAAAATTATCCTCATATGCTACTTATGTTCCTCCTTTCCTTTTAGAATAAAATAGAATATCGTCAGTAGATACCATGACTAACTCATCCTGGCACATCTTACACACAAGATTCACCCAGTCCATGAATATGGCAGACGCGTTAGTCAATTCCAAAAACATCACTTGAAACTTATAGTAACCACATCAAGTACGAAAAACAACCATAGGAATATCTTCCTTCCTAACTCTTACTTAATGATAACTAGAACTCAAAGCGATCTTTGAGTACACACTGGATCCGGACCAGATGCAAGGATCAAACAAATCATCAATCCTCGTTAATGGATACCGATTCTTTACTGTCAATTTGTTAAGCTCTCAATAATCAATACACATCCGAAACAATCCATCCTTCTTGACAAACAATACAAGTGATCTCCATTGTAATGAAACTTAATCTAATACATCCCTCATCCATCACTTCTCACAGTTGACCAGATAACTCATTCCACTCTGACGGTGCCAAATGATAAGGCATACAAATACTACTCAACAAAATGCAGAAGCACTACACCAGTCGCTTACAACACTCAATCGACACGAACTACACTTCATGAGACGACAGCAACTCTGCAAAACTTCAGTAAAACCTCAGAATACTCTCGAATTATTAACATATCTCCCAACTTCTACTCAATTACCCTATCACTAATTACCTGAGCCAGAAATACATCATATCACTCTTCCACATACTTCCGTGTTTCCAAACAAGATACTTCTCAAACGGAAGGTTCACTCATCACCTCCCACAGTCAATACTCAGATTCTCAGCAAATCTAAACCAGCAGCTATCAATTTATGGTGAAGATTTGTTCAATCTCAAGCATCAGCACTACGCACAACTAACCAATTCATATCCAAAAATCTACATCTAAAGATTCCAACTCTTTGAGCATCAAGTCGATACTAAGCACCTACTTTTCCAATTTCAAGGAACACACCCTTATTATAGAACTAACGCTAGCAACCTTTCCATCGGTTAATTCCACATCATAGTTAATTGTCAATCTTATTAACTCTCCATTGATAAAACAACTGAATCTTTACATTTCTACAGTTTCTAGCTGATCTGACATCAAACAACATACTAACATAATGAACATCAAATAAGAATATACCATTTAAAACGTTCATACCTTAAGTTTTGTCAGCATCATTCAAACGTAAGCTGGAGCGGTAGCATTCCTACCTTGTCAATTTCCTTTCCTTGGACATTTCCCTTGCTTGTGTCCTTTCTCGCCACGGCTAAAACATATCACAATTCCAGAGGTACTAATTCCAGTAACTAATTCTCTTGTCCTACACTTAGCAGCTTTATGACCAGGTTGTCCTAACTCTAGTCGCAATTGTGGAAAATTACCTACATGATATAGAGTACAGTAAACACACTTGTAATTTATATTGTTATTTCCAGACGCAGTGGCAGCACGAATCCCATCATTCCTTCCATGGTTTAAATACTGGTTTCAGTTCTGTCTTTGGTTATTATTATTTCTGTAATCCCCACGATTCTAACTTCGATTCTGGTTGGACTGAGCAGATTCCCACTTTCTCTTACTGTTTCAACAAAGCTATCTTTCCTATCTTGCACTTTCACGTCCATTAAATCATGTGCCATCTGAACAGCTTCATTGGAAGATTCAGGTTTTGAAGAAATAATCTCACCCTTGATATCACTAGACAATCCTCTAATGTACCGCTTCCTTACCTTATAGTCATTCACAAAAGTATCAGGACATAGTAAATATAGCTCATAAAATTTCCCAGTAAGCAGTAATAACATCGTCCTTTAGCACTAATTATCTCAATTCGGATTCCAACTGTCCTAGTTCCTACTTAGGACAAAACCTAGCAGTCAATAGTCCTTTCATCACGGTCAACGGACCACCATTAGCCACAACCAATCCTAAAGTAGTCACTTGGTTGTTCCACCATCTTGGTGTACCATCCTGAAATATAGCAGCAACAAATTTCACCTTATTAATTTATGAACACCCAATAATCTCAAAATTACTCTCTTTCTTATCAATCCAAAAATGCAATTCTAATGCACCACTAATACCACCAAGCTGCGTAGGACCACACTTCCAAAAACTAACATAAGTACATTCTCTTGAACTTACAGAACAGCAGCAACCCTCATTATTCTCAGCAGCATCATCATTATTCTCAGCATCATCATCATTATTCTCTGCAGCATCAACTGTAGCACCATTATCTCCATCACAACTAACTCCAACATCTTGATTCCTTGTAGCACGATCAGCTTCAGGTGTCCTAGAAATAACTTGTTCGATCATAGTGTTCACAGTAGCAGTCGTTAGTTTTGGCGACATATTTCAAGAAACTTAGTCACGTGGTTATCCACTAATGACAGAAATATGATTCCCCTACTCCTTCTTCCATAATCAAAGAAGAAAGAAACATGATAAGTATACATATCAAGATGAAAGAAGAATTCTTTATCAGGACATCTCATGGATACTACATGCACGAACAACATAACTACACTGGTTCATCAACCAAAACTCAAAAGAGTTAATAAAGGCACATCATAGATCATGAGGGTAATTCAGATTGCGTTGAGGATTCAACAAGGCAGTGGCAATGTCTGTCACTACATTCATTTACCGAACAAACTTAAAAGGTAATAAGTTCCATCACAATGCTACGACACAAGGTTTAAATAAGTTCGATCATAAAAAGAAAATAAGATACAAAGAAATCCATCTCGCAATTAGTTCCTTAGACATCAACTCCTCATTCTCCTTAATATTGTTGTCAGCTTCATCACACTCGTCTATTTCCCTTTTTGCACTTCAAGGTCGAATCCCTAACATGATGGCAGCTCACTCTCAAAATTCAAGTACTCACTCATACACAGCAGATTAATCACAAGGCAAATATCAGTACGACTTTCAACATTCCTAAACTTCCAAGCTTGACTCAGAATTGATCTCACATGAGACTCCCACTCACTCATCCTTTCAAAACCCTACCTACTTCTCTTTAAAATCTTTCAATTCAAGTACACAAATTCATCACAATCGACCTAAGACTAGAAATCTCATCCATCTTCCAAGTCCTAAGAAACTCAAATATCCACATACCAGATACAACCTTTAAAACAACTTTTCTTTCACATCAACCTTCTAATCACACCAGTTTCAACCACATATCTATCATATTTCAGCTAATAAAACTTCCTCATACCCGACATAAGTCGCAAGAAACCAGTTGTAAAATTGTTTAACATCTCGTCTACTGTGCTAGACCCTTGGCAGTATATAAGGTCATTATTTAAAAATTATATACATATGCATTACATAAAGAAAATTACGATAAGAAGTACTCAACGTACTTTCAACAACATCAATACATCATCATAGTATTTACTTAATAAATACTCTAAAAATCATTTCAGTTTTAAGGGATACATCTAACTATATTACAATACAAAACAAATAATCTTACCGGAGCCTTGCGGAGAAGTTGCGTGCTTTTGTAAAATATTTTCGACACCAAATTTATAGTTTAGGACATTTTTCAAAATCGACCTAATTCGGTTTAACTAAAAAACTCTGATTACCAATCTTTAACACCCCCAAATTCCATTGCGCAGCGGAAACACACATTTGGGTGCTAAACACAAACATCGTTACACAAGACATTTTGAACAATCTCAAAATGATACGTTTGAAATATAAAAGGATATAATTTAACCATTGTATAAAACCTTCGATCCCAAGTAAAACAATTTTAGAAATATCAGAGTAACATTTAGGTCCCCTAAAGATTTTATCCAATCAACAAACAATTTACCAAAGTACATGACCGTACATTATTTTTTTATTATTTTTTTGACAAAATGGAAAGAAATCTGTTTTAGACCAATCCTTCTCCAGCAAGCTCCGTAATTCATCAATTTCTATCACCTGAAATACATGCTTAAAATCATCAACACAACGGTTGAGCGAGTCTATAGGTTTTCCAAATCATCATTTGAACACAAAAGAAAAAAATCAATCATAATCATTTAATAGAATTGTCGTCACAATCTATTGATCAGGTATTCTAGCTTATTGCAATAGCTATAAAATTGTATTAAGCTCATGACACCGACCCCTTAACTTAGTCACCCACGCCTAAAGCCGGCATGACTAGATGAATTCCAGTACCCCTACTAGGGTATCAGTTGAAAGTATACCACATTCTCATTCTCGTGAAATTATCTTTCCTAGAGGTTACTCAACATAAAGCCCTGGTCTCAGATAGGGTCGTCAGCCCAATAGTACTATCATTAGAATAAGCGGCTATTCCCAACTCAAAACATCAAGTCAGAAGATAGTTAACGGCTCATGAATTTAGGGACTTTTGCAACTTAGGTACTTATACAATTCAAGGCAACAACAGGCAACATAAGGCAACATTCGGGTCCAAAAAATCAATCATGACTTGTGTTCATTTTACTTTCAAATAGCATGTATCCCCCTCGCGGGTTAAAATCATTTACAACATAATAAAAAGCGAGGCTATAGACTCACCTTGAGTAATAGCAATAGCAAGACGATCTTCGACGATAGTTGATGCCCGATAAACATAAAAACCGCAACCTATCAAATAAGGCTCGTTCATCAGTAATAAACTCGAATAAAATCCATACTTAATAACATCAAACTCAAAATCATAATATTACAAGAAACCCAAAAGAAAACAATACAAGTGATACTTTTACTTCCTTTTATATGTTTACTCTATTAGTCTATACACTCGATAAAAATCTGGCGGTACATACCAAATGTACGAGCTCATTTGCCCCACTTAAACACGTCAAGTACTTATGATACTAATCAGAGATATCACTTACTATATATAGAAAGACATGTTAAAAGCCCATCAAAAGATTTTACTTTTAAAGTTCCCTGCCCGACACATCTTTGAACTACAAAAATCGGACAGTTTTACGTCACCGACTCATACAATCATTTTGACCATTCTAAACAATCCCGTTTACAAATCCGACACGTGAGTTTGAAAATAGACTCACAACCCTAAGTTTAGAACCAAACATTAGACCTTGACCATTTTCACAACTCATTCTATAGTCCCCGAGATTCGATCCAAATATCGACAACAATTTCGGATTGTGTCGATACTCGTCTCCCGGTACACGAATAATCAAATCATCATAACTTCTCGGTCGTTTGGAGCTAGAAGCTCTACTTTATACCAAATTGAAGCTAACGAAATTCTCTACAACCCTATGCCATTAGTTTAACCATTTTCAAACAGTAAGGTACCCAAAATTTACGTTTTTCCCACTGATCTAAAATACCCTTTAAAATCTCCCACCAAATCATATTTTTGATCAATTCCAACCATTTTTCTCATCATCCTACACCCCTAATATCATCCTAAACAATTAATCTAACCTATAACACCCTTGAATAATCATTCATAAATTTACCCACTCAAAAATTCAAACATGCAATGCTTAAAATATATATATAATAACACTAACAACAATTATATAATAAGAAACTAGATCAAACTACCTTGGATCATCATCAAAATTTGAAAGTTCTTGCATGTTATAAATTTTTATACCAAAATGATCACCATCAAATTTCCTAGATGGGATATCAATTAGATTTCATTGATTCAAAGTAGATTTTCAAAATCAAATGGGTTTTGGTGTTGGAGTGGACGGCTAAAACAAAGAACAAGAGAGAGAGAGAGAGAGAGAGAGAGAGAGAGAGAGAGAGATTTGTTTGTATTGTTTAAAATGAATTTTATATTAAAGTTTGATATTGGAAAATCCTTATATAGTGGGATAGGAGGGACCTTTCTTGCCAATTTGTGATAGTTTTGGTCCAAAATACAATTAAATAGTTGTAATGGTAGAAAATGTAAATTGTAAATTTTGAAAATATATACGAGGCTCGGGTTTCGTAAAAATACTTTTCAAAAGTTAAAACGCACTCTAAATATGATAATAATATGATCCCGGTACGACTTAATACGCAATTATAATAAAAACGTCAAAATTATAAACATCGAGACAACAAATAATAAAACATAAAAACTCGGGCATCCCTCGATATCGTGATCACTAATAATCCTCGCTATTAGTAAAAAGATAAAAATAAGACCTCCAACGTCGGTTTTTAAAAGAAACCATCAACTGTCATATCATTCAACTCATCAAAAATTTCAAAATTATTTGTAAAATAATGTTAAATAATATTAAATAATGACCGCAGGTTCGGGTTATCACACTCTTCAAAATCATAAATTCTCCCACTGAATTCTTGATTAACAATATCAGATTCAAGGAAGTCTCCATACCTAGCAACAATTACTTTGTTCTCAGGTGGATAATAAAGGTAGTAACCCATAGTTTCCTTAGGGTATCCTACAAAGATACATTTCACAGATCGTTGTTGGAGTTTGTCACCCGAGTCACGTTTCACATACGCCTCGCAACCCCAGACCTTTAAATAAGATAAAAATGGATTTTTGCCATGCCATAGTACATATGGTGTCTTATCGACCTTCTTTATGGGAACCATATTTAAAATGCGAACAACTGACTCTAAAGCATAATCCCAAAAAGATAAAGGTAAAGTTGTAAGATTAAACATAGATCGCACCATATCTAATAATGTACGATTTCTCCTATCGGATACATCATTTTGTTGTGGAGTATAGGGAGAAGTAAAATGTTGAACAATTCCATTCTCACTTAGATAATCTATAAACGCTTGACTTAAATATTCACCACCTCTTTCAGAACGAAGAGCTTTTATCTTCTTCCCTAATTGCAGTTCTAATTCTGCTTTAAACACTTTGAATGTTTCAAATACCTTATGTTTATGCTTAAGTAAATAAACATAACCATAACGGCTATAATCATCCGTAAATGTTAAGAAGTAGCTAGCACCTTTCCTTGACGTATGTCTAAGTGGTCCACACACATGAGTATGTATAAGTCCAAGTAGATCAGTAGCTCTTTCAATATTGCTATTAAAAGGTTTCTTGGTCATCTTTCCAGAGATACAAGACTCACACTTATCAAATGATTCATCGTTGATATTTTACAAAAGACCTTCACGTTGAAGCTTTTGTATACGAGTCTTCCCAATATGGGCAAGTCTACAATGCCAAAGATAAGAAGAGTTCTTGTCAAACTTTCTATTCTTACTCATGCTAAATACAGATTTATTGTTCTTGGATTCATTATCATGCATGTCTATTTCAAACACACCATTCACAGGAATTGCTTTAAAATAGAAAATACCATTTTTCCAAACAGAAATTCCATTATTATCAATCGTGTGAACAAATCCATTATTTAACAAACAAGAAAAGGAAATAACACCCCTAAAAATTGTAGGTGCATAATGACAATCATTTAATCTCAGTACTAAACCTGAAGGTAAAACTAGATTAAAAGTTCCTATAGCTTCAACCGCTACTTGTGCGCCATTGCCCACTTGTAGAAATTTTTCCCCATAGGAAAGCTTCCTTTCCAGATTAATCCCTGTAGCGTATTATAAATGTTAATACCACATCTTGTATCATATACCCAGGAATTTAATTTGTATGTTAAATTGAACAATTAAATCATAAATAAAGTACTTGAAGTTGTAGCGCTCTGCTCAGACTTCTTCTTTATTTCTCGTAATTCTTCGAGGTAAAGAGGTAAATTCCTCTTCCGGTGACAACTTTCCTTGCATTGGTGACAAGTCTCATCCTTTTAAGATCTATTCTTTTTGACAAAGTTCTGCTTATGTTTTGAATAAGTCGCAACTTGTTTGCCCTTATCACCCTTGCCTTTGCCTTTCTTCTTATTCGCTTGTGGTTTTGGCTTACTCACTTTACCATTTTGTATGGTTAGTACAAAAGGCGTAGCGGTAGATGCCTTGTCTTTCAACCCCTTTCATAGTCAATGAGCATCGCATGCAAATCATTAACTGTCTTCCCCGTGCAATGCATATTATAGTTTCTAACGAAATCATTGAAGTCCTTGTTAAGGGACTTGTTGATCAAGTTGATAGCCATATTATGATCATAGGGTTATCCTAGTGCAATGAGCTGTTTCATATAATCCCTCATATCCAAATAATGGGCACTTACAGACTTTCCTGGAGCTTGCTTGTAGCTATGCAAAGCATCTACCAAGTCGTAGATCTCTACAGCTTGCGGCTTCTCGAACTTAGCGTTGAGCTCATCAAGCATTCGCTTAGGTGAAAATAGCTAATACTTCTATTGAAGTGCAGGAGCCATTTTTCCTAGCATTAATCAAGCCACCTACGAGTGCTTCTTAACATTACCAGCGTGTTCAAGCCTTTGCGCATCAGATGCTCCTTCAGCAAGATCCTCCGGATAGGGATTTGTCAAGATATTGATAGTACCCGCTGCTCTCAAGATAATTCTTAGCGAGCGGTACCAATCATTGAAGTTTGGGCTAGTAAGTTCAAGACGTTCAAAAAAGCTTTGAACGTGGAACTTATCGTGTTATTGGTGGGTTGAGCCATTTCTATAGAAATAAGTTCAAATATTAGTATTTTCGATAACAAAATACTTTCAAGAAAATAAAATTACCCCGGTATAAAAACCATATTATTTTCCTTGAATTCTAGAAATATATTGACATAGATCCATTATATCAGTTGATCTGCTAGTAATGAATGTACTCAACATAGCGACTTCGAACAATTCAATTGACAAAAAAATTTCAATTTATAGATTTTTAAGGGATTTACATTGCCAAAAAAACGTTTTGCATTGTAAACATGTTTCATCCCTTCTGAATGCATTAAGTTTCCATATCTCACTGAGTAACTTAATTAAGTCGTCTAATCTGAGTAACATAAAACCATCATACGAATTCTCATTCTACAAACGGTTTTCTCTCCATCACAACATCACCCAAAAATCTCCTTTGATGACGAAGTAATTTCAATTGTTCGTCAATTAGGAGCATTCGACTTAAATTTTAAGGGTATAAATTTTGATGTCAAAATCAATGCATGGAGAAGCATGCATACAATCTCCATAGCATAAGTTTAATAAAACATTTAGTAAACTTTTCCAAAAGATTAAATTTCTTCATAAATTATGTTGCGGGGAAGACAGTTAATGATTTACATGTAATGCAAATAATTGACTATGAAATGATTTGCATGCAATGCATATTATAGTTTCACAAAATCAATGCATGGAGAAGCATGCATACAATCTTTATAGCATAACCAATTAAATAATTTACCCAACACTATTCATAACGTACTTTTGCTAGAACTCGGCTGCGCACAAAGCAATACCCTTATTCATTATGTTTCGGATGTGAATTTGTGGTAAATCACCCTTAAGGTATAATTCAATTAATAATCGTAGGTAATTTCAATTTGACGCACAGGCGAGCCGGGAATTTGGCCAGCGACTAATAGCATAACACCTCCTTACTTAACCGGGTACATGACCAGCGGTGCGTTAAACCCACTTTATAGTTTATCAAAAAGAGTAGGCCGTTAGATTATTATTGCAATTCACCAATCAACGTAATCTTATGTAATTTAAATCTCTAACAAATCATTATTTTAATATGATTTAGTCTATATTATTTCTTTTAAAAAAACCCTTGTTTACAACAATTCAATAATTATATATATAAACAAGTAAAAAAAAGTAAGTCATAAACACATAATAACAATTTATATGTGCAATAAATGAATCAAATAGCCACATGCATCTGATTTATTCAATAATCTTCAAATCTAGGTCTTTATATTCATATAAAAGCCTTCACTAATTCTAGGTTTATTGAATCAAATAATCACGTAGCACATAAAATCATATAAACATATAATTTTGCGATCTATGAAAACATGCACGTAATCATGGATTCCCCTCAAATCTTAACAATTAAATCTCTACGGATCGTAATCATACATGACATAATAATTAATCAAGCAATTCAATCTAAAATTATCCCACATGTAATTTAGGGTTTCATAACAATTCTTTTTTTAATTAAAAATTCGGCCTAAACCCTAATTTTTAAAAAAACAAAACCTTAATTTTATGAAAACCTAAATAACATGTAGTTTTAAGTCAAAACAATTATTAGTTAAAAAACTTTAGATTTTCGTTAATTATAACTTGTTAAAACGGTTCTCGATTCCACTGAAGGTTTATTAATATCATAACAATTATATAAAACCCTAAACGAGATCAAAGCACATATAGAGAAAGTGATTTAACAAGATCATAATAATAACATAATTATAATTAATCGAATTGGTTTATATACCTTTACGCTAAAGCAATTCCACAAGACGAAGAACGAATCACCAATTCGGGCTTATACCGTAATATACCAAGATATAGTCTAAAGTAAGACTATATTACGATCTTGTACACACGTAATACACCGAGCTAACCTTGATTCTAGCACGTGAAAACCGAGCTACAACGCTTGTAAATAATCTACCCAACAACCCTAGAGAGGGACTAGGACTAGATTATCAACACAATCGATCAACCAAGAAAACCAACTGAAGCCCTTCGTGGGTTACTGATACGAGTGATTTTACTCATATCATTTGTATCTTAAAACAATGAATAAATGCAATAAATGTATGAAAATGCCTTGTATATGTGTTGTTTTGTTGTTTCATGTGTGTAGGTACCAAGTTCACGAAAATCGGCAAAACCGGCACGAGTTTGAAGAAAAAGATCGAAGAAGACAATATCGAGCTCGTTGCTAGTGGATTTAATCTTTCTTGAAGATATTGGGCTTTGTGGGTCCCACATTTGGGTGAATGGGCCCAAAAGCCCATTTGAGGAAATAAGCTTCTCACTCTTGGATTACAAGCCGACTTAGCCCAAAAGGCCCAATTGAAAAGTTAATAACTGATGGATTGTGCATCACTTGGGCCAAAAGCCCATAAATTTGGCAAATTTTACAAGAAACGAAAAGATTTTGTTAACTTTTCATTGTCAGTCAACCCATCACACGTTTATTCACCCTACACATTTTTTATTAATAAATAAACGTCCACTCACTTTTCCACCACACACAAATATAATTACCATTCGATATCTTCTATGTGTTTCATCTTCCTTCACCTAAAACCTGTAAATACCACTATTCCACAAAACCCTAATTCAATAAGTTGATCAAATAAAATGGGGCTTTTTGGCACACGAGTGATTCACACATGGGGGAATTAAATCCCCCATGTATTCGGAAGAAAGAAGTGGATTGACGATTGGGACGTGGCACCATATTACTGGATGAAACACCTCACCATTCCCCAATCTCCAATAATAAGAGGACACCTCAGCATCCAAGAAGCACAACTAGCACAAACGGATGCCACGTTGGCAATCCGTGTGCTAGTTATGTATTTTCAGCCATCCGATCAAAACAACCAAGGGAGAGAAGATCAAGATGCCAAATTAAGGGACGAGATTGAGTTATCAGCCTCAACAACAACCTCACCCAGCACCTCTCTTGAGCTTATAAACAGCTCCATTTTTCTGTGTAATATTCATTCCATTTTCTCTTTAGAGTTATAATGTTAAAATAGGTTTAGAATAATTTGTATTTCATTTTTAATAGTTTTGTACTCTTTTTCTGAGATTAATGAAAGTGATTGAGTTTCAAAAGTTCTTATTAATTTACAGCTTTTATTAATTATTCTTGTTATAATCTATTTTTGACATTATACGAATATCGATTGATCAAAGTTAATAAAATAGCTTTGATTGATTAATATAAGTGAACTTGGAATAAATTTATCCCTACTGGATAAATAAAATACTGTTCGAGACTCTTGTTGATGATGGTGTTGATTCGAATGGTGAATGGTGATTGATGGTGGTGTAGATTCGGGTTCACAAGGTTGTTCAGCACAACCTTCTTCTCAAAGGTTAACTTCAAATGGTATGTTCACTGGTTAAGTTTGTGTTATTTTATATGTTTTACTTTTAATCTGTTTATGAGAAATATAATATGTGAAATAGGATTGTTTGGATCTGTTATTGAGTTATCTGTTTAGATTGATGCTTGACTGCGTTTTGATTGGTATTTACGTATATAATGTTTGCTTGGTGATTAAAATGATCTGCTTATGAATCCGTTTGGTTGGTATGTTTGGATGAGTAATATACTAGCTGTTGCAGGTTTATATTTTTAAGATGATGTAGGTTTCATAGACTGTGATTATAGTCTGCTTATATAAGTTTGGTTTTGTTACTGATTTGTAAAGCTTTTGAGATTGTGATTCCTAGCTGATTACTCTTTACTAAAAGATGCATTTGATTTAGCTAGGCTTTGTCTGCTTATTTTGTTTAAACTTGTTTCTACTATCTAATTTGTTTATTAAATAGAGTATGTTCAGTAGTTTTCATATTAATATTATTTACTGTTTTTGTTTATCTGTCTAAAATATGAATTGTTAAACTTGCCTGCTGGTGACTAGTTGTTATATTTGGATTTTGGTTTATTCCATTTAGTTTTCGCTGAGTCTAAGTTAGTACTGAGTTTTTGACTGATTTAGTTTTGTTAATTTACTTTTAGCTTCTCTAATAGTTTGTTGTAATTGTTTGGTGACTACTCATGCTGAATGTTCATAATATGTGATTGTGATGTTCATTATTCATTGCTTTGTGGGTATGTTTTGAACTGATTTGTTGCTTTTTAGTTACCCAAATAAATTTGTTTGGGTACTGGTTAATTTAACTGTCCAAAGAATAATCACTTAACAAATGTCACTCCTATGACTGAGACTTCAATTTTCACAGTTTAAAAAATAAAACGTCCAAAAAACCACTCCTGTGGTTCGATCCCTTGACCTCAAGGGCAACAGCCTAACGTGTTAGCCAACTGAGCTACAAGCTCTTTTGAGTTTTCTTTCGTATAATTAATTAATATAGTAGATCTGAGTTTGGAAGATTTTGACTTAAAGTTTGTTTTAATTAAATTTACGTTTTTAAATAATTTTTAATTAATGTTTTTATTAAAGTAAATTTTGAGTTTTCAAAATAATAATTAGTTTCAAAATAAAATAAAATAAAAAAATAATAATAATAAATGTTTTTATTAATTTTAAAAGTTTAATTAGTTTTTAAATAATTAGATCTTTATTATTTTTAGATTTAAATAAAAATAGCTTTAAAAATAGATTTGGTTTATTAAATGAGTAAAAGTAATTTTTAAAGTTTATATATATTTTAAAATAATGTAGAATGTTATTTTAATTAAATAGATTGATTTTTATAGATTTTTTTAAATAGTTTAATTTTTAAATAGTCTTGAATTTTAAATAATTGTTTTAGATTTAAATAATTTGGGGATTTACGATTCATGCACTTTAGGATTAAAATAAGTTTTAAATTTGTAGACTTTAATTTTAGTTTAAAAACCGAAACCAACTCAAATCAATTGTCCAAATCGAATCAAAACGTCTCAAATTCATAAGATCTTCGTGTACAACGAACTTGGTTCATTACGTGTTTAATTGAATTCGTCTTTGGTAATTTTAGACTATTACTTTTTCCTAAAGGTAATTTTCTAATTTACCCTATAACGTATCTAATTATCACTATACTATCACGATCACATCAAAAATTTTGGCACCGCTGCCGGGGATCTTGTGTACGATTCGTTTTCGTGGAGATTTGTTGATCATTGATTTGAAGCCCTTTCCGTTCTCGGAAAGTTTTGTTATTTTTGTATTATATAGTATGTATCGTTTTTCTCGTTTTTTGTGATTAATATATTGTATTACTGATAGGTGTGAAAACACCCATCCTTTTTACCACTTAATTACAATAATAACCGAGCCAAAACGTGTATTTTATGTCATTTATGTCGGAATTATGCGTGGTTTGTGTTTTTGTTGTGATTTAGGACGAAAAGGTGAAAAGTGGAGAAAACACGGGATTTTACGGGCTTTTATCGAAGAAAAAGACGAAATATGAAGTCGAAAGATCAAGAGTGGAAAAAGAACGGAAGTCCAAGACCAATTCTGAAGATTTATCGAAGAAAAAGTCAAAAGACGGAAGTTTACTTAAAAGCCAAAGAACTCAAGTCTAATTTATTGAAGATTATAAGACGAGTTTGAAGAAATCGTAAGAAAAAGTCCAAGTATTAAGAAGATTAACAAAAGATTAAGAAGATCAAGGACCTAAGCTTGCAAATAAGAGAAAGAAGGAGAAGCTTCCACCTTAAGCTTTCCCCTCCTATAAATAGTTTAGGATCTCATTTTGTAAAGGTTGTTGGAGGCTGGACAAGCCTCCCTTCCACCATCTTCAATTTCTTGTTCTTTACTTTTATGCATCTTAATCTCCATGTAACACACTTTTAATTTTCTTTTAATTCCAAGTGAGTTTCCATTTAATTGATGTTAATCTTTACTTTATTGTTAATCTCCTTCTTTCTTTCTTGCTTGATTTGTTCTTAATCTTTGAGTTCATGTTCTTGAGTTTTTATGATTTTAATCAAGTGGGTTTTGATTGATTTGGCTTTGTTTGTTAGTTTTAATGATTTGTTTTGATTGATTATTGTTAGTTGATGTTTATTGGTTGTTTTAGTTTAATCTTTTGGTTTTATTTGTTTAGATTTGCTCAAATTCGTGCTCCATTCTTTTTTCCCTGTTCTTCGGCCTTGTTACTGTTCTTGCCCAGAATTTTCCGTATGAACTGCTTTCTTAGTTCTCTATTCGGAATATCAGATTATTCCGAATAGGATTCTCTATTCGGAATATCTGATTATTCCGAATAGGATTCTCTATTCGGAATATCAGATTATTCCGAATAGGATTCTCTATTCGGAATATCTGATTATTCCGAATAGGATTCTCTATTCGGAATATCTTATTATTCCGAATAGGTTTTTCAGTTTTTTTTGGTTTTCAACTTTATTTTTTTTCCCGTTTCTTTTACTTGCACTTTTACTCGCTCTCCTTTCATTTAAGTGTTAATTTGCGTCATTTACTTTAATTGCTTTTAAATTTCTCGTCATTTATTTCCCGTTAAGTTTTAATCTTTCATTGTTTCTTCTTATCGTCTTTACTTTATTTTTAGTTTGTTTCAAGTTTTTACTTTTCATTAGTTTTAGACAACGACACCTCTTTTATTTGATTCACCAAGAACAGCTGAGTCGCATAATTAACCAGAGATCAATTCGAAGAGATACCGAGAAAACGAACTTTAAACTAGTAAAAATCTTGTTATTAAAATGGCGCCGCTGCCGGCTCTTTTCGTGAAGATCGAAGGTTTTTTGTGAGAGACGCGTTGGATTTTGGGATCCGTTCACTTGTGAACGTTATTTTTCGTGTCCAAAATTTTTCAAAAATCCAAAAACATTTGAAAAATCATAAAAAGCATTTCTTTTTCAAAGTTTTGCACCAAAAATATTCTTCTTGCTTATCTATCTTTCTTTATGGATTTTTATGTCCATTGCGTCCGGTGTGGGAAACAATTCTCTGGGAACAACTCTTGTCAATGGTGTACATGTGAGCGGTGCGGAAACGATATCGACTACACACAATCCAGATTTTGTCCTTTGTGCAACTCGACTAATTCGTACTTTTTGAACCTACCTCCTGTTCCCCCGTGCATCTATTGTGGAAGCGATTCTCATTGGCATGTTTCGTGCCCGGTTCGATACCCGTATGGTCACGGGCAAGAACCAGGGTACAATTATGACAATGATAATAGCTATCCACAAGACGCACCTGATTTTTCTCCATACCCGGTTTGCAACAACTGTGGGGGTCCTCACGATACCTATTATTGTCAACCAATGAATTGTTATGAGCCAAATCCGTGTCCTCAGTTTTCTTCACCTATGGATTATTATGAACCAAACCCGGTTTCTAATTATTCCCAACCGATGAAAAACTATGAGCCACAACCTTGCTATAATTCCGGTTTTCAAAATCTTGAGCCCCCACCGCACTCACTCGATCATCAGCCTTGTCACGGGATGAGTTACCAAGAACCAATTGTCGACCTTGCTACAGCTTTTCAAGAGCAATCGAAAGAGCTTTTACACACACTGCAAACTTGTATGGAGTCATTTTTTCAGCAGCAAGATCAGACAAGTACTCATATCCCTGAGCATATTATTGGCCCTATAGATAATGAGGAGAGTGATGACGATATTGAGGTTATTTTCGACGAGGAGGAATTTCTTAAGCAAAATACTTCACTCCTTCGTGATGATGGTTTGCACATTCCCGAGATCGATGAATATCTTGATATTGATACCCCCGTGGAATACATATCCGGGTATTGTGATGTGGAGGGAGATATACTTTTTCTAGAGGATTTATTACACGATGACACTACACCTTCTATCCCAGAGGTGGAAAGATGTGAATCTCCTGAAAAAAGGACGCAGGTGGAAGGTAACTGTTCTCATACTTCTCATATTATATTACCACCTCCTCCTCCCACGTGCACACCCAAGCGGGTGATGTATCACTTTTACTCTACTCGTTTTATACCGGGAAATAAGGATGAGTGCTTTGACCCGGGAGGTGACATTGATTATGCTATGATTGATAACAATACGGCTTTGTCGTTTGCTCAGCATCCATTGTCTTTGGGGGAGGACAATGTGCTTACTTTACCCACCCCACCTCCCGGGGATCTTGAATTCACATACTATACGTATGTTGAAAGGACCTTTCTCCCTTTCAAGACTTATCCCCCCGCCTCTCCTTTGTTGTTGTCCTCCGGGAACAAGGACAAAGTCTTTGATCCCGGTATCACATTCGAGGCTTCCCCATGGACTATTTAATTCGGGGACGAGTCAGGCTCGTGACTCGGTTAACAAAAACAAGCGCTTTTCGGGAGGCAACCCAATTATCTATCTATTTTCACCATAAGTGTAGGGGGGAGCCCCGGGGTGTTTCTTGCTTTCTTTCCTATCATTGCAGGGATTCGAGCTTCAAAGACACACTCTTGATGACTTTTGACGAACCGTGATTCCGTGTTCTACTTCTTCCCGGTTCTATCCTAAACTCTTTTTGATTCCCTATTTTATATTTCTCAATATTAAAATAGGATTCGCTTTAGTTTTCTTTTCCTTAACGAGATTTAAACAAAGTGCACAATGTCCTAAGTGTAGGGGAGTTTACTCCCACATGCTTAAACATTGAGGACAATGTTTATATTAAGTGTAGGGGGGACTTCTATCGAAGTTAAGTGGTCTTTTCCTTGTATTTGCCCTCATTTTAACCGGAAAATCAATTTTTCGACATTTTTCAAAATTTTTAATCTATTTTTGGCTAGTTGTAGTTCCCTTTATTTTTGCTATTTTTCTCTTATTTTAATAAAATGTATTTAACAAGTTTAGTTATCTTAGATATATTAGGCCTGTTGTGAATATTTTGACTCAACCCGAGTTTACTTATCCAAGTTCACTCTAGCTAGTATCCTAAACCATGTAGACCTTAATTGGTTTATTAGGCTAAGCATCCACGAGTCTCATTCCTTGAGATTTTAAATTGTGGAGGACGAGAAATGATAGAGTTGGTTACAAGTTTGGTATTCTCTCATTAACTTATGTGAGTTAATTATGATCTTTCTCTCCCATCACTTACTAATAATTATCTGCAATAAGTAAGGTCGTACGATTTGAAAGGTTACTTAGCTTCTAGCCCAAGATCGTTTAAAAGTTGCTCGGTAATGACGAGAGTTCATAGCCAAGGCATAACTTATGAAGCGGGGCGCGAAGATTGGCGAGTCCAAAAAGGCCCTAACAAGGCATGAGGATTCCATTTTATTGCTGAAGATCCAAAAGTGATGTGAAAAGCATTATTCCTAAAATCAATATGAAGGATCATGACTCACGACGAAAAGCAATCAACTCCCATAAAGATCATGGAGAAGTCTATCCGAAAAGACCCTAACAAGGTATGAGGATAAATAGATCCAAGTCTGAAAAGGAGGCGGATCGTTGTATCTCAAAATCCCAATTAGAGATTGAAGAAATAATCATGAAGTCGTGGTCAACAAAGTTGGAGTACCCCTCAAAAGTCTCCAAGTGAAGAAACTCTATAACAAAGAGAAGACCATTATCTCAAGAACGTCTCTCAAGATATGAAGTATGAAGTACATGCCAAATATCGGCCCGAGAAAGGTCTCAAATCATGAACCGAGTTATGCCAAGATATGAACTTTTTGATATCCCGAGAAGCAGTTTTAAGAGATTTTGTCCTCTAGCTAACTATTAATCAAATCGTCCTACTTTGCTTTCAGCCTAAATAAACTATCGAAATAAGTCCAAAAATGCATCTTCATGATCATTCTAAGACAAAAATAAAATATAAGAGATACACATAGGAATAAGGGAGTTTAAGTGATTAATTGAACCACATGAGTAAATGTTTGTTATGCTAACTTGTACTAACAATGATCTTGTTTTTAAGCTTGGCATGGGGAACGTGAAACTTGAGGGTGATAAACATTCACGACACCAAAGCCCTAATGTAAGTCTTAGATTTCTTTACAAATTTCTTCCTTGTTGCATTCTATCATTTTCTATCTTTTAAATTTTCCTTAGTTGTTAAATAAAAGCCAAGACGGATTGATTATGATGGAAAGTGTAAACCTTGCTTTATTACTAAGCATTGCATGAGGACATTGCAATGGTTAAGTGTAGGGGATTTGATAGGTGTGAAAACACCCATCCTTTTTACCACTTAATTACAATAATAACCGAGCCAAAACGTGTATTTTATGTCATTTATGTCGGAATTATGCGTGGTTTGTGTTTTTGTTGTGATTTAGGATGAAAAGGTGAAAAGTGGAGAAAACACGGGATTTTACGGGCTTTTATCGAAGAAAAAGACGAAAGATGAAGTCGAAAGATCAAGAGTGGAAAAAGAACGGAAGTCCAAGACCAATTCTGAAGATTTATCGAAGAAAAAGTCAAAAGACGGAAATTTACTTAAAAGCCGAAGAACTCAAGTCTAATTTATTGAAGATTATAAGACGAGTTTGAAGAAATCCTAAGAAAAAGTCCAAGTATTAAGAAGATTAACAAAAGATTAAGAAGATCAAGGACCTAAGCTTGCAAATAAGAGAAAGAAGGAGAAGCTTCCACCTTAAGCTTTCCCCTCCTATAAATAGTTTAGGATCTCATTTTGTAAAGGTTGTTGGAGGCTGGACAAGCCTCCCTTCCACCATCTTCAATTTCTTGTTCTTTACTTTTATGCATCTTAATCTCCATGTAACACACTTTTAATTTTCTTTTAATTCCAAGTGAGTTTCCATTTAATTGATGTTAATCTTTACTTTATTGTTAATCTCCTTCTTCCTTTCTTGCTTGATTTTTTCTTAATCTTTGAGTTCATGTTCTTGAGTTTTTATGATTTTAATCAAGTGGGTTTTGATTGATTTGGCTTTGTTTGTTAGTTTTAATGATTTTTTTTGATTGATTATTGTTAGTTGATGTTTATTGGTTGTTTTGGTTTAATCTTTTGGTTTGATTTGTTTAGATTTGCTCAAATTCGTGCTCCATTCTTTTTTCCCTGTTCTTCGGCCTTGTTACTGTTCTTGCCCAGAATTTTCCGTATGAACTGCTTTCTTAGTTCTCTATTCGGAATATCAGATTATTCCGAATAGGATTCTCTATTCGGAATATCTGATTATTCCGAATAGGATTCTCTATTCGGAATATCAGATTATTCCGAATAGGATTCTCTATTCGGAATATCTGATTATTCCGAATAGGATTCTCTATTCGGAATATCTTATTATTCCGAATAGGTTTTTCAGTTTTTTTTGGTTTTCAACTTTATTTTTTTTCCCGTTTCTTTTACTTGCACTTTTACTCGCTCTCCTTTCATTTAAGTGTTAATTTGCGTCATTTACTTTAATTGCTTTTAAATTTCTCGTCATTTATTTCCCGTTAAGTTTTAATCTTTCATTGTTTCTTCTTATCGTCTTTACTTTATTTTTAGTTTGTTTCAAGTTTTTACTTTTCATTAGTTTTAGACAACGACACCTCTTTTATTTGATTCACCAAGAACAGCTGAGTCGCATAATTAACCAGAGATCAATTCGAAGAGATACCGAGAAAACGAACTTTAAACTAGTAAAAATCTTGTTATTAATTACGTAGCATAATAAATTTTACATATTTTTCAAATAAGGCCTTAGTTCGGATTTCATCACCTAGCTATTGTAGTCGAATCCAAAACAAAAATAATAGGGCAAAATAGATAAATATTAAAAAGAAGTTTGAACTCGATTTATACAAACTATAAGGTAGGTATAAGGCGACGTGCTATAAAAGGTCGTCTAAGGAAAAAGGTTTTTAAGTGCTTTGTGCCACCTCGTTTCCCCGCTTGCTTGTGCATATATTGAGAGGGAGAATCTATTATTGGTTTGCCGACTCAAGTAGTAATAAATTTTATTTTTGTAGTTTAATTATTGGACCTCGAGACGTTTAGGTTTTCACCTATCATTTCAAAGTCGACCGAGGGTAATTTACTTCCATAGTAGTTATCCTTATTCCTTGTTTTTTATCGATCATTTTTTATTGGGCAATACCAAATAAAATAACAAAAATAATCTTCTTCTTGTCTAATTTCCTTTCTTCAATCCTCTAAATTCTCGTCTTTGTAGTGTATGAAATTACGTTCTTCTCGTCTTGTGATTGATTTTAATAGGCTTGAAAATATTCCTCGTAGAAATAGAAATCGTCAACAACGAACAGTGGAACCCGAGCTTCCACCTATTGTTGTAGAGATGGCCGATAACCGAACCATGGAGGAATTGCTCCGTGCACCCACCGAAGGGTATGGGGAAGCAATCGTTGTGCCGGCTATTTTGCCGGATCATTATGAGATTAAGACAGGTATTTTATCGCTCATTCGTGCCGACCAATTTCGTGGCAATGAGACCGATAACCTGCACTCTCACATTCGGAATTTTCTTCGAATTACCTCGACTCTCAAGTTTAGAGATGTGCCGAATGACGCGATTAAGCTCATGCTTTTTCCGTACTCGCTCGAGGGTAATGCTAAGATTTGGTATGAGAAAGAACCACCGGGTTCGATCTTAACATGGGATGATTTAGTGTCTAAGTTCATGAATTATTTCTTTCCACCATCTAAGACAACACACTTTAAGAACGAGATCACTAGATTTGAACAAAAAGTGCATGAATCGTTTGGGGTTGCTTGGGAAAGATTTAAAGATTTGTTGAGACAATGTCCACACCACGGTTTCTAGGAATTGCATCAAATAAATACTTTTTATAATGGGCTAAATATGATTGAACAAGATTCGTTAAATGCCGCCGCGGGTGGTAATCTTTTAAGAAAAACTCCGAGAGACGCGTGGTGCATAATTGAGAATAAATCTAGAGCACAATATTCACGAAACACACCGAGTGTTTCCAATGTGAATTCGTCTAATATCGAGATTGCTAGATTGGACTCTAAGATTGATAATGGATTTGCAACTTTGTTGAATGAGATTAGGAAGAATCCTTATGAATCGATTAATATGGTTGAGAGTTTTTGTGTATCATGTGGTGGAGCACATCCTAATTATGCTTGTTTAACCACGGGGTTTGATCAAGCTAATGCTTTTGCCGCGACGGGAACTTATGGCTCCAACGGTCAAGTTCCTCGTCAAAATCATGTTGCCCCACCGGGTTTTCCACCGGTTCAAAATAGGTACAACAATGGGAACAATGGGAATAATTTTAACCGTGGTAACCAAGGGAATTATAATCAAGGAAATGGGTTTAATGCTAATCAAAACAATCAAGGTTTTCAAGGCAATAATCAAAATGATTTGTCAAGCTATATCAAGTCAAATGAGGCCAATTTGAAAGCTTTTCAAAATAATCTTCAAGGACAAATGGCAACTTTGAAAAATGAGTTTCAAAATACAATTAAAGGGCAAAATAATAAGATTGAGCTTAATCAACAAAGAATTAAACAAAGATTTGAGCAAATGTTTGAGCAAAGTCAAAATCGTTTGCAACAAAGTTTGGAACAAGGTCAAAATAAATTGCTTTTGATGGTTGAGGGATTTATGTCTAAACCATCTACTTCTTCGGGTTGCTTACCTAGTAATACCATTCCAAACCCGAGGGGAGAACTTAAGGCTATCACTGCTTATGATAATTTAGAAAGAAAGCTTGAGCTTTATGTGCCACCTAAAGAAACCTTTCGTAATGTCACCAAGGCTACTTTAAATGTGATTAGTACCTCGGATTTCCTTGATCTCTTTCCTAAGAAATATAACGATCCGGGTCAATTCTTGATACCTTGTGTTTTTGATGAGCTTGGGGAATACAAAGCTCTAGCCGATCTAGGAGCTAGTATTAGTGTAATGCCCTTGTCCATTTGGAAAACTCTTGACTATTTGCGACTTATGCCCACTCGAATGATCATTGAGCTTGCTAATGGTACCACCACCCGTCCGGTTGGTATAGCGGAAAATGTCATTGTTAAAGTGGGGGAGTTCGTTTACCTAGCCGATTTTGCAATCATTGATTATGAGCCAAATCCTTGTGTGCCTATAATTTTAGGACGACCATTTTTGTGTACGGCCGATGTTTTAGTTGATATGAGAGAAGGGGAGCTTAAATTGTTTCATGGTAATAAACATATGATTTTCAAACCGGAAAAAATTCCAAGATTGGTTCCTAAGAAATTGGAAAGTGTGGAAATTGATAAACCTAACCTTGTTGAATCATCTCCACTTACTTCACACAAGGATGATAGTTCTAAGATTGAGAAACAAATTGATGAATACCTAAGTGCACCATTTGATGCTAGTGAGCTTAATAGTGAGAATTTCGATTCCGAGAGTGATATTGCTTCAACTGAACAATATTTGAAAATGGAATCATTTTCACTCTCTTCGAAGGATCAAATTGATGTTCCTAAGGCACAATCTTCCGTTGAAGAGCCTTTGATTCCTAACTTCATACCGAGTGAGGTTAGTGACTATTCGTTGGATAAGTTCGTCGATGAACTTTTTGCTATCATTGATCCACTTCCACGGGGAAGTGAAGACGTTTCCGATCTCTAGATCGAGCGTGATTCTCATGTTTTACCTACCATTCTCAAGGAATTCACCGATGAATTGCCTTCTAATGAGAATGATGATCTTGTATCTGAGTGTGACACACTTGATACTTTGTCGGAAATTTCTTGTGATGATGAGAATGACGACACTTTTGTGACTTACTCAAATCCTCTCTTTGAAGCTTCAATGAACAATAATCCATTGTTTAAAGAGGATTTTGAGAACATCATATCTCCTTCATCTCACACCTTTTGTGATGATGAATATGTCGACCCGGATGGAGAAATTTTCTTTATTCCCAATCTCCCTCCCACTCGCGTTGATCTTAATGTGCGGGTTTTTCATGTGACTCATATTGAGTATCATGACCCCTTTATTCACATTCCTAAGAGTGACAAGGTCGACAAATTCATGCAAGTTGAAACCACTAGTGTTGAGACTTTTACCACACCTTTACCATGTGCTTCATATGATTTTGGATTAGCATGGGGGTACGACACCTTGTTCTCTATTCCTTTCTCCACCGAGGACGAGGTATTCAACCCCGGAATCATCGATTTAGGGAAATCTCGAACTTTCACCGATGTAATAATTGAAAGATTTTTCGATCATCTTGGTGCGAGTTTATCTCGGGGAGCATGCTACATCCCTATTGTAATTTGTGACCACTATCTCTTTTTAGAGATTTATGTTGGAGTTTTATCCTTTCGTTTGTCATCCGACAACGAGGATGTAATCTTTGACCCCAGCATCGTGCTTTATGTTGGATTTTATTCCATTATGCCAGTTTACACCACTTTCCCTAAGGACCAATGAATGCGGGGATCGAGTCGAGCTCATGACTCGGTGAACAAAAACTAGGTGCCTTGTGGGGGAGTCCCATGCATTCTATCTTCTATCTCTTTTCTAACACTAATAAGGCTTGATCTTTCAAGCTCGTGCTCGTGTTTTGTTGTGTTGTGAATCTTAGGTATGACCCTAATATTTGAAGACTCTCGTGTTCGGTTTTTGCCGGTCCACTTGATCTTCCATTCTTTGAATGCCAAAAAGGGGCACACTCTCTATCCTTTGATTTTTATCGACTAACGTTTTATCTTGAGGCATAATTAATAAACGGCTTATAGATTTGCGTGCTCTTTCCATGTTAGGATTTTAAATTAGACTCTTCGTGTTTTAGCAAGGGGGTGTTACTCTTGAGCTAAGAAACATTGAGGACAATGTTTGGTTTTAGCATGGGGGAGTCAATCGATATAATCGCTTGCTTTCGCTTTTGTCGTGTCTAAATGTAATTGTTTTTCTCATTTTTCATAAAAATTTTAAATTTTTAGTGTTATTTTTAAGTTTTAATAAAGAAAATAAGTGTTTTTGACACGAATGTAGGCTTTCCGTTGGTGAAAATAAAAATAGTTTTTGACTCGACTCGGTTTTTACCTTAGCTTTTCCTTAACATATTTGAATTAAGTTTTGCTAGGCTTTAATATAGGGAGCTTTAAAACGCGAAAGTCTTAACTCATACGAGTTAAGAACAAGAACTTTTCGCAAGTTCCTATAATTGATCCTAGAAAGTCGTTTATTAAGGGAACTTTAAAACGCAAATTCTAAAACTTGAAAAAGTATAAGAAGATGCAAGATCCTATAGATGACTTGAAAACCCAAAACTTTGATTTAATAGGCTAAGTATCCATTGATTTCACATTTTTGGAATTTTACAATATGGAGAACAAGAGATGATAGAGTTCAATCATAAGTTTCTAAGATTAATTCTTCTCTGTGCAAGTATTTTTGTGTTTGATTTAATCTCCTCGTATTTACTTTCCACACTTGAATAATAATTGCTTAATAAATGAAGTTTTTAGCGGTTTAGGCTTGATATCTTAACTCGTAACTCCTTCTTTTTCTTCCCTTGTAATTAAAGTGAGAACACATTAAGGGTGTCAGCGTCATGGACTTTTGATCATGGGATTGCGGAAATTTGGCTTACTATAAATATCATATTAATAAGAAGAATAAATAAAAACATGTTCTCTAGGAGCCTTCGGGTGGGAGTCATGTAGCACTAACCTTGTCATTAGAGCCTTAGGGTGTATGGCGAGGGGACGTGTTTAATAAAAATTGCTTCATCATCATGAGCCGTAAGGTGGGATGGTGAATGTCAATTCCCTTATTTTTGTCCAAGGAGCCTTCGGGTGTGGATTTTAAATAAGGAGCACAATTGCATCTTAAAGAGCCACAAGGTGTTATGATGTAGTTGTTGCTAACTCCATTTATAAAGTCATAATTAACTTTGGAGGTTTTATTTTTGCTTTTAAGTAGTCCTATTAGCCAAATTTCGGGTCCGGGATTTATCCCTCAAATCGTGTTAAGTTATCCTTAATGTGGGCTTTCTTTAGTGACAACGGTTTTTGAAGTCGAGGTTAGGTTTTAAGTGTTGAGTTTACACCGTTCTTGCCTTCATTTTTGGACTAATAAATATCAAATAAAGTCAAATGAGCCTTTGGGTGAATGACAAATAAAATCTAGAGATACAATTAGGAATAATAGGAGATTGAGTTTAACACAAATTACTTGTATGAGTTGGTTTAATTTTGGGGCTTATGATTGACAATGATCTTGTTTTTGCACTTGGCATGGAAAAGTGAAAAGTAGGGGACGATAAATCTATTTGAGCTTTATGATCCTTAAAGTTATTTTTCAAATAATGAAAGCAATACATTATTTCTTCGCAAAATAAAGAGTCAAAAGTTAAATAATGGTGTAGTTAGTGTTTTATTTTATCATTGCGTGAGGACACGGCAATTGCCTAGCAAGGGGGAGTTTGATATGAGTGATTTCACTCATATCATTTGTATCTTAAAACGATGAATAAATGCAATAAATGTATGAAAATGCCTTGTATATGTGTTGTTTTGTTGTTTCATGTGTGTAGGTACCAAGTTCGCGAAAATCGGCAAAACCGGCACGAGTTTGAAGAATAAGATCGAAGAAGCCAATATCAAGCTCGTTGCTAGTGGATTTAATCTTTCTTGAAGATATTGGGCTTTGTGGGTCTCACATTTGGGTAAATGGGCCCAAAAGCCCATTTGAGGAAATAAGCTTCTCACTCTTGGATTACAAGCCGACTTAGCCCAAAAGGCCCAATTGGAAAGTTAATAACTGATGGATTGTGCATCACTTGGGCCAAAAGCCCATAAATTTGGCAAATTTTACAAGAAACGAAAAGATTTTGTTAACTTTTCATTGTCAGTCAACCCATCACACGTTTATTCACCCTACACCTTTTTTATTAATAAATAAACGTCCACTTACTTTTCCACCACACATAAATATAATTACCATTCGATATCTTCTATGTGTTTCATCTTCTTTCACCCGAAACCTCTAAATACCACTATTCCACAAAACCCTAATTCAATAAATTGATCAAATAAAATGGGGCTTTTTGGCACACGAGTGATTCACACATGGGGGAATTAAATCCCCCATGTATTCGGAAGAAAGAAGTGGATTGACGATTGGGACGTGGCACCATATTACTGGATGAAACACCTCACCATTCCCCAGTCTCCAATAATAAGAGGACACCTCAGTATCCAAGAAGCACAACTAGCACAAACGGATGCCACGTTGGCAATCCTTGTGCTAGTTGTGTATTTTCAGCCATCCGATCAAAACAACCAAGAGAGAGAAGATCAAGATTCCAAATTAAGGGACGAGATTGAGTTATCAGCCTCAACAACAACCTCACCCAGCACCTCTCTTGAGCTTATAAACAACTCCATTTTTCTGTGTAATATTCATTCCATTTTCTCTTTAGAGTTATAATGTTAAAATAGGTTTAGAATAATTTGTATTTCATTTTAAATAGTTTTGTACTCTTTTTCTGAGATTAATGAAAGTGATTTGAGTTTCAAAAGTTCTTATTAATTTACTTCTTTTATTAATTATTCTTGTTATAATCTATTTTTGACATTATATGAATATCGATTGATCAAAGTTAATAAAATAGCTTTGATTGATTAATATAAGTGAACTTAGAATAAATTTATCCCTACTGGATAAATAAAATATTGTTCGAGACTCTTGTTGATGATGGTGTTGATTCGAATGGTGAATGGTGATTGATGGTGGTGTAGATTCAGGTTCACAAGGTTGTTCAGCACAACCTTCTTCTCAAAGGTTAACTTCAAATGGTATGTTTACTGGTTAAGTTTGTGTTATTTTATATGTTTTACTTTTAATCTGTTTATGAGAAATATAATATGTGAAATAGGATTGTTTGGATCTGTTATTGAGTTATCTGTTTAGATTGATGCTTGACTGCATTTTGATTGGTATTTACGTGTATAATGTTTGTTTGGTGATTAAAATGATCTGCTTATGAATCCGTTTGGTTGGTATGTTTGGATGAGTAATATACTAGCTGTTGCAGGTTTATATTTTTAAGATGATGTAGGTTTCATAGACTGTGATTATAGTCTGCTTATATAAGTTTGGTTTTGTTACTGATTTGTAAAGCTTTTGAGACTATGATTCCTAGCTGATTACTCTTTACTAAATAGATGCATTTGATTTAGCTAGGCTTTGTCTGCTTATTTTGTTTAAACTTGTTTCTACTATCTAATTTGTTTATTAAATAGAGTATGTTCAGTAGTTTTCATATTAATATTATTTACTGTTTTTGTTTATCTGTCTAAAATATGTATTGTTAAACTTGCCTGCCTGTGACTAGTTGCTATATTTGGATTTTGGTTTATTCCATTTAGTTTTCGCTGAGTCTAAGTTAGTACTGAGTTTTTGACTGATTTAGTTTTGTTAATTTACTTTTAGCTTCTCTAATAGTTTGCTGTAATTGTTTGGTGACTACTCATGCTGAATGTTCATAATATGTGACTGTGATGTTCATTATTCATTGCTTTGTGGGTATGTTTTGAACTGATTTGTTGCTTTTCAGTTACCCAAATAAATTTGTTTAGGTACTGGTTAATTTAACTGTCCAAAGAATAATCACTTAACAAATGTCACTCCTGTGACTGAGACTTCAATTCTCACAGTTTAAAAAATAAAACGTCCAAAAAACCACTCATGTGGTTCGATCCCTTGACCTCAAGGGCAACAGCCTAACGTGTTAGCCAACTAAGCTACAAGCTCTTTTGAGTTTTCTTTCGTATAATTACTTAATATAGTAGATCTGAGTTTGGCAGATTTTGACTTAAAGTTTGTTTTAATTAAATTTATGTTTTTAAATAATTTTTAACTAATGTTTTTATTAAAGTAAATTTTGAGTTATCAAAATAATAATTAGTTTCAAATTAAAATAAAATAAAATAAAATAAAAAATAAAAAATGTTTTATTAATTTTAAAAGTTTAATTAGTTTTTAAATAATTAGATCTTTATTATTTTTAGATTTAAATAAAAATAGCTTTAAAAATAGATTTGGTTTATTAAATGAGTAAAAGTAGTTTTTAAAGTTTATATAGATTTTAAAATAGTGTAAAAAGTTATTTTAATTAAATAGATTAATTTTTATAGATTTTTTTAAATAGTTTAATTTTTAAATAGTCTTGAATTTTAAATAATTGTTTTAGATTTAAATAATTTGGGGATTTACGATTCATGCACTTTAGGATTAAAATAAGCTTTTAATTTGTAGACTTTAATTTTAGTTTAAAAACCGAAACCAATTCAAATCAGTTGTCCAAATCGAATCAAAACGTCTCAAAATCATAAGATCTTCGTGTACAACGAACTTGGTTCATTACGTGTTTAATTGAATTCGTCTTTGGTAATTTTAGACTATTACTTTTTCCTAAAGGTAATTTTCTAATTTACCCTATAACGTATCTAATTATCACTATACTATCACGATCACATCAGTTACCCCTTGCGATCGAACCAAAAGAGAGAGAGGGGAAAGAGATTCAAGTTATGTTGTCAATTATGAGGGATAAGGATCCCCATACTTACACACTTTTAACAGATCCCCTTAATTTCTTTGTACTCTGATTAAGATACACCAAATCCTCCTAACAGGCTATGCCCGAAACCAAGAACCACCACTTTCTTTATACTGAATATTTTTTCAGTTAAAATAGTAGTACTCATCATTACTGTTCATGAATCTTTAATCCCAGCAGCCATCTCATCCTATCATCTTCAACTCATGAGTTCGTGAGGGGTGTCTAAGTTGGTTTTCTTCAGCACTAGACCCAACAAGCTTTTTCTTTCTTGTGACTCATTCACAAGAACTGCTTACAGCCAAAAACAACACTTGTGTTGTCCACTTATACCCACTGATATTTTAAATCAGCAATCCATATTCCCTGAATAAGCTTGGCTCATTAACAACTACACCGTGACTCTCAATATTCCATCTTCTTATCAAACCCGAATATGAATATCAAACCCGAATTCATTTTCTTGTCCACCCGTCGACTAAACACCATCAGGTTCTCAAGGACACCTTTTTTTGCCAAGAAAACAACAGATGAATAATTCAAACACATTCCTCACCCATGGTAATTTATAATCTATATATCATGGATTTCTCGATCTGTACCGGATTCACTGAATCTTGATTTGTTATCTTTTTTTAGAAACCTCATATTTTATGAAAACAAATTGATAAATCGATCCTTCGTATCCCCATTACAGGAGTATCAACAAATCGTTCACCTTCTACATAAAAGAATCGATCCTTGAGTTAAGCTAATTCTTCCCGTGGCCATCGAAAAAGAATCAACTCGTTTTCTTTTGATTTGTTAATGTACTGATTGTGAAGATGATTTTTAATGTGAATCTAAGATTTTTGGATTGGGGTAACGGTTGTAGATGATTTAGTTATGTTGGTGATGGTGATATTGTGTTGATTTTTAGATGGTGATGATTTTTTTTAGATCCAGTAGATGAGAAGAGGGATCTATGTGACGTGTTTTTAGAGGACATGAGATGAATGGATCTGTTTTTTTGTGAGATAGATGTATGTGACGGTGGGTGTGATGTAGTGGATCCGGTGGGTGGGGGTAAGATTTTTTTTTTATTGTGTCAGTGGTTTTGTTAGTGGTGGGGTGTGGATAAGGATAGGATTTGGGTATTATTTTAGCAATAGTCAATATCAGTGTTCATCTCCCCCTCAACAAACTGCTACTGTTGTGTATTTTTTTTTAACATACTAATGAATTTGACTATGCTAAAAAACATGTTATTAGCAACCATTCGAACGGATCTGGATAGAGAAAATCCAACCCGCTCTGATACCAATTGTTGGTCCACGACACTTGTTCAAACATCAATCAATAATGATAAATGAAGAACATTTGCACAATTAAACCAATTGACTAACTAATAACACAAGCTTGTACTTTTCATCATATGTATATCTTATTAATAATGAATCAACAAATATACAAGACTTGCCTTGTTGTTTGTGGAATAACAACCGGGCGATGAATGACAAACTAAACTCCCACGTTCATAACTAGCTAAGCTTATGCAACAATGGGAGGACGAAACCCCTATCCACTAAAGCGTTACATGTGTGTTTTCTGTGATGGGAATCATTAGCCTATTCTATTACAAGGACCACATATATAGTGGGTGTAAAGCTTCCTTGAGAAGCTTTTACTAAAATACAAGTAACCACCTTATAGTTTTTAGTCTTCCACTAATACTTCAGACAGACACTTCAAACACTTTTTCAGGTCTTCTAACATCTTCAGGTCTTGTAATAAGTAATAGTCTTGAGGAGTTAGCAAGCTATTATGTCATCACTTACTAACTCCATCATCCTTGATTCTTTGCACACTTACTGAGATCCGTCTCAACTAATGACGAGTCTATCTCGTAGACTCTAAAGAACTCTAAAGAATGACACACTGAACTTATAACATACGAAGTTCAGTGACTAACACTACTTAGGATCCTTTACATCCAAATCCTGTGTAAGGGACAAATCAGGCACTGAATTGGCCTAACAATCTCCCCCTATTTGGATAGAAAAGTAGCCTAAGTTAAATAGCAGTAAGTGAGCATAAAGGCTTCTTCTTACCTGCTATATTACAACAAAGTATACCAAGAGTAACTAGCTTCACTAGTTCAAGTTATCTGCTAACTTGTATCGTCTTGTCCCTGTTGTAGTTTTTACTAAGCTTATACAATCTCTGATCTTGTATATTGAAAACTTGAACAAACTCCCTGATGCTTATATAGAAGAACCCCCAATGACTACTTCACTTCGGTTAAGAGTGGAGTGTATATATGCATGTTCGTTACATATTATATGCCCTCCACTAGCATATATAAAGTGTGGCATATTCTATCAATTAAGATATGGAGTTCATTTACCTTGAAATAGCGTAGTGGTCAATGGTTGATGCAGCAACCATAATAGATCATAGAGTAAGCTCAGTAACCCATCTTCAGTGACTTGGCTCAATCAGCCATATATGTAAACATGTAAGTCCCTGAAGGTTGTGCGTTGTGATGTATGATAGTATGTATGTATCGTGAGTAAACATGATGTTTCTTCACATAAACACAAGTTTACTTTCGTCATCGTTTCTCTCCCCCTCAAAATTTGCTAGGGAACCAAGCAACTTTTGACCGGCTACACACTAGTACCAAGGATAGCATGATGGTGTCCATCTCGCCTGAAATACAACTCCCCCTGAATTTCATCTCCTACCAAACGCCTGATGTTATCAAACCCTGATGTTATCAAACCCCTGTATAATCAATGTTTCACCAATTCCCTGTAACACAGCCTGGTCTCTCAAAAACTATGTGGCTGGGGTTACCGCGGATGGGGTCACGGCAGTGGGGGGAGGGTGACAGCTGCTGAGAAGGAGGGAGTGGCTGTGGAAATCAATAGCTGGAGAGTTCAGCTAATGTTGTGGTTTGTGGTTTGAGGTAATAACCTGTGAAGATATCTTCTTTCTTTATCTTGGTGTGAGAAAATAGTTCCTTTGTGACCAAGTCCTTTGAACGCAAATGATGAAGGCTCTGAAGATTGCATATTGAGTGGTTTGGGGATCAACAGCTGAATGGTGTGTTTAGCTGTAGTTGTGAGGCGGTGGATTGTGGGTTTAGAGAGGATGTGGGGTTCATAGACCTTCTGATGATTTCAGAGACGTATGAGGTATACAAAATCTTTGATGTTTCTTTTTAGCATCAAACCCCTATGGTTATGTAAAACCTGTGGTTTGCCAAAACTTAGCATCTTAAGGTTCAGAGCTGCTGGTGGTTCAGATCTGCTGAAAGGTCCAATCTTGCTGATGGTTCAGAGACAGAGGATTTATGGACTTGGGTATAGGGGTCCAAAGAGAGAGGTTAAGGACATGGGTCCATGTTCAGTGACAGGGATCAGCAGCTGGAGTCACAAATGGCTGGGGGTTTAGGGACAGTTGGGGGTTTCAACGACCCTGGATTTCATCTACACTCTAGGAGTTCAGAGACAGGGGTCGTTTGTGGGTTCAGCGACATGGTTCAGATACAGGGCTTGGTGACAGGTTCATCTTGCATGGAGGTCAGCGCTTGGGATCCAGAGACAGAGGTCAAACTTCAGCGAGGGGGTCGCAGAGTTGAGGGTTCAGACTTATCAATGGGTTCAGTTACGTGTTCGACAGGGTTCGCTGACCAAGTTCATGACAGGGTTCGCTGATCGTTGGGGTTTAGCTTAAGCTGGGAGTTTGCTGAAGACGGTTCTCTGATGAGAGTTCATTGATGATGAGGTTCAGCGACAAGTTTAAGCATCCCCAGACTTACACACTTTTAACAGATCCCCTTAATTTCTTTGTACTCTGATTAAGCTACACCAAATCCTCCTAACAGGCTATGCCCAAAACCAAGAACCACCACTTTCTTTATACTGAATATTTTTCAGTTAAAAGAGTAGTACTCATCATTACTGTTCATGAATCTTTAATCCCAGCAGCCATCTCATCCTATCATCTTCAACTCATGAGTTCGTGGGGGGTGTCTAAGTTGGTTTTCTTCAGCACTAGACCCAATAAACTTTTTCTTTCTTATGACTCATTCACAAGAACTGCCTACAGCCAAAAACAACACTTGTGCTGTCCACTTATACCCACTGATATTTTAAATCATCAATCCATATTCTCTGAATAAGCTTGGCTCATTAACAGCTACACCGTGACTCTCAATATTCCATCTTCTTGTCAAACCCGAATATGAATATCAAACCCGAATTCATCTTCTTGTCCAGCCGTCGACTCAACACCATCAGGTTCTCAAGGACACCTTATTTTTCTCCAGAAAACAACAGCTGAATAATGCAAACACATTCCTAACCCATGGTAATTTATAATATATATATCATGGATTTCTCGATCTGTACCGGATTCATTGAATCTTGATTTGTTATCTTTTTTTTTAAAACCCCATATTTTATGAAAACAAATTGATACATCGATCCTTCGTATCCCCATTACACGAGTATCAACAAATCGTTCACCTTCTACATAAAACAATCGATCCTTGAGTTAAGCTAATTCTTCATGTGGCCATCGAAAAAGAATCAACTTGTTTTCTTTTGATTTGTTTATGTACTGACTGTGAAGATGATTTTTAATGTGAATCTCAGATTTTTGGATTGGGGTAACGGTTGTAGATGATTTAGTTATGTGGGTGATGGTGATATTGTGTTGATTTTTGGATGGTGATGATTTTTTTTAGATCCAGTAGATGAGAAGAGGGATCTATGTGACGTAATTTTAGAGGACATGAGATGAATGGATCTATTTTTTTGTGAGATGGATGTATGTGACGGTGGGTGTGATGTAGTAGATCCGGTGGTGGGGTTAAGATTTTTTTATTGTGTCCGTGGTTTTGTTAGTGGTGGGGTGTGGATAAGGATAGGATTTGGGTATTATTTTAGCAATAGTCAATATCAGTGTTCATCCCCCCCCTCAACAAACTGCTACTGTTGTGCAGTTTTTTTTTAACATACTGATGAATTTGACTATGCTAAAAAACATGTTATTAGCAGCCATTCGAACGAATCTGGATAGAGAAAATCCAACCCGCTCTGATACCAATTGTTGGTCCACGACACCTGTGCAAACATCAATCAATAATGATAAATTAAGAACATTTGCACAATTAAACCAATTGACTAACTAATAACACAAGCTTGTACTTTTCATCGTATGTATATCTTATTAATAATAAATCAACAAATATACAAGACTTGCCCGGTTGTTTGCGGAATAACAACCGGGCGATGAATGACAAACTAAACTCCCATGTTCATAGCTAGCTTAGCTTATGCAACAATGGGAGGATGAAACCCCTATCCACAAAGTTTTACATATGTGTTTTCTGTGGTGGGAATCATTAGCCTATTCTATTACAAGGACCACATATATATAGTGGGTGTAAAGCTTCCTTGAGAAGCTTTTACTAAAATACAAGTAACCACCTTGTAGTTTGTAGTCTTCCACTAATACTTCAGACAGACACTTCAGACACTTCTTCAGGTCTTCTAACATCTTCAGGTCTTGTAATAAGTAATAGTCTTGAGGAGTTAGCAAGCTATTATGTCATCACTTACTAACTCCATCATCCTTGATTCTTTGCACACTTACTGAGATCCGCCTTAGCTAATGACGAGTCTATCTCGTAGACTCTAAAGAACTCTAAAGAATGACACACTGAACTTATAACATACGAAGTTCAGTGACTAACACTACTTAGGATACTTTACATCCAAATCCTGTGCAAGGGACAAATCAGGCACTAAATTGGCCCAACAAAGAGTCATTCAGGGCCAACATTCCAAACTTACGGTGGCTTCATCATGGGAGGGCATGCTATAAGATTACTGGGCATGTTTTCGTTGTGGTCCAATTAAACATAGGATTAAGGATTGCCTTGTGAAAAATGGAAGCAGTGGTGGAGACGACAAATCATTAGGTACGATTCCAAGAAATCCTCGATTTATTTTTCCTTTGTTATCCCTTTGATTTGTGAAAGCATTTTGTGATTCCTTTCCGTTAGCATTACTTCCGTGCATATTGTGTATGTGTTATGTTTGAGGTGATTTCATCTATCGTCACTTCTTCTGTTTCGTATTCGTTCGATCTGATTCATGTGTTTTCGTATTCGTTTTTTTTTATCGTATTATTGCAATTTTTCGGCCGAAATTTTCTTTTTAGAGGGGAAGAATTATAAAACCCGTAATACTACTTTTATTCGAGGAAGAAATTTTGTTTTTATAGGGGAAGAATTATAAAACTCCTATACTACTTTAATTTCGCGGTCGCGATTTTTCTCTTCAGAGGGGAAGAATTATAAAACCCGTAATACTAATTTAATTTCGAGAATGAAGTTTTTATTTTAGAGGGAAAGAGTTGTAAAACCCGCATTTTGAAAATATAGATTTTTCATTTTGATTTCATATAATATAAATTATGGGTTTAAATAAATAAAGAAGTTTTAATATTAATCATTATGTTATAATATTTTGAAAATTATGAAAATATAACATAAAGTAAAAAAAAATTTCCTTATATAATAAAAAAATGAGTTTTGGTAAATAAAACAAAAGAAAAAAGATTTAATTTTTACTATTAGCGTTATTTTGAGAAATTAGTAAAACCATATTAAACATGTCTCCCTTAATTATGGAACTTACTAAAAACACCAAAAAATCATTCCCTTAAACCTATGCATTGTGTTTTATCCTACCCAAAAAACACAATTCCACCATTGTTAGACTTTGAAGCTTTTCTCTCCATCTTCTATTGAAGAAACCTTGGTTTCTAGGTTTTCTTGGGCAAATCCTCCCTCCATCCTTAGTATTCTTGGTGTTTTGGTGTTGTGGTGATTCATCATCATCATATACATCTTCTATGTAAGTTTGTTTAGCCTCTAAATCGATGTGTCACCATGGTCATTAATTATTTTTATGTATTATGGAATTAGGGTAATTACAAACCCTAATCTTATGTTGTGGTGGTCTAAACAAATTCACAAATGTTCATAACTTGTTTTTATGCTTAACCATACCTTATAGGTCTTAATTAAGTTTATTCATCATAAGAATCATGGTTTTGAAACCCTAGGTTGGTTTAGATGGGTAAAACTCAATATTTAAAACAAGGGTTTTGGGTAGTTTGGAAAAAGGGTCATTTTGTAACCATCATAAAAAAAGTTTTTTATAATAGTTTTTAACATGAGTCTAGTGTCCTTGATCATCTACTCTGAGTCTAGTTTGTTAATATGTCCTCCATTTATTTTTAAGAACTTGTTATGGTTGAATTCTTACTCTTTTTCCATAAGGTGTCAAAACTGATTTTTCTAGACTAAAAATGTCATGTTCACCTTAAACATCATAAATCCTTTAATATTACGAATTAACTTAAGCCACTTCAAGGAGATGATCTTCATATGTTGAAACATCTCCTTGGTTTTTTATATATTTTTAATATGTTTAAGTGGGTTAAAATCATTACAACATTCTGTATGTTTAGACCAGATCTATTTTGGGCTAGGTTGGGCTTATTGGGTCATATCTTGGGTTGGGGTAACCTTTGGGCTTAAGACCTATTAAGAGTACTTATAGACCCATAAGAAAACCTCTGTTAATTTTATGGGAATTTATGAGAAGTCTATTATGGGTAGTTAAGTAGTGTATCTTACCATAATTACCGATAAATCTTTTAAATAAGGAAACTACTATTTTTGGAAAGTCAACCACCTATTATTGGTAAATTTGTAATATGACTTGTCTTATATTCAGTATGTATATGTATACTGTAGCTCCGATGACACGAGATTAGGACTCGTTTCATTGTGTGCGGATCGTTGTTTTATTTTGCGATAAGGTACGTATATTCGGTTCTTTTAGTAAGAACACTTCTTTCACTCTTATGTAACTCTTATTTTTGATCAATCCCTAAGCCTTTGACATGTTCCTCATATCCTTAGTTGCTGTCTTGATATGATCCTTGATTCCTTTTTCCTTGTTATGATCCTTTTGAATGATATTCCTTCGTATGCTTCCATTTGATCAGTTATGATATATGCTTTGATATCCCCTTTGGTTATGAACCCCTTATGCCCGAGCCATATTTTGTAACTAGTCATGGAGGTAACATGAACATTTCATTGATGCACCGGTGGCATGACACTATTTGGGGCGGTGTGATTAGACCCCAGCGTTCCCTTTTGATGTCCATTTTGCTATATATTCTTGGAGTGCGTATGCTAGTCATAAGCTTGTGTATGTGCTATTCTATTTTAGGGGGCGTATGGATGCATCCTAGGCTTTTGATAAGTATGATATGATCTGTAGTGAATGGGTTGTATGTGATATACACCCTATATCGCTTCTGGTACATAGGATTCGCGCCTTATGTACACCTATCTGATTGTTTGACTGATATGATATGTGATATGAGCTAGTGAGCATTCCGTTACCTTTCTTTCTTTTCCTCTTTATGAACCTTATATTCATTCTCTTGTTCATATATTGTTGATATTCTCAGCTTCCATTACTAGTCTTTACTTTTCAGTCTCATTTGTGATATATCCGTTCACTGGACGTTTTGCTCAGCCGTGTTTATTTTCTATGCGGCAGGTATAAAGCGGGAGGCTAGGCTATGAGAGTGTGGGCTTACTTAAAGTTACCCAAGATTTTAGTAAAACCCATTATGACATTTTTATAATTGACTGTAACTGCATTTTGGACCATGTTGTTTTGGGGATTTTTGTTATTAAAGTATTACTTTCAATATTATGATGATTTAATAAAAGTTTAATTTAGCCCTTTTAAAATATGATGTTTCTGATGTGACACCATAAACGTGACACTTAGTCTCTTTTCGGAGTGGGTGTTACACCTATCCTAATTTTTAATGAATACAGTAAACACCCTAGGTATAAACTCTATGTTCCTTGAATTTTAGCCTCTAACTCTCCCAAACAAAGTCACTACACCTGTTGGTGAATTTGACTAAAATGAAGATTAATTTTGAACTATACTTTGAGTAGAAGTTGAACCTATGTGAAAATTCCAAAGAAAAAAAGGATAGACTACCAAATAACATATAAAACAATGAGAATCAAAGCAGGAACAAGTTGAACATTCGTGAAAGCAACAACTTTGACACCTACGGCTAGTGAATAACATAAAAAAACAAGGACTCTTAATTTTAGTTTTTTCGGTTTTTATGAGATGTAAAAGCTAAATGAAACTATTTCTAACCATGCAAATGAGGTGCAATCAAACTTAACACTTAACAAAAAGCTTAAGACATAAAATTTGGCTAATCCAAACACAATTTTAAAGTTGAGATTGAAATTTTAACACAATGATTATGAGTTCAAAAGCAATTGTAGGCAAACAAAAAGTAGATAAACAAAAGAAAGAACTATTTAAGCATCAACAAAGCAACAACTAAGAAAATAAGCATTTAATCAAATAAGCACATGTAGATAAGTAGAAATTACAAAATAAGTTTAAAATTGTAAACGGAAGACTTACAAGGGGTCCAAGCTTCATTCTCTTACCAAATGACTTATAACCTCCTATTTTCCAACTTATTCCAATAAGTTCTCCCTTAAACTCCATCTTATTTGAATACGCAGTTATTACCCCTATGGCTTAGAACCCTTGAAACAACATCTACCAGCTTTACAAAAGCTGGGAACCTCTTGAATAGAACCTATAACTCCAAAACAAGCTTATGAGCTTATCCAATAAGCTCTAGTTATGAACAGTACTTATACAAGAACTTTTTAAAGGAAAATGGAACAATAAGAGTGCAAGGTAAGTAAGATTTAGACTAAAAAAGTAAGTGCAAGGAAATGAAAATCGACAAAATTTAAATTTGCAATTATATTAAAAATTTGAAACTCAAATTTGATTTACAAAATCAAAATTGGAACAAAAAAATATATACAATTGCCCTATCTATTTATAAGCTGGAAAATATCTGGAAGCTTCATTCCTCTCTCTCAGATCCATCGATATTGGCCTTTGATCTTTACTTGGTCACAAAGTAATAAAATTAGTCGTATGATCATTTTCGTTATTCTCTGTCTTCACACGGATTTCCAACGTGGCTATCACACCCCACCATGGCGGATTATGGGGCGCGACGTATGGATATCATCACAACATGGCGTGTCTATAGAGAAACTATATGAAATAGAAAAGTCATAAAAAGGTGACATAAATGTCATGACAATATCTCAACAAAATGCAGGCGTCTAGGTAAGTAGGTAACAGTCCTACCTCTTACCAAAGACAAACAAGTAAAACCAACATCAACACATAAAGGTGTCTAACAGTATCAGTTATTCAAATAAAAAAAGTAAACCTAAGAGGAAAGGGATTCCTCCTAATGCAATCCTAGCAGCCTCTAGACTCTAGCCACTTCTAACGTCATCCGTCTCAACTACCTCACCTGAAAATGACACTAAAATCGATCAACATAAAGTTGGTGAGAACATAGGTTTAAGATATCTAAAACATCGTAAGAAAACATTGTCAACCGTTGTAAATAAGTTGAAGAAAACAAGTTAAAGCAATGGACTATAAAGTGATGCTCATGTTACACACAACTACCAACAAAACATACTATAACAATTTAGAACACAAAATAATAACAAATGCACCTACACATATCCAGATCTTTCTCACACCCCATGCGAAGATGAACCATATGCCCGTCGTGATATCTTGTCTCCAAGAAGACGATGCACAAGTACTCAGAACTCAAGTACTCAGAACGCATATCAGTATACATAATAGAACATATAACAAGCATATAACCTAATAACACATTAAGTCCACGCATTTGAAAAACATATTATCAAAACATTTTAAAGAACATAGTACTAAGACATTTAAAAAACATTCCAAGTGTCATCTCCATCCCATACTGGAAAAACATTTAAAAACTTAGTAAAAATGGGACTATGAACTCACCTGATAAAGCTCCTCCAAGTGCCCGCACACTAGCGAAGTCTAACATAACAATACATACAATCAATACATGAACCAATAAACTAAAATAGCTCATCAACCTATGATGGATGTCTAACTCTCTCTCATACATTTTAACCTCATTAATATACCACAAGTATCCCATTACACCCCTCTATAATCCCCTTAACCTTGTTAAGTTCATAACCTATCCTGTTATCATTTTACCTAAAACAGTCTCGATTTTATACCCCAAACTATGAGCCAAATGCCCACCTAACCAAACCCATACTTTCTGTAAAGTAAATCCTATGCCCTTATATGTGTTAGCTAACTCTCACCTTTGGGCCCAACCTTAAAGCTACTGTTAAGGCCACGATGTATATATATACTTTTACCTATCCAAAATTTACTGATTTTGAACATATAAAAAGTTTGTTTTGATCAGAGGGTCTTCCCCTATCCCATTTGCTTAGCCCTCCACCAGATCTCTTATTTAATATATTAACTAATTCTCATGTTCATTTGAAGGTCCAATTTTACTCCTAAGTATCCTAACCATCTTAAAACATTAATTTAAAACTGACTTATCCAAAACTGTTTTGACCTCCGACTGTTGTAACCTGTTTTTGACCCACTTCTCGACCTCTAATTTAGTTCTTGTTTCCTGCATTTAAAAGCCAACCCAAATACCTTTCCATGGGTATAAGATTCGATTAATTAAAGTTTGTAAAACTATAGATATGATAAAAGCAATTGTCCTAAAATTCTGCTCAGTTTTTAATGACGAATTTAATACAATTAACCTAATTAATTACCCATAGCATATTTAATTATAAACCTTAATTAGTCTAATCATAATTATATCATTAAAACTCAGATTTTAATTTATACCTAACCCTAGATCCATCATATATTGATTTACAAATGCTTAAAAACAAATTAATTAAAAAGGTATTGAAGGTTTTACCTTAGATTTAATGGAAAACAAGATTTTTGATGAAGAACCCTAAAACTCCATTGATGAACCGACGTGTGTTTTTTTTCTCCAGGGGATTTATTATTGTTTTTAGTTAATAAAAGTCTTATATAATTCTTTGATACAAATCCTAGCCCAACCCAAAGACTTTTCCCTTTTTTTCCTTTTTCCCTCCCTCTTTGATGCGTCTTCCAACCGACCCCAAACCCTTTATTTTTTTTATTTACTTATTAATGTATTATTAATAATACCTTAAATTACCTTAATTTATTTTAGCTCCTAAAACCTCCAAAACCTCAAAACCGTAAAACTAGTCAATTTTAGGCGTATATCATAAAAGACGTAAAAATATACAGTTTTATGAAAACTCTCGATATATGAATTAAACTAAATAACTAAGTCATAAATGACTTAAAACCATCTCGTAAATTATAACCGTGACTAAATACCTCATCTGAGACCTCAAAATGCTAAACCTTAAATCGTAAAAATACGATTTACTATAATACATATACGTATACGTAAAAACATAAAATAACACCATATTCTATCATAGCTACATCCAAGTGAACTAATGAGCACGACTAATCCCATCGCAACATCATACAATGTACTACGCACAACATAAACGATGTCTAACATCCAGCTAAAGGCTCAAATATAAACATATAGCACATAAACGCACACTAAGCACATAATCAAAGTCAAACAGTCAAAAGTGACAAATCCAAAAATCTATGGTTGTCACATCACTCCCTCCTAATAGAAATCTCATCCCAAGATTTACTCCCTTATCTCAATAACTTCGTCTTGCAATCACATAAGGCTTCCTCTACTTCCTCTACTTCTTCTTTCCTCCCAAACCACATCACCCTTTTCCATGGTGAAACATTTAGCATAAATTTTTCTACAACATTAAATTCCAATGGTTTACGCCTCTAGTCAGCATAGCTCTCTTGTTGGTCTCTTGCCGTCTTCAATTTCTCCTTAAGCACTGTTATCACATCAGTAGTTTCATGAACCATTTCTGTTCCAATAAGCTGACTGCTTCCAACTTTCTCTAGACGAGACTTTCCCTTACTCATGATCACTAACTTTCAGCTCTAAAGTTAACCCTTCCACTATCAATCTACTACCTTGACAATCTCTTGCTTCCTCAAACCATTCATTCCTGACTACTACTTTTTTATTGTCCCTCCATAATCTTAAGTCCATAATATCGCATACGCAATCTTTCCAACTTCTCAGCTTCATGACTTCTCGTTCTTCTAGAAAATTGGTTGAATTAGTCAGTCTATCGACAATCACCCAACTCTCATCGTACCTACTTCTCCACCTCATTATATATATCCTCTATGATCAACATCCTTACACCGTCTTTCCAAGACACTCCTATTTATTTAGGAAGTATAACCTATCTCCCTTTTCTCCATTTGGTAGTCCAAACCACACCACATAGATGTTGACGAGTTCATTGCTTTTGACAACTCAACTCGTGCAACTAACATCTTTCATCTAACCCATCTTAACACGTCATCCATATAGCCTAAGTTTTTCTCAGCTTCAATTCCATCCTCTTATTCCATGTCTCATTAACTATGCTTGCCTTTCCCAGATGATATTTGGCCTTGCAACCTTCGTCACCCCTTAACTCCATCCATCATCTATGCCTAATGTCCAATCAAGAAGATTGAATGTCTGTTGGGGACGTTCATGATCTGTATAAATCATTCTCTACGTCCCGTACACCAAATGCCTCTAGCATTCTAGGCAGATCTATCAACCTAGCTTCACTATCTAAGTCTTATATAGTTCTTCCAAGCCTTCAGTTCCTACAACATATAAGCAATAACCTTTCTTCGCCGTCCTTGCCTGCATCATAATCCTTGCTCCATGTATCGTCGTGCTTCGTGAATTCGTCCAGTCCTTTTGATAATGCCAAGATCGGCTCATTACCCACGCTAGTTCTTTAGCCTCCAAAACTCGTCCTCATCTTGCTTCGCTTCAACCTTGTTGGTCCAATTACACGATATCATTTCTAACTACTTAGTCTAGTAACCAAATTCCTAAAATTTCACACCTGAAAGTTCCAGCATACTTCACTTGCCTAAGTAACTTCAAACCCAACTCACAATTCTTCCCACACTCTTGCTCCGACTTCGAATAGGTCAAGGTGTCGTTGGTACATACAATGACAACTTGTCTATATACGTTCATGCACACTCGTTAATAATTACCAAGGTACTTATATATTATACGTAATAGTATATACAAGCCTACACATAACCATAAGCACTTCTAATAATACTATACAGACATGTATTAACCCTCTTTCATGCAATCATACTTAGAAACCCATTGATATTATGGTACTTGTATAACTATGTTGGCCACCATACTTATACGAGTCCCATTTCACCAATGCACTCCCTCCTATGATGACACTTATAAGAATTAATACTACACATAACACATCAAATCCAACACATAATCACATCAATCCAATAACTCATATAAGCACATAACCACAATATAAAATAAGGTCCAAAATTCCATGTATTAAAATAACATAACCAATGCATGAAACTCATAAACTCGTAATCCAGCTGAACCATCATGGACAAAATTCAAAATGTATAAAGAAACATGAAAACATAATCAAACGAAATCCAACAATTACTAGTGTAGACAACTATGGTTCAACCCGTACTATCCAAAACTCAAAATGAAAATAAACATTCGACAAAGTATGAACGACTATGGTTCAATCCATACTAGTCAAAAATTTGATAAGAAAACACCATAAATACGAGTCGACAATATATAGAACAATATCAATCAGTATCATAAAAGTAGCTCATATACAAAATACGGAAATTAGTATTTAATCACCTCATATACTAGATGCACATGTACTCCTATGACACCTATATGCAGGGAACCTTAAGCTATAGACTAGGCTAGGCAACCTAATTCTCTATAACCATTAGCTCTGATAGCATTCTGTCATACCCCCACCATGGCGGAATATGGGGCACGACGTATGGATATCATCACAATATGACGTGTCTATAGAGAAACTATATGAAATAGAAATGTCATAAAAAGCTGACACAAATGTCATTATAATATCTCAACAAAATGCAGGCGTCTAGGTAAGTAGGTAACAGTCCTACCTCTTACCAAACACAAACAAATAAAACAAACATCAACACATAAAGTTGTCTAACAGTATCACTTTTTCAAATAACAAAAGTAAACCTAAGAGGAAAGGTATTCCTCCTAATGCAATCCTAGCAGCCTCTAGACTCTAGCCACTTCTAACTTCATCCTTCTCAACTACCTCACTTGAAAATGACACTAAAATCTGTCAACATAAAGTTGGTGAGAACATAGGTTTAAGTTATCTAAAATATTGTAAGAAAACCTTGTCAGCCACTGTAAATAAGTTGAAGAAAACAAGTTAAAGCAATGGACTATAAAGTGATATTCATGTTACACACAACTACCAACCAAACATACTATAACAATTAAGAACACAAAATAAGAACAAATGCACCTACACCTATCCGGATCTTTCTCACACCCTGTGTGGAGATGAACCATATCCCCATCGAGATATCTTGTCTCCGGGTAGACGATGCACAAGTACTCAGAACTCAAGAACTCAGACGCATATCAGTATACATAATAGAACATATAACAAGCATACAACCTAATAACACATTAAGTCCACACATTTGAAAAACATATTATCAAAACATTTTAAAGAACATAGTACTAAGAAATTTAAAAAACATTACAAGTGTCATCTCCATACCATATTGGAAAAACATTTAAAAACTTGGTAAAAATGGGACTATGAACTCACCTGATAAAACTCCTCCAAGTGCCCGCACACTAGCAAAGTCTAACATAACAATACATACAATCAAAACATGAACCAATAAACTAAAATAGCTCATCAACCTATGATGGATGTCTAACTCTCTCCTACATTTTAACCTTATTAATATAACACAAGTATCCCATAACACTCCTATAAGCCGCTTAACCTTGTTAAGTTCATCACCTATCCCTTTATCATTTTACCTAAAGCAGTCCAGATTTTTATACCCCAAACTATGAGCCAAACGCCCACCTAACCAAAGTCATACTTTCTGTAAAGAAAACCCTATACCCTTACATGTGTTATCAAACTCTCACCTTTGACCCCAACCTTAAAACTAGTGTTAAGGCCCCGATATATATATATATATATATATATATATATATATATATATATATATATATATATATATATATATATATATATATATATATATATATATATACACTAGCGTCGTACCCGCCCAACGGGCGGGGTCGTTTTGTTGTTGTTCTGGAGTGTTTATGGTTTATGCATTTTTAGTTTACTAAATTTGTAATTTAACTTTTTGTATAGTTTAGTTATATGTTACGCTTAAGTAATTTTTAAATTGATGTAAAAAAATAAATATTTTTTAAAAATTTTATAATTCAATCCGAATTTTAAAAATAAATATATTTTAAAAACTTTGACGGGGTCCTTTTTTATCTTGATTTGGAGGATTTTTAGTTTCTGCGCTTTTTTACTTTCTGTTGTCGTTTTGGTTGTGTGTTTTTCAATCATACTAATGTGATATTTGTTTGTGATATTTGTTTACTTAACTTGTAGTAATTGGATTGCATTAATATGTTTGCTGTTAATTGGTTGTAAGAGTCTATTAGTTACGGTGTTTTTGTATCAGTTATATTTGTTGACAGTAGGATCAGTTTTTTAAGTCTAAAAGGAAATTAGTTTTGATATTTTTAGGGCTAGGCCCACCCAATTGACGTGTTTTGTCTCATGTGAATCATTGGTTGTACAAATATCAGAAATTTTTTTTAACTTCTATGGTTTAACATACTTTGATAATATTAAGGGTCTGTTTGCTTCGTAGATGGGTTTAGAATTGAAATGGAGTTTACTTTAGATTTAGGTTTACTTTTAGTGAAATAAAATATATTTATTAAAGAATAAATATTATGTAATAAATAAAGAATCATTATTGACAATAAAAAACAAAAGCAAATAGTGCACTTGAGGTTATATATGTTTCCACGTCAGTTTTGTCACCCATTGAATTTGTTTTTTTGCCAAAAGTAGTAAAATGGGCCACCTTTGTGTAAACCCACGAAAACAGCTTTGTGTGGGTCCAAGTTAAATCCAAACTGCCAACCAAACAATTAAAAAAAGCAAAAACCCAAATCATTGAGGTAATCCCCCGATACCAAACTGCCCCTAAGTTTTGGTACACCCAACCATTGTGTTTATCCCATGGTTTTCTTGTTTATCCCATGGGTTTTTTTGTTTTGTGTTTTCATATAAATATTTTTTTGATGTTTCTAAGGAAGCGTTTTAATATAAAAAAATAATTAATATTTTAACACATATGTAAGTCTGTGTAAAAAATAATCTTGAGTCGCCCAACATTAGAACTCGACACAATAAATATAAGTTCATTGAGCTGTTCTCTTGTCTTTGATAATCTAGAAGAACTTATACCCTCATTGTCTCGGGTTGACAACGTTATTAAGTTGAGGGTTTATATGCGATCGTTTCGCATGTGGTTGTTGAGTTGTTCGACATGTGGATCCTTAGGAATTTTGGTCATGTGGATCTTCCGGACTTTTGATTCTTCCAAACATACACACGGACATTATCCAAAACTAGAATGGTACCCGTGCAATACGGCGGCGAGTACTTAATAACGAATTTTAAGACTAACAAATATTAATCTCTTACTCATTGTAAAGTTATAAAAAATCGAATTAAAAAACCCACTAAAATTGAAAAAGACTAAAAGTTAATAAAAATATACTAAAATGGATATCGAATTAAAAAGCACAAAATTTTAGAAAATATGGTGAAATTAGATTATAAAAATAATAAATAAGTAAAAAGGTTTTTCAATTTAAAAGAAAAAATGGTATTTTAGAAGGTTGTTACAAAAGTTTGTTACAAAAGGTTGTTTGAAAAGGTTATAATATATAATGTTGATGAATATATCAACAACTTGCTTTATTTAGTAGGAAAAAAGTCTGAATTTTCAGCCTTGCTATTTTAAGAAGGTCCCAAATGCTTTATATAGTAGTATAGAAGTATAGATAATAAAAAAGTTGAAAATTCTAGCGAGATTGATGCAATAATGTAACGGGATACTAAATGAATATTAGATCAACTTACACGTAGGTGATAACATAGAACATACAATAACTATATAATGCATGTACATGTGTACATCTTTATCCAGGTTTGAATTCATAGAGTCTTGTAATAATAGATCGATTTAATTGGCGTGTACTTATCAAACAGTTAAAGATGTGAACTTCCGACGCACAAGTCTCTGAATAAAGTTTTAGGTTTCAGGGGAGACAACACATAATGTTGTACTTGTCTAAATAAAGTTTTTTTAACTTTACTCAGTTGCTAAAATCAGTTTTAACAATTATAAACTTGCACTCAAAATCTGATAATAACAATATTGTGACAACTAATAGACTATTATTAAGCAACAGTTATGGTGGATGATTTTACTTTAATACAACTACAAAATAAACAAAGATGACTCACCTAGGCTTAACAAATAATAGCAGGAGAATGATGTAAACATTTATAACAAGGCTACTTTACTACTAAAGTTTGACACTGCATTACAACAACGGAGCACGCAAAAGCAAATTATGTGCAGATAAATTACATGGTTTTTCACTCTAGCAATACAACAGACACAAAATCAAACCAGAGTCGCAAACATAAATGTGACAATGAAGTCAATGATATATGCTACAGAGTACAGACGTAGATTTCTTACAGAGGAATGAAATTCAAGGAGCATGGTTGTAGTGTGTGATAACTTACTCCACGGAAGGTCTCAAATTCTATATGCACAAAAATGGCCGATAACGGATCTTGCAAATAGGAATCACGCTTGGATTAGGGAATCTGTATGGTCTTGTACAGTCAAACGCTCTGACACATCAGCTAATGACTTGAGGTTGCATTTGATGAGTTCCTCGACAAAGTAGCATGTTTCTTCTGTGGTAGTGCCATCATGACGAATGGTTCAATTAACAAAGTTCCTGGCCTCCCATCAATAATCTATGGATGGAGAGTAATGACGCATGAGTACTTCTACAAAAAAATCATTTCAGTTAAGAAGTGTTTCTGTTTGTCGCAAGAAGTGCATATTGGAGAATGCATCAAAACATGTTCAGGTAGAGAAAGATCACTTTAGTAGGGTTCAAGATAGATCGAGCCACATAGGGGCGGATCCCAGACACCTTTTCATTGCATATGGACCATTTAGAGACACAGTGACAGTGGAATTCTACGGTTACCATGGTTACATGTAAATGCATCAACATAGATGTCATGTTCAAGAATTAGGTAAAGGGGTCCATGATGAATATATTCATAAACAATGATCACCTCTTTGTCATCATCACAAACACTAATCAGAGACACTAAGTGACAGTCACGTACCTTTGAAAGCATCTTAATTTCCGCCTTAAACTCAGGCGACCACTGATTTCACATATATGCCTACTGTTTGATGGCTACAAAAAGCTAGTTTCTTCACTACCCAATTCACCTCTATACACCTTCCTAGATCATCCTTGTCCAGTCACCAGTTCCTCATCAAAGTTCTTTGTTGAAGCTATAATCAACTTTTTGTTCATACTTTTAATAAATAGTGAATGTGTCAAAAAAGCAAAATCCAATATTTTAAATTCTTTTGAATTCCATCTATAGGGCTCAAAAAGTGTGATAACGAAATAAAATTACACCCTCAATTCTTCGTTATGAATAACCATTCAACATTGACACATAAATCAGTACTTTTAGAAAGAAAAACATGTCATCCCATACCACAAATGAGACATTACAGACGAGAACGAATATGGCACTAACAACCAAGGTTTATTTTTTTTCTACGTAACTAAGGTGAAGATACTTATATTATGAATTTTGCTAACTCTTCATGTTCCTAAATTGGGATAAGTTCATTCATTGCACGGGACTCAAATACATTTCCGAATAATATATGCGCACCTTTAAACCTATACGGACAAACATATCACAAATATTGAAGGAAGCCTCATCAATCGTAACTACCACCATCTAAATCTTTTCTATTAATATATATATCTAAAACCAACTTGAAGGTGTAAATGATGTTTGGAAGAGCATATAATCTTATTTTCCAAACACCCCTTATTTTAGAAATAGATCCACCAAACCTAAAATTCACATGAAAAATCATAGATACTGACCAAGTTTTCAAGGTCTTCAGGTTCCGTGTCCTGATCATAAACAGGGTGGACCATTGGATCTTAAGGAGGAGAATACATCTATACATATGGAATGTTTCTTCAGCAACGTTTTTTGGTATAACCTTTGTTAGTAGCAGTTCACTCAACAAAGCAAACTAATAGATCTGTGATGATCAACTTAGCAGTAAAAATCGTTACCTGCACAAGAAGGCCAGGTAGCTCCTTTCAGGTAGCAACCACTTTCTTTGGTTTGTGATGTCTCATTGTCCTATAAACTCACTATAAGTTTATATTTTCAGGTTTTCAAAAATCCCATAGATTGTTCAAGACAAAGGGTACTTACGATCAGTCTTATTCACTGCAATTAAGAACGCCACTTGGTTTGAATGATTGAATGGGTTTAGGCAATGAGGCAATGTCTCCTCTGGACATTCATCTCCCTAGTAAAAAAGACCCATATATTTAACCTTACCGTATTTGTAAATAGACAACTGAAAATCACCTAATAATATTTTACCAAACAATTTTACGGTTCTCACTTACTTACCTATGCAGAGAATCGCATACAGTATGTAGCTGAAAGCATCGAATGAGGCTCCCACTGAGTTGGGTATCCATAATTGTGCATAAGTGTGTCCCCTTGTCACATACACAACATCTATTAATCAACAATCATAATCAGAATCCCTACAAATACACAATTTAAATAAGCCGATAAACACGCAAGAGAAATTAATTAACATGAGCTCATCTCTCTGTTAGCCGTCAATAATTCAAATTACATATGTCTAATAAGCCTTAAAGATCAAATAAATTTTGGATTGCAAAATACCAGCACCCGCTAATAGTGGATAGCAAAACCAACTCATAATAAAACACACAGGAAGAAACAAATATGAGCAAGTCCGTCATCACCTGGCCTCAAGAAAGCAAAAGTGGCTGATTGATGACTTAGAGGTGGTAAATCATCAAGTGGTTTATTCAAATTACATACCAGCTCTATAAGGTGAAATGCGTAAGAAAAATAGCTAAAACAGTAACACTTCAAACAATTCCACAGTCAAACGAAGTATATTTCTATTGTTACAACTTACTAAGAACTTTGTTCAAAAATTTAAACTAATGCTGTAACGAAAACACAAACTGAAGGGAATTCAAAACTCGGGTAAAAATATAGCAAGTACCGATAGAGAATTGATAGCAGGGCCACTAAGAAGCTGATGTGCATGTCGCATAACAACTGCGACAAACACACCCTTACTACTTATTAGATAGCTAAAAGGGGAGATATGTTAAATTTAAAGCATAAACATAGGGAAGAGTCAAGTAAAAGAGAAGGTGATTACTAACCGCTTGTCTAAACCTTAAGGCGACTCGCCTTTTGGTCCCTTATAAGAACCGCATTTAATGTAGATATATGGGTCCGGACTGGAGTCAAAGTTGGATCAAATTTAGATAAACTCAAAAGATTAAAGTTCCCTTGATTGACGTATTCGGGTGACTTGGTTAAACCGATTTGTACCTAAAAACAGGAAACCGAAGACTGTGTTAGTTAAGTTATACACACTTCTACGCTTTTGAGAACCCCCTAGACGTGGAACTGTGGAAGATTAACTAGAACGTAATGGATATGTATCTTTTTAGACTATATCTAGATTAAGATGTATGGAATACAATCAGTCACCCTTTAAGAAATAGAAAAGAGAAAAATGTACTAACAGATAGTAATCCAAAACTAGTCACTACATATAACAACGTCATCAAGGCTTACCTCACATTTGAATAGTCTGAATCTACGCGTGCAATGGCACCAGTTTTTCATAAAACAAATATTACATTGAGCTTTACACACGCACTTCATAGAATTAGATATTTCTTAAACACAAATAGATATTTCATAAAATAGATATTTCATCTAACGCATTTACACCCAAATATTACATTGAGTTTTACACACGCACTTCATCAAAAATAGATATTTCCTCTCCAAAGTCACATGAGGATCTATGTGTAGAATAACTACACACTTTGATGCAGAACCAAACAGCAGAACCTCAAAAGTCATTTGCACCCACGTAAGCTTAAATTGTAGACACGGACCTTAAAAAAAAGAATTTCAAACTTGTATTACCAGTGAGACCCAGATACAACCCTAAACACCCTGATAAACTTACGACTAACTGTTCTCATTCACATTTTTAGCAAAAATCAACATAATACCTGAAAAACCGCAACAGAGATGTATTCGCAAGTGTCCTGGGGTCCAATTGTTCCAGCTTCATCAACCATCTTCTTTAGTTACTGTATCTAACACCAACTGGGTCAAATCAACATATTTAGTTAGGTACAACAAAAGAGGATTAGTGAAGATATTCCTTATTCCTGTATGTGTTTAACAGCAAGAATGAAAGATATGATAATATGGAGCAATATTTACCCTACTATATATGATATAATATTGCTTGTTACCAGGAAGACGATGTATGAATAGTGTGGCTGCTTCTTTCTCTAGTGGCCTTGCTGAAACTTCACCCACATTCTGATATGCATACTCATACATCGTTTGAGAATACGATAACAGTTGAAAAGGTGGAACATTGTCCAATATATCATCTCAAGTAGTAACGCTTATAGGCTGTAGCAGGACTATCCTGTAGAAAGATTAGTCAATTCATTAATTATCGTTTTTAAGGCGGATAGTCAAATGTATGGGCTTTATTTCTATAATGAAGCGGGATAGTTAAAGTTTACAACCAAAGGAATAGACTGCAATACTGACGAATAGACATACCAGCGATACCTTAATGCTGAGGCTTCTAACATTTTCTCACGTGTGTATCCCATCACCCACCGCCTTTCAAATCTCATTCGCTGATTAATCAGACTGTTAATTTCATATAGAACATCCGAACACCTCTTAATCTAGTTTAATATACTAACATGTTTTGCTTAGCTATGTTTGATTGTTATCTTATTTGAATTTTAGTTCTCACCATTTTAGTTTTAATTTTGTCACTCGTATCATTTCCTTGTGTGCAGGTTGTTGCTGCAACGGTAAATAATGACCTTGCTAGCCTAGTGATTATCAGGCCCTTAAAATCTTGGAAAGAAAGTCTTGCTGTCATAACTTAATGTTTCAACTCTTCTCATAATGCACACACAAATATAGGCCTGCTATTGCTAAAATAGAAATTACTAACAAATAAAAACTTACCTAATCAGCAATGGCAGCAGAAGGACCATCAATAGCAATGGTAGGAGCCGGTGCAGGCACATCAGCAACAATGTTAGGAGACTCAACAACAGGAGGTGAAGTAGTTGGTTCAGGTATAGGTGAAGACTTTATGACGATTGGTGGAGCAGAACTCATTACTGGTACAGGAGCAGGTGGTGCACTCATTGGTGCATGGACAGAATCTGATGACGGTCGAGATGCAACTGGTGAAACTGCTGGAGCAATGGGGGGAATGGTTGCTAGCGGTGATGAAAGTGGAGACATGACAGGTGGTGGTGGTGGGGTTGGAAGGTGAGGTGGCTGGTGGAGTATGATGGTTGTTGATGGCGGTGGGTAGGTCGGGGAGGCAGCTGGAGATTGTGCTATGGCTGAGGAAATGATCATGAAGAGGCACAGGAGTGGTTTTTTAGACATGGTGTATGTTGAAAATTGTAATTGGATTGGGAATAAGAAACTACAAAAGTATATATATCATGAATTATCAAAATACCATCAACTGCGTCTCTATCTGATATCGAGGTACTTTATACTGATTTAACACATCTTGCAATCGAAAGCTACCCATCAACACCGACCTAAACACACAAATGACAAAACAATCACCAAACGATCCAAAGACACATCAAAACCAAAATGTCATGATAAATTCAGTTAATTAACCATTTACTTTTCTGTAAACTCTCTGCTCAGGCACAAACAACTTCCCTCTAAATTTCCTCAATGCATCATTCAAAAAGACAGATTTTGTAGAATCTTTCGCACCCTTTACACCGCCATAAAAAATCCCATCTTTCTAATAACTCCTCAACCACATTTTCCTGAAAAATACAAATTCAAACAGCTCATACAATTATAAAAGGGTTGTTCGGGGTTACTCATTAGAACTGCTTTATCGGGTCCGTTTAAGATTGCTCAAAAGGTGGATATCTTAACAACCTTTATAATGTATAAAAAACATTGATTTTCTCGACTTGCATTATGTATAATAATTACTATGATTCAAGATTTGGTATAAATTATATTGATTTGTATTAGATTATGATTAGTTAAGCTTTGTCAGTTTAATAATTTTTGTATTTAGTACATTTGGCCCGACCCTTTTATATACAGATGACCAAATGCAACCCACAAAGAGGTATACAGAATACAACCTGTGCGTTCCACATCTACTGAAAATCGGGTCTTTTGGTACTTGGAATTGCTGCTGAATTCATAGTGCTACTGTTCCTACTAGTGGTGACTGGCCCGTCTCCTACCAGTGGGGTTCATAAGATCAGGCAATGATACCATCTTGTTGCACCAATACACAGAAAAACAATATTAAATTATATCCCTGTTTGTGTAGATCGACTAAAGTGACTTATCCAACCATAAATACCTTTATACACCTAAACCTCCTCCTTCAACCTGTTTTGACCAGATCTAGCTGTTGAAGGGAACAACTGTGGTACAACGAAAATGTCACCATGGTTCACTTGCTTGTCCAACACGGCTTCACCGTTGTTTGATACAACCTGGACCTGTGCGCCACCGCTGAGTAGGTAGATGATGATTGTTGTTTATCTACCACTGTGGTGAGAGTACCGCATTATGTAAAGATACAAAAATGTAAAATATCAAATTAACTATAATAGTCTACTTTAATACATAAAAAATAATTTTAAAAAAAAGGGTATGGGTTGATTAGATATAAAAGTAAGAACTTTATGTTTGGAATAATCATTATATTCATGCTTGCAAAAAAATCAATTACACCAAACATGTATTTGTATTCACGCTTGCCAATAAAAGTAAGAAGGTTTCATTGTGAAGATTTGTTTACCTCTTCAATAGTGATGGTTCCAGGCACCATCAGCTTCCGTCGCCACATAACAACTACCACCCATGATCCGTCCTCCACCAGACTCGATCTACTACCTCTGTCACCTAAAAATAAAAGTGAAGTAAATCGATTTAAGCAATGATGAAGAACGATAATGGATCGATGTAAAATCGAATAAGGTGCAGCAAATCAATGATAATGAATGATTAATCAAAGATCAAAGACATGGAGGTTTTCGATTGTGAATCAAAGGTCAATTTCGTATGTTTTTTGGATTAGGGTTTACCGCTGTCATTTAGAGAGATATGGAGGTCTTCGATGTTTGTGTGTGTTTTTGACCAGACCCTGTGGTATAAAAATAAAAAGATTAAAGTTTATATTAGTATATATAGCCGCGGTATAAAAACGCGATTATTAAAACACTACGGCCCGCTTTTTCAAAATTACGTTTTCGAAAAGTATTTTTGGAAGGTTTTTGAGATTTTTTAGCTAACAAACAAATACTATTAGTTTAGAGGTGCCATGTCACATATGACATTGATTAGGGGTGTGGTATATATATATATATATATATATATATATATATATATACTAGCGTCGTAACCCGCCCAATGGGCGGGGTCGTTTCGTAAATCTTTTCTAAGAGTATGTGTGTATATTAGTTTAATGTGTTTACAGTTATAGTTTGGTTTTTTGCTTTGTTGTCGTTTCGTTTTTGTGGATTTTTCGGTGCTTGGTGTATGTTTTTCGCTACGTTTTCTGTTTATAAATGAGTGGTTTCGTTTTGTATGTTTTTATTAAAATTAAAAAAAATCGGTTTTTATAAAAAATTAAATAATTTTTTTATAAAAAATATTTTTTAAATAGTTTTAAAAAAAACTTTTTTATAAAACGTTAAAAGTTTATTTTTAAAAAAAATGAATAATTTTTTTATAAATAAATAATTTTTTAAATTAAAACAAATAACTTTTTATAAAAGATTATAAAAGATTAAAAAAATATTTTTTGTAAAAAATTAAATACTTTTTTATAATATATAATTTTTTTTTTACTTTCTACAAAAATAATCTTTTATAAAAAAATTATAATTTTTTTTATTTTTATAAAATTAATAAAAGTACGTGTCGCATGAAAATTACATAAAAGTTGCATAAAGGAAACTCTTACAAATACTTTGTTTTTGCACATTTATTCATAATACTTTTTATTAATTAAATATTTGTACAAGTCGTAAAAGTACGCATCGATTTTGTTAAAAGAAATTATACACAAATGTCAAATCATTATCTAACAAAGGTACAAGTTGCATAAAACAAAGGCTAAATTAAATGAACTAAAAGAGTTTTTTTAATAAAAAAGTTTTTTTTTTTAACAAGTCAAATAAAAAATAACTGAAATTGCATAAAAACAATTCTTACACACAAGTACTTTTGTCTTACACAAATTTACTATTTACTATGTGTCATAGAGAATAAAGTACAATTTTAAGATTTTTCGTCAAGTCGAGTAAATTGCGTAAATATTTTGAGAAATTCTCATTTGATGGATGCAAAAAACAAAAAATGTGACATCTTAGGGCATTTCAAAAATTTTCCCCTAAATAAATTACCGATGGAAAAGGAGGAGTTGAATCTTTGATGGTCACTGTTTTTATGTGTACGTGTGGAAGGTTGGAGTATATGTTATTAGCTTGAGAATGTTAGCAATACAACCAATTAGTTTCTCTTGTAGTTGTAAACTTTACACTTAAACAACAATGGGAAAATGGAAATATGATACTGCACCATTACACTGATATAAACTATAAAGTGAAGACAAAGCATTAAGTTGAGAAGCAATTTTCTTCCGATTTCTTGAGCATGGTGGAGCCTTGCATAAGTGAGTTTGGTCTAATGACGATGCACAATCCCGACAGTTCACCACCCAATCAACATCTTCCAATTCAATGCTGATCAAAACGAATATAGATTCAAAGCTGATATCCGTGCATTAGGAGTGATTCTTCGTTAGTTCTTAACAGGAAAGATGCCAAAGGTTGAAAATAAAGGGATGGATCTGGCTACATGGGTCTTTTCAGTTGTTAAAGAAGAATGGACAGTGGAAGTGTTTGATCGAGCCTTGATTCAGGAAGGTACAAGTGAAGAAAGGATGGTGAATTTGATGCAAGTGGACATAACATGTGCTGCATTCGATAAGTATTGGCAACCAATTAGTAGAGCAGAAGCAAGTATCCAATAGTAATGGATTTGCAGAGTGAAATAATGGATTCAGGGGGTTTTGGGGTACGATTATTTACTTTAGCAGCCCTTTGGTAGCTTTTCAACTTATTGATTACCATTACAACAAACTGTTAGTATTTGTGCAAGCTTATGCATGCAGTTTCATGGTAACATTAATGGTATAATAGCCAAAAAGCACTAATCTCCATATGAGGTATACTAATCCTATTGATGGTTAATTTCGTTATTGCTTTAGTTAGAAAATAACTTACGTTAGTTCACCACCAATGGTCACATCAGAAGGATACTGGTTCATAAACTGAAGTGAACGGATGGCTGTACGTAGAACACTTAAAGGCAACTTTCTTGCTTTCAAGCACTATGAACATGATCATATCTAACCGGATATTCGAAGCTTTAAATATGAACATAAAAGAATACATTTGATTCCCTCAACTTAGTTCTTGAATAAAAAACTTGAGAAAACCAAACTAATAACAGAGATAGATACTACTAAAGATGATACTATACAATAGTGTCATTATGAACTTAAGAGGGTGTTTGGAATTGCGCTCGGTGGAAATTATTTGACCATTTGATTATTTTATGTATTTTATTTGTAGGAGCAGTAGTTGATTAAAGGCTGTTGTCCTGGTTGTGGTACTGGAGTAACATTACCCGAAGATTTCCAGAAGACATACATGGTTGTCCGCCAGACACATTTGTTAGTTGCAAAATTGAGGTGCAGTATCAACAACAAAGAACTTGGTTTCCTGCAAATATCAATGATTATAAGAGATCAAGGAATGGAGTTTTTTCTTCCTTTTTATGCTTTGTCCATGAGGATTCGCCAACTGTGTCGGTTTCGTTTTATGATCTTGTAGATTTTGAGTCAAAATTTGACGAGCCGAATCAATTTTCGTCACCTGCACTGAAAGAAACTGCACCACTTTTGATGGTCTAGAGGATGTCTGATAGTGGCATCCCGGTAGGTAGGCGGAAATTGATGTTACTGAATCCACCTATTTTGCCATCTCTATATGTATGTTAGTTTCCAATATTAAAATACCAAGTTGGTGGTTTAGAGACTCTGTTCATGTAAAGATGGCAACGTTAAAAAGTTTATGTGATATGCTCTTTAATTATCGAAACATACTTGCACTACTTTTTATCTATATTTCTTAAACAATGTACACATGCGTCTTAGTCTTTACTGAATGTGTTTAAAGAAATAAATGACCATACTTTTACCGGAATCAAGGCAGAGCTGGCATAACTTCGATTTGGTGAGTCACAAAGACTGATTTTAGTAGCTAATGTTGTCATTATGTATTCCTGAAAAAAAATATTATGTCAAGATCAACCTTTAAAAACAAATTTTACGGTAAAAAAGTATTCAAATTTTAAACCTTAAATACTTCTGATCCAGTGTGTGCATCTACAGCCCTGTATGGATCATAAAAAAGATCAATCACATTTGTGGCCAACATTGTCCTTACTTGATATAAAACACCATTTTGAAGATGAAGGTATTCGCCGAGGCTGATATTTGTGATAAGCCACCTGATATTTATGACCAGGTAAGAATGCAAATAATTATTCAAGCACACTAAGCATAACCTAAGGAACACTTACTATACATATTCAACCATATATTAACTAAAACACTTCTAGTTGTAGAAATTTTGCGCCTAACTTCTACTTATATACTGAGCTGTCTTTTTACTTGAACCGAGCCTTTATTGGTGTGGTCAAAAATATGAATTTTGTAATTATTTCATTTATCCGTATTTGAAATATCTTAATTTATAACTTCTGAACCAAACCATATTAAGCTTCCTGACGAACATTGCTTGAATGGGAGTAGGCCATCACGTGAACATCTTGCCCAGGACATTGAAAAACACCAAAATAATGTCAATTTAGATCAAAACTTTGAATTGGCCCCAGAATTTGTGCAGCTACAACACTTTATTTCCTATGACCTGAACTTAAGTTCAGGAAAATTGTGAGGTATGTGGTTGACATGGGTCTTCTTTTCGTGCTATGAAGGAAAGTCAGCTGCATCATTTATTGTTAGTTGTAGATACGTGCTTTTATGTATATTAAAACTAACATAGGATGGGAACTCCCAGTTGAAAGCCTTTTGTTCAAGGTTATAACCTCCAAGTGCAGCATTTGAAAATCCTATACACAACCTCATATCTACATCAAAGAGAAACAACCTCATCCCTTTATAGATCTTTGCAGGTTGATCTTTCTTATTTGCACGAAACCCAAGAACCTTGTAACGAAATTGACACCCGTCTTCATTCGGTATAAAGTATTTTGAACTGCATCTTAAAAATTAATCATAATGTAAAGAGAACATCTCTAACTCCAGCACAAAACATTTTTAAAGACTATAATATGAAAGAGACACATATTTCCTTTTGCAGAAATTAGCTTTCAAGGGTACTTCAGATGATTATTTTGATGTTACAAATATTAAGGAAATATGGTCAGTTTAAACTTTGTGATATGATGACTTGTTAATATCATATTTGTTTTAACCAACAAAGTTAACATAAACTTTGTAAAAAAGGTACATATTTACAAGGCACACAACAGTGTCACTCACCTAAGGCCTCACTCGATTACTCGTCAACATGTTTTGATCATCTAGCCACAGATGAAACTCAACCATACTATCCTGAGCGCGGTTCTGAAAATGCAAAGAATCGAACCAGAACCGAAAGAACCGATGACCCAACAATGCCTGTTTTAAGAACCGAGAACCAGACTGAAGGGTGTGTTCGGTTCTACCTGATTGGAACCGAATTTTTTAATAAATGAACTTTTTTTACCATCTTGGATGGAATAAATAGTTAATGATATGTGTTGTTTAACTGCTAAGTTGATGTTGTTCTACGAGTTGTTTTGCTTATATTAAGTTCACCATTTGTTCGAATTCTTTTTCTTTCCTTTTATACTACTTTTGATATAGTCTTGTTTTAAAATTCACAAATTCCACATCTAAACTTTTTGCGGCTTAAACTTAAGAACTTAATTAAAAGGCACATATAAAGAACACAACTTTTAAATGTGTATGTTTAAATTTAAGATAATTGATCAGTAGTAAGAACAAAAGTCTGTTCACACAAAGTAATTTTAACCAAATATCATTAAGTCCATGCTTTAAGCTTACCAAACAAAATATATACACAAAGAAACATATGTTTAGGCGAGTTTCTTATACTTTATTGGCTAAACATCATACAAAATTTAGTATATTTTCCATTTGCTCACCCCTAGTCGCACATTCCAACATTTGGTGTTTACATTTCAAATATTTTACGCCCTTATTGATGGAGAAACCTTGTTACTATCGCAAAACTCATCATGCCCAACTATGCATAAAAGCACGCCATTTTCGCCATCTATTCAGACATGCATTAATCTTTGTTTATTAAATACATAGGCAGAGATCTTGTAACAATTGCGGAACTCGGGCCGCCATGACCTAAATAGCTTCATTCGTAAAATACTAAGGAGCACATTATCAACCATAAATCGAGAGTGTAAAATTTAATATAATTTTTAATCTTCTGAACCGAAGTAGGATCTTTGTGAAACAAAGCAAGTTTGAGATCCAGAACACCCACCTGGTGTATATGTAAAAAAGCAGCAGCCCGTTAATTATGTCTCAATGCGGGTCGAAATGATCTATCAATATCAGTCAGCTGACTGTGTGTGTTTAGTAATCAGTAGGAGGCCAATGTGCCCCAAACCAATTTTATGGATCGAACGCTTCCCCATTTTCTAGAAAGTCAAAGACACCTGCTGCCAAGGGATTTGCTGCGAAATATATCAACCAACTTTACATAAATAAAAAGAGCAAAAAATATTGAATCTTAATATATGCTTTTTAGACATATGATATAAGTAGATCATTGTTTCCTGGAAACGGATGCTACACTACCGTCTTACCTGGAAACGGATGTGGGGACCACACAATGGCTTTCACAGCTGTAGCACCAAAATTTAAATACACATGACGCTGATGTAAAAACACATTCCCAGGAGCTAAGTTCAAAAAGGTTGGAACTTGCGGCACAACTTCAGAGTATAGCTTCAGATTGTGAACCTGCAAAAGTGGTAAAGAACAATAAGTTGAAAGACTCACAAGGTCATGAAAGAAAATTGAAATAACTATATCCAATTCACCATGTGCGTTATGTTAGCTTAATTGGAGGTGGCTATCACTCGCTTTGCATTGTTAAAACACGAATGTAATTGAAGTACAACTTTCTTGATGACAACACTCAAGTCCTCATTTGATACCCCACACGTAAACAGCCCATGAATGACATTGAGTTGTAATAAATTTAAAAATATAATAATTCCGATTCAACTTATGTTCGCTCCAATTATGTTGAAAATTATAAGAAATAACAAACAACCAAAAAAGGTAAATGCAACAAAAACAAAATTCACTTACTCTTAGTTGAGCTCTATAAACCACAGACAATGGGGATATTGACTTCAAGATCTTTGATCACCTTAGTTGAGCTCTATAAACCATAAAAAGAAACATATCAGAACACAAAAATTAAGACCCATCTCAGTGCTCAGACACACATCTTTCATACAATACTTAGGTAGAAACTTTTTCGTTTTAGTACCATACAAAAGGAACGGGACGACATAGTAGTACATAATAGTCTACAAAATCTAACTGTATATAGCTTAGCGGGTTGTAGTCACACAAGTTTAGTGGGTTGTAGTCACACAAGTACACATTTAACAGCTTTAACGTTACATGTTTAACTTTGTCCATCGACCCATATACTTTAGGCAACTAAGCTGAGGCTTTGCATGTGGTAAGAAAATTCCAACATAACAAGTTAACATATTGATTGGCGTATCCCGGTTCACTTTCACCCCACCCAAAAAGTTACCTTCTTTGAATTTGGCCGTTTCGATCACTACTCAACACATTTTTTCTGCTACTTTTACTTATAACTTATGATCCAATTGAAAAGTAAAGCAAATATTTACGTGATACCCGTGATAGCCTACAAACGAAATCATCTAAATATTGTTAATCATCCAGCTTGATTGTCTACAAAACAAACATAAAAGCGCATCATGGTATTGATAATGAATTTAAAATAAACAAATAAAGAACATGGTCCTTATCAATACTTGTGGGTCATCATGAAAATACTAATAAGAAATTTCAGAGCAGAGAACTTTATCAATCCTTACAGTTCAACCTTAGTCAAAGATTTCACACTACAAATTGCTTTCTACCATACAAAGGCTAAACCACAATCACTATGCTTCCTTTTGGGGTAGTCATAGATGTTTCGGGTACCTTGAGACATCTTTCCTTAATGGTGATCAAAATATTGCGGCCTGGGTTTAAGAGAGTTTTTTTAAATGAGAATCTGCAAAAAATCCCTCATAGTTTCCCGAACTATTACCTATCTGTGTACTTTTATTACCAGTGAATGACCCATTTGGAAACCCATAAGGTTTTTGATTCAATGCAGACCTTATCCCCCACCCATTCTTAAGAATATGAACCGTGAGAGCCATCAAGTAGTCAAAATACATTTTGTAAAATAGAATCAGAAATGTATAGTTTGTTTCTGCCCTTAACAGCTGCACATGATTCTCTTATAATTTGATATACCCTATTTAAGCTGTGATATGAAAAAGATTTTTTTTTTCAAAATTGAGTTTATTCCATGAAAACAAAATGCTGAGAACATGTTATGGAAATTCTTAAAATGGGTAGATGTGTAAAAAACCCTATTCAATTCTAGTGTTTTCAAATGAATTACGACATTGATCTTGTCTTTGATAAAAATCAAAACAGGAAATCTCAAGCTAAAGTCTTATAAGTAAAATCAGGCCGCATCGCAGCTGAATGTAGAAAATATCAGGGTGTGTCGTTTCAAATTATCATAAAGAAGAACTGAGTATGGCCTTCTACGCGCGGCTTAAGTAAGTCAACCACATTCTTCATAGCCAACATAGTTAGGTGTCTCACCCATTTACCATGAGTCCGCGAGTTTTTCCATGTATTCACTAATATATATCTAAGATCAAGGTTCTGAAGATGTATAATGGATACATCACTGGAAGTAAACTTCCAAGTTTTGCAAAAGGATCATGATGAAAAACTGAATAGGATTCATGTTTTGATTGCTCGTAATTTATTGAAGAAGTCAATTGAGATGATGCAATCTGAAGTTAGTCCTGCAAATGCCTAAAAAAGGAAAAAAAGGATAAAAAACAGCTTTGGTAAAGAAAGATAAAAAGAAACTTGTGTAAGAGTCAGACCTTAATCTGCTACAAATATAAGTTTCTTATTTTTACTATCTATTTACTCATCACACTGAAAACCGCCTTTTGTTTCCAAATATTGTACTACCAGTTGTGAAGTATCGCAGAAGTTGCATCCTCAATGTTGCGGAGTGTCGCTCATTTCCTGCATAAAACATGTGTAGTTGCTTATTGCTATTCAAACTTCTTATCAGAACTCAATAAAGTCAGTAAACAAATAATCGGATAATGTACAGGTGCAAAACACTAATGTTTAGTACATTGGTACATCATGCCATAAATTGATGAGCTTGCCTGATGGATATATCAGTTGTGCACTTCCATCCAAATTTTGCTCCATTTTTGCTGACTGTCGAGGTAAGATTCTTTTGACTAAAGGTGGTGCAAGGGTATGATCAAGTATGGAGTAAAACTGGGTCTGATTCAAGGTCATGTTTAGCATAGGTTCTGCCCCGACCTTTATAACTCAGCAAGCAAATATTAATGATCTCTCCTAATAAGAAGAAGAAGAAAAAAACACAATATTAAAAAGAGAAGTTGATGGCTCAAAAGCTTTTCTCTCGAAACTTTCTTAAAAACATGGTTTTTCCTTAACAGGTCAAAAGGATCAACTCGGGTTGAAACACCACTGCCGCCATTCTTGAGTAGTCTTAATTGTATAGTTCAACTTAGCAGTAACATACATAAACTATTCTCCCTATTGCTCATTCAACACTAAATCTTTCCTTTCATTCTCAGCCCTATCCTTCATTTTTGTTAAGTAATTTTTTGTACGCTTCTGAGCTGAATTAAATGCCTCCGCAAAATCATCTAACCCCACCTGCTGCTACATAGATCATTTTTGTATCACCTTATTCTACATGTGTATAAATGGCACATATTATAGTAGTACAGTAAAAACAGAATGATCATAGATAAGAGGGGTGTTTGGGATTGCTTATTTTTTTGCATCTTTTCTACTTTTTTTTAACAAAACAAATGACTTTTCTACTCGTATCTAACCTAAAACCCTTGATTAGTATTTGATCGACCCTTTAACAAATTTGTCTTATTGCGGGTCTAATTGCATTTTAAATGTGCTCATATTTAACATAACGTTTGCTAAAGGCATGGCTCCAATATGCACTCAGAAAATGACAGCCCGAGCAAAAGGCACAACATATCCAAATGTGATAAGCCTAGTCGTGTTTTTCACATATTCCATAAAAGTGTGTGGAACATAACTCACAAAGTCCATTTCTTTTAGGTTTTCACTGCAGCTAATATCTCATACACGTTATCGCCCCTTTTTAGGACATCATACCCCAAAAGACAGTACGAAGTAATCTTCAAGTTATAAACATTTTTAATAGCATATTTGTTCAACCACGTATGATAAGTCCATTCAGATTGACGATAGTGATCGAGTCTTTTAGACCCTTGAAGATATGAAGAATAATGTGTACCTGCGACAACGATGTATCCAGCAGCATAGTCCCAAATCTTCTCACGATATCCTTTATTTTGGAACCTCAGATATAAAAACTTAAACACATGCATAGAATTATATAATCGACAACTGAACAAAAAGATGCTGATAAACTAATACTCTACAAGAATTATTCAAGAGAGAAAGGATATTAGGCATAGCAGACCGAAATCTACTGGTGTTTCGGGTCCTCGGGCTACATATAAGTAGACAGCTCAATAAGAAAATAATAAGTCAAACACGAAAAACTTTCATTAGGACTTAAGAACATCATACATGACAAAATATATTCCTCACGAAAAACATTCATTAGCATGTTAGGACCATATCTTATTGAGAACTTCAAAAACATTTTGATGGCGATAATAGTTAAGGCGGGCCGACCCGACCCGAGCTGTTTTGGACCCAGCCAATTCAGCTGGGACATCTATTTATTTTTTTTATTATTTTATTTCAGTCATTATCTTTAAAAAGATGTGATCTTTATCTTTAGGAAATTTGATCTTTATCTTTAGGAATCTGTTAGCTATTATTTAGGGTTTTCTTTTGGTTTATATTTGGGATTCTGGCTTTGGATTAAAGGCAGTTTTTATTATTGAAATCAAAAAGTACGTTTCTGGAATTTTGCTAGAGTTTAATATATTTACCTCTGATCTGCACAAGAAACTGCATCAGTTGGTATCAGAGCTCAGCAAGTTACCAATGGCTTATAATGCAAGAGATCAGCGAGGTCAGCGACAACAACCCCGTAGAGACGCCGACAGAGGCAACGAGGATGATTGGCGGGATCCCCGTGACATTGCAGAGATCGCGAGGTTGCAACAACGGGTCCGGGACTTGGAATTGCAACAGGAAGAACGCTTTAGAGGAGAGACCGACACAGACCCCGACGTCTGAGACGACGGTGATCGTAATCGGAACCCTTTCGGGCGGCGCAGCCCACGAAGAGGACAGTATGTGACAGACCCGATTCGCAACATGGGAGTAAAAATTGATGTTCCAGAACTCGATGGCAAGGCGCAACCGGACGACTTCATCGACTGGCTAAGCACAGTTGAACGTGTCTTTGATTTGAAAGACATTCCCGATAAGTATAAGGTAAAATTCGTTGCTATTAAGTTACGTAAATATGCATCATTATGGTGGGATCATATAAAAAAAAGAGAGCTCAAGAGGGACGATCAAAAGTTGAAACATGGTCAAAGATGAAGAAGCTACTGTGTGAGAAGTTTCTACCGGTAAACCACCGACAAGAATCTTTTCTGGAATATCATGGTTTCTCACAACGGACCTCTACCGTTGAGGAATTTATCGCTGAGTTTGATAGGCTACGAATGAGGTGTGGTTTTGAGGAACCGGAAGAACAAGTTATTGCCCGATTTTTAGGGCAATTAAATCCCGAAATTTCCAATATTGTTCAACTTCAACCTTACTGGACCTACAATGATGTATGTAGCTTAGCTCTAAAAGTGGAGAAACAAGCTAAAGCAAAAACCAAAAGTGTCCAGTATAAACCAAACATTAGTCGAACCGACACTTTCCGGTCGCCGACTAATTTTTCACCTAATAGTGGAAGCAAGCCCAGCCCAAATACTCCGTCCACCGCCCCCATTAAATTGAGCAGGTGTTTTAAATGTCAAGGAATAGGTCACTTTGCACGGGACTGCCCAAATCAGCAGCTTGTCACTCTCACTGAAGACACACCGCCTGTGTATGATAGGTATGATACCGACAATGAAGGAGAGGAAACAGAAGGTGAGATCGTCTACCCGGATAAGGGTGAAGCTTTAGTGTCACAGCGAGTTCTCAGCATTACACCAGCCACTAATATTGATGACACATTATGGCTTCGTAACAATATTTTCGTACTAAATGCACAACTAAAGGTAAAGTTTGTTCACTCATCATTGACGGGGGAAGCTGCGAGAACATGGTAGCCTCAAGTATGGTGAAGAAGTTAGCTTTATTAGTGGAACCTCACCCTGAACCGTATCAGTTGACGTGGTTAAAAAAAGGGAATATTGTCAAGGTTAATCAACGGTGTTTGGTACAGTTTTCTATTGGCAACCGCTACTCCGATGAGGTGTGGTGCGAAGTAATCCCTATGGATGCGTGTCATGTATTATTAGGGCGTCCATGGCAATATGACAGACGTACTAAGCATGATGGGTTTAAAAATACGTACTCGTTTAGAAAGGATCGAATCAACATCACTTTGGCACCCTTTGATTCTAGGGGAACGGGAACCGAAGCTCTCATTTTAACTAAATCCGGCTTCCTCGATTTTAATCGACACACCTCGCCGCCATTTCTCTATGCTCTTGTGATCGCTGAACAGAATAGTCTTCATGAAGAAACGCCGGTTGAAGTTAAAACCCTCCTTGATGAGTTTAAAGACATATTCCCCGATGAAATACCTCCAGGATTACCTCTCATGAGGGAAATTCAACATTGCATCGAATTTGTTCCTGGTGCAATGATACCTAATAAACCAGCATATCGGATGAATCCAAAGGAGTTTAAAGAACTACACAGACAGGTAACCGAACTTCTTGCTAAAGGTCTTATTCGGGAAAGTATGAGCCCTTGTGCTGTTCCCGCATTGTTAGTACCCAAACAAGGTGGTGCCTATCAGATGTGTATTGATAGTCGTGCTGTTAATAAAATAACTATCAAATACCGTTTTCCAATACCCCGGTTCGAAGACCTCCTCGATCAGTTACATGGTGCATCAATTTTCTCAAAAATCGATCTTCGTAGCGGCTATCATCAAATCCGTATGCGTCCGGGGGATGAGTGGAAAACAGCCTTTAAAACGCGAGATGGCCTTTACGAGTGGATGGTTATGCCATTTGGGCTATCAAACGCCCCTAGTACATTCATGCGATTGATGAACCATGTTTTTAAGGACCTCATTGGGCGTTGCGTTGTTGTTTATTTTGATGACATCTTGGTGTTTAGTCAGGATATTACCCAACACATTCGTCACCTTCGAGATGTGTTCTCCATTCTACAAAACCAAAAGCTGTTTGCAAACCGAGCTAAGTGTCACTTTTTATCACGGGAAGTACTTTTTTTGGGCTACGTCGTCTCGGGAAACGGAATACGCCTGGATGAATCCAAGGTCGAAGCAATCAGGACATGGCCCACACCGACATCCGTTCACGAGGTAAGGAGTTTCATGGTTTGGCTTCATTTTATCGTCGTTTTATTCGGAATTTTAGCTCTATCGTTGCTCCTATCACCAATTGTATTAAAGGGAGTCATTTTGTTTGGACCCTTGCCGCTAATAATGCTTTTGAAGAGTTAAAGAAAAAGGTAACCCAAGCCCCCGTGTTAGCACTACCTAATTTCCAGGTTGCTTTTCAAGTAGAGTGTGACACGTCCGGAGTAGGAATTGGCGGTGTCCTTAGCCAAGACAGTCGTCCCATCGCTTTTTTTAGTGAAAAGCTAAATGAAGCGAGGCAGAAGTATAGCACGTATGATAAAGAGTTTTATGCAATTATAAGGAGCCTAGAGTATTGGCGCCACTATTTGTTACCAGGAGAGTTTGTGTTATATTCGGATCACCAGGCCCTTCGATTCATTAATGGGCAACACAAGCTCAGTCCAAGACACGCCAAGTGGGTGGAGTATCTCCAAGATTTTACCTTTGTCATCCGTCACAAAGCGGGTACGAGCAACACAGTTGCTGATGCCCTCAGCCGGCGACGTGCTCTACTCACATCACTGGAGGTCCGAGTTGAGGGGTTCGAGGTTTTTCGTGGTCTCTATCCTGATGATCCTGATTTTTCTGAGGCGTGGAATCTGTGTCATACACCAACTGGGCTACCTGGTAAGAACTACTCAATTCACGATGGGTTCCTGTTTAAAAACCATCAGTTGTGTGTCCCAAAGTGTTCACTACGGGATTCTATTATTTTAGAAAGTCACCAGGGGGGGTTAGCTGGGCATTTTGGAAGAGATAAGACTTTTAAGTTAGTACAAGAACGTTTTTTTTGGCCTAAGATGATCGCTGATGTGTCGCGTATTGTTGATCGGTGTCGAAGTTGTCATGTGGCCAAAGCTCAACATTCGAATGCAGGTCTTTATACCCCGTTACCAGTCCCGGAAGGTCCTTGGGAAGATGTTAGTCTCGACTTTGTTATTGGCCTTCCTCGTACTCAACGTCAGAAAGACTCCATCATGGTTGTGGTTGATCGGTTTTCTAAAATGGCGCATTTTGTTCCATGTGCCAAAACATATGATGCTAGCCAAGTTGCACGCCTCTATTTTGCTGAAATTGTCAAACTACACGGAGTGCCTAAATCTTTGACTTCTGACCGTGATGTTAAATTCGTGGGGCATTTTTGGAGGACATTGTGGAAACGGTTGGGTTCACGGCTCCATTTCAGTAGTGCACATCACCCTCAAAGTGATGGTCAGACGGAGGTCACAAATCGCAGCCTTGGGAATCTCCTCCGTAGCCTCGTTGGCAATAATCCACGGCAGTGGGATGTAATATTGCCACAAGCTGAATTTGCTTATAACCGGTCTCCACATCGATCTATAGGGCGAAGTTCGTTTTTTGTAGTTTATGGGCGAAATCCGTTCACCCCATTGGATCTCGCACCTTTGGCCGCTACCGAACATTTTTGTGCTGCAGGGGAGGAGCGAGCGGAACAAATCAAGTCAATACATCAGCAAGTGCGAGACCAAATTGTGAATAATAATATTGTCTATCAAAGGCGTGCCAATGTACATCGTAAGAGGGTGGTTTTTAAAGAGGGTGATCTTGTGTGGATCCATTTGAGCAAAGAAAGATTTCCTAAGGGACGTGCGGGAAAGCTTCAGCCTCGTGCAGATGGTCCGTTCAAGGTTTTGGAGCGTATCAATGATAATGCGTATAAACTCGAACTACCAAGTCACTACAACGTTTCTGCCACATTCAATGTTGCATATTTGAAGCCATTTGTTGCTGAGGAGGCTGACTCGTTTGACTCGAGGGCGAGTCCTTTCGAAGAGGAGGAGAATGATGGCGATGATAGTTAAGGCGGGCCGACCCGACCCGACCCGAGCTGTTTTGGACCCAGCCAATTCAGCTGGGACATCTATTTATTTTTTTTATTATTTTATTTCAGTCATTATCTTTAAAAAGATGTGATCTTTATCTTTAGGAAATTTGATCTTTATCTTTAGGAATCTGTTAGCTATTATTTAGGGTTTTCTTTTGGTTTATATTTGGGATTCTGGCTTTGGATTAAAGGCAGTTTTTATTATTGAAATCAAAAAGTACGTTTCTGGAATTTTGCTAGAGTTTTTTTTCTATTTACCTCTGATCTGCACAAGAAACTGCATCACATTTGTTCATCCATACTAACTTCATTTCAAAGATGGTTATGATCGAAAATAGTAGTTTATCCTTTTTAAGAGAAGTTGGTGTGATTACCCCAACCACTAATAAGTACATTTTTTCATTTTTGTAATCCAAATTTTTAAGAATATCAGTTACATACCTCAAATGGAAATGGAATATTTTTCGTTGAATGCATGAAGTCCAGCAAATCCAAAAGCCAGTTGCAGTAGGGATGCTTAAGGCCCATCATTAGGCTTGTAGCTTCTCTTCTAAATAAGGTTGGAAATTCATAATCCTTCTGGCCAAAACTGGAGGCTTTGTATCTATATTATATTTCAATAAAACAGGGCAACACATGTCAACCCCTCACTGTGTTTTTGTGAGCTTGTTCCTTTGCTGCAAGTACCGTATCTCAAAGGCCACAAACCAAGCCCTTCTGTATGAACTCCTTGACTTGTGGGTCTTTGTCTTTTGAGAGACCAACAACTTTTATACCCTGCAATACAGGAGACAAGATCACAGATCTATATTATGTAAAAATCTTTATGTTATTGAAGTTTTATTAATTGGAATCTGATATTCGACATATAACATATAGTGTTTAGCTATTAAAGTTGCAATAAGCAGATAAAAGGGTATTGCATCTAACTTTTAGATGAATTACTTTGTTACGACCAGAACTGATTCTAACACACATATCCAGGTAGATAGTTTATTGAAGGTAAACTTATAAAAGTAAACTTCCTGTGTATTTGTGCTTGATTTTTGTATTTGTTGTACGAATGTTCACAAGTAATCAACTCTAAGATGCACATTCCCAATGAATGTATGTCCTACCTCAATTGCATTCTTTTTTCTTTCAATATCTTTAATAACGTCATAAGCTACCGTTTTCTTTGAGTCCTTAAGATCAAACATTCCTAGTGAACAGTGGCGGACGCAGGATATTGGGAAGTGGGGGGCAAATTTTTTTTTTACAATAACAAGGCAAAAAAAACTAAAATCCAAATAAAAAATAGAGTATTTTAACTTAAAAATGGAAGATTTTAAGGTTTTAGAGTGTTAAATGTCGAAATTTAATGTGTGAGTGGGGGGCAATTTGCGTTTTTAGTGGGGGGCATTCAAAAATAAACTGTCAAAATTAAAGAAAAATTACACTGAAATTTCGTCTTTTTGGTCAAGTTATGGGGGGCGCCGCCACCCCATACCTAACACATGCATCCGCCCCTGCTAGTGAAGGAAATTCATAATAATACTCAATAACTAAGGGATCAGTTGAAAGCATCATCACAATTTTTATGTCACCTTCTACCAAACCTCAGGAAACTCAAAGAATTATGTAAAAAGCATGGCTGGTGTGGTAGTCCATAACAGTTTCAAGTTAATAATAATTTTTGAACCTAGCAGGCTTAACATCGTTAGAGCTTGAGTCTGCTTTGACGATGATACACTAAACCCAAAGAATTATGTTATAGAAAACCCAAAATCCTCATATCTATCCAACAGTAAGAGACGTCAAAATGAAAGCCGACAGATTATATCAGTTGGCACAAAACAAATTGTCCATAAAAGTAAAGATATATTTTAGTGCTATTTAAGTAAAGATATATTACCATCCTTTTGCAGAACTTCAAGAACGGTGGCTTCCGTAGAGAACTTTATTCGCTCCAGTAACTGTTTTTTTTTGTTAGGAACACTTATGTTTTTATCTATGAATGTAAGGTGCATACGACGTTATACCTGGTAGTGTTGCAACCCAGAATAACAATCAACCTGAAATTTGTGAGCTGAAATCAAGGCCTTAGAATAGTAATCAACCTCCTGTTCTTTTCTTTATACCGGACTGTATATTTTTCCTATTTCTAACTCAACGTGTAATATGTGTCTTGAAGGGCATTACACTTGAAGCATCAATTACTAATGTATAATTCATCACAAGCTTCAGTAAAGGTGAAAATTGATTCTAAAACATCAGGTTGTATCATTATCTACACAATTTTCATTTTTCTATTGATTTGTTATTCAGAATTATTAAATATACACAAAGAAAATTTAGAAATAACAATTAATACCATGTTTGGATAGTCACCATTCATCCAAAAATAGCAATGTGTCCTCGAGGAGCTTGTTCTCCTGACAAAACCACTCTAATCTCCAATGCTAAAGCCGATCATATGATACGTTTGATTGCAACACTGTTGAAGGCTGTCCAGTCAGTCACGAGAAAAGTTTGCAACATCATTTACATATTTCCAAACCATTAAAATCTGTCTAAAACCATACTTTCTAACATCATACAGATTATACAAACAAAGCGCCTAAAACCAAAACATATCTTCCTGATTCCATGGGCCATTAACCATATATGTATTTATGCCAATATGTAATCCCAAACACCCCCTAAAAGAAGTATCACTAAGCAATCTAAAAGAAGCTGTGAGTAGTTACTCTAATAAGCAATCCCAAACAGTCCTATAAATAATTCCGTAAAATATTGTAGTTTAAATAAAATGAGTGCTTAAAATTATATCTCCACTCACTTAAGCAAAGTTTATTCATAAAAAAAGAAGTTAAAAGAGTCATGTTGTGTGAAAAATAACCACACAACAGACCCAAACACCCCCTGCTGCAAGTTGCTGCACGCCAAAGTGGAATGGAACAACTTAGAATGAATACATATACTTGGTGGAGAACGTAAACCAGCATTTTATGCTATCCTTTTTCTTTCTTTGCGCTCGGTCTGGGTGAAAGCTTAGTAGAGCTCGTTTATAAGCTGTCTGAACCTAAAACAGTCACAAAGTATCGAGGTAAGTGTCATTTTTTTTGGATAAAATAGTACATCATGCACTTGTCTCATGTCTGTTCTCACTTCACAATCTACTTTTCACGTGACGCAACAAACAGATATTCATATAGCTTCATATAATATGAATCACGTGACTAAAATCTTTAATCAAACAGACACAAAGTAAATTATATATTATTCACTGGCTACGGGTCCTCAGCGTTTGAAGTCTAAACAGCCCTTTTAGCATTTATCAGCATACTTGGGAGAACTCTTCCAACCTAAACACGACTATTAAATTAGTCAAAGAGTTAACACACAATGAGATACATCTGAACTCACATACAATGTAGTGAAAGATCATGGAAGATTTTACAAACCATAGACAACAGATTTTTTTCTTTCAGAATTTAAGGTTTTACAGATTTTACAATGTACCTTATCTGCATGATTATAGCTTCAGGTTATTTTTAAACTCTCATTGCCTTTGTATTGTATGTTTTTTATGATATTGACAAAAGCTAATGTTATAAAGTTTAAAAACCTAACTCACCGTGTCGTAGCTAAACTCTAACATTCCTGCTTATGTCACAACAGACGGAGAAACATACCCCTGCTTATGTCAGAGATAATGTTACGCAATCAATACCAGACTCAATTTGTTCCACCAAAACTACCTTGTCGTGACCTAAAGTAAGCAACATTGATGGAGCTTCGGGAATAATATAATCCGCGATACTGCACATTCGTGACACACCTAGCATGTGAAGCAAACAGTTTCAGAGCCTAACAACAGCTAAAACTCTAATTATCATAGTACTTGTTTAGTAAAAAGGAACCATTCGCTCACAAAGAGTGCCAAAAACAGTGAAACAAAACCAATGTAACAAAAAAAATTACATACCAGGAGCGTAATAAATGAATATAAAAAAAACCTTAATTAAGACCAACAATGCCAAAATAAGGATTAGGGTTTTATTTAATTTAAAAAATAAAACCCTAAATCGTCATCATGATCAAGATCTCAAGTATTTATGTGATGTCTTTATTAAATCAAAACCACCAATCTCGGATTAGGGTTTAAAGTGTTACAATTGAATCTGAAAATACCAAAGATCAATTCAATTGAATCTGAATCAAACAACAAATATCAAAGATCAATTCGTTTTTATGTTTTTTGGACAAAGATCAAAGATCAGTTAGTTTTTATGATTTTTTGGGGTTATGGTTTACATCCCATTGTTTAGGGAATAATGGATTACGATTTACAACTCTTAGGATTGAAACTGGATCAAATAACAAACATAAAAGATTGAATGGTTTTTAATTGTTTTTTGAATTAAGGTTTAAATCCAGTTGTTCAGGGTACAGAACTGAAAAAACGTTCATGGATCAGTTGTTTGATTGAAGGTTTGAAAGAGTTATGATTCAAACTGTTTGGTACGTGTTGGATTGGAAAAAAATGGATATGAAATAGATGGTGTGTGAATTTTCCCCGTGGTGTGTGTGTGTTTTCCCGTGAGTTGGTTGATAAGAAAATATGGAAAAAAATGCCCTAAACGTATTATATATACATGCGGTATGAAAACGCAGTTTTACGAAACCTGCGGCCCGGTTTTTAAAAACTGCGTTTTCGTAATGTATTTTAGGAAAGTTTATGAGATTTTTTAGGTAACAAACAAATACTATTGGTTTAGGGGTGCCATGTCACATATGACTAGGATTAGGGGTGTGGTGTCAAATCATAATTATACCTATATATAATACAGAGATATATATATACATATATATATATATATATACATATATATATATATACATATATATATATATACATATATATATATACATATATATATATATATATATATATATATATATATATATATATATATATATATATATATATATATATATATATATATATATATATATATATATATATATATATATATATATATATATATATATATATATATATATATATATATATATATATATATATATATATATATATATATATATATATATATATATATATATATATATATATATATATATATATATATATATATATATATATATATATATATATGTATGTATATATATATATATGTATATATATATGTATATATATATATATATATATATATATATATATATATATATATATATATATATATATATATATATATATATATATATATATATATATATATATATATATATATATATATATATATATATATATATATATATATATATATATATATATATATATATATATATATATATATATATATATATATATATATATATATATATATATATATATATATATATATATATATATATATATATATATATATATATATATATATATATATATATATATATATATATATATATATATATATATATATATACTAGCTACGTAACCCGCCCAACGGGCGGGTTCGGTTCATAGGTTTTTTCTCTCAAACTACGTTTTTTGTTCTGTTATAATGGTTGTCGCGTTTGTGTAAAGAGATAATCGTTGTTATTCTATATTTTTATCCTTGACAATGGGATATATAGTTGTCCGTGTCAGAATATTTTTTCTTAGAAGAAAATCATGATACTGTCTGGCCATGGCTTACCCAATGTAGTGGCTAGGTTAAAGATATTTGTCTTAAAAGAACGTTTTTTGGATTATTTTACTGATTATACTATTGTATTGAATGTTACAATTTCAACAGGTGGGTTTAGTTCTTACTTTTTTTAAACTACGTTTGTCGTACAGTTCTAATAATTGTCGTATTTCTCTTGGTTCCTATATTTATTTATTGTAGAGAGTGAGACATATATTTCTCCGTATGAAAATACAGTCTTTGTTAAAAGAGAATCCTCATTTGATAGTTTCATTCACTTAATTTTATAAAATGTATGCACATTGCAAATGGTGACTGTTCATAAACAATACCATGTAATATCATCATCCATTAGGCATGTGTGAGTGCAAAAAAGTTAATAAATTATCTAAAAAAAAAAAAAGAATGTTCATTCGTGGAGATAGCGTTCTTGTTAGTTAAAACATGAGTTGTTTACGCTTACTAAGTTTCAACTTATGATTAAGTAAAAATCATTCATAATACCTTGGCCTCCCGTTCATGTAATGTGTCCAAACTCTCACTAAGTGTGGCAATTATAAGATTCATAGCAAAATATAGAGTTCTTGAAAGTTATGGTCTCGACTAACACAATTTCCTTGGCAGTAGTGGTTAAAATTTCACTTACGTATTGGGATATCTCAAACTAACATATATCAATTTTTTTAGTATAAACTGAATCAAACATTCAAAATCATTCTTTTTCTCATTCAACAAAGAAATTTACTTTTTAAAAATTAAATATCTCATAAATCGTTACGCAAAACGAAACATACCACCGCGATGAGAACTAAATCATCTTTCTAACGATATATGATTTGTGATACGAATCATATATGATTTCAGGAAAGTACATATGATTTGTGATACGAATTTGGTTTTTCAAATATGACTTAAAAAAATCTAAAAAAAATGTTCGGCGAAAGTATATACGTGTGCCCCTCGATAGAAAGATTATTTTATTCTCGTTACAATGGTGTATTTTTTGTCGTTTGACGATTTACCATTTATAAGATATTTAACTTTTCAAAAAGTGATAGGAAGTGAGTTTTTTTTTAATAAAAACTTCTTATGATTGGTTTATTAAGTATATGATATTTTAAAGGTATAAAAATATTCAATTGGGTTGAATGCCAAAATAAAATCAACTTATCTATATAACTTACAAAATGCATTTATTCCAAAACTTTAGGGTGCGTTTAGTTGGAAAACATTTTTCATCATTTCCTATTTTCTATTTTGTAGAAAAAGAAATGCGATTTCTTTTTCCACAAAACACTTAAAAATTTAGAAAACGTGTTTAGTTGGAGAAATTTGTGTTTTCCATTTTCCAAAAGTATAAAGGAAACAAAGGGGAAATAAATTTTCTATGTCTAAAGGAAAACTTAGAAAAAAAAAATAAAAAAATTGTTTTGTGTGCAAAAGGGTAAAAAAGAGATTTTGCATTTTCTAGAAAACGATGATTTGAACGCGTTTTCTGTTTTCCTTATTTTCTAGAAAATATTTTTTAGAAAATATGGTGTTTTCCATCCTACTAAACGCACCCTTAGATTTTATGTTATAATAATATAATCCTTTGTTGTTAATTGTTATCATGTTTAAAACATTAATCTTAGAAAGGACACACAAAGAGATTACAAACAAATTAAACTCATACTACGTGCTAAGCAAAACGTTAGAATTCTAAACATATATGTCATATCGATAGAACAAATGACAAATGTGTAATATCATGCTAGTTTAAATGAATATTTAAATGGAAAAGTTAAACGCATATCAACTATAGTGATAACTGAAATCATCGAGGGAGAATATCAATAAAATGACCGACAACATATTCTAACATGCACAAATGCTTATGCAGTAACGCGATATAAAGAGAATTTATTACAAATCAATTATCTAATGGTTCTTAAAGTTAACATATGATTGATGATAACTAATATAGTAAGGGATAGCGTACATGTACGACTTTTAACCTATTTAATCCTAAATCTTACCTCATACCTTATTACTCCATAGCTTTGTGAAACGTAACCTTTGCTCTTGATAAAATCTACACATTTATTATGGAGGGCTTGCTATTTTAATACTTCATTTTTTTACAAGTAATACTCCCTAAACTTTTTTTTTTAATTTTATTTTTTTTTAATTTTTTATAACTTTGTTTGTATTATAAAACTGTGAAATAAAAAAAAACCGAACGAATATTATAAAGTTTGATAAACCCCTTAATAAAGTGATTAAAACAGGAAAACTGCGAAGCCGTAAGCTGTCTTCTCCAGTTAATAAGGTGATTAAAACTGCTGAAAAAAATATGCGGCACTGAGATTATAAAATATTACGGCTTAAATTATACAAATTGTAAAAAATACGAAAAAATTATAAAAAAATATGAGTTTATGTCGGTATATCGGGTATTAGGGGTATTGGTGGTAGAAAAGTAAGAAGGGGTAGCAATAACATTACCCATGACTGTATTGGGTCAAAATGCGGGTAGTTCTCAATCCAAGTTAGGTTGACCAGAGATATGTTTGTCCAAGTTGTTCATTCTCAAAAAAGTCATTAGTGTGCCCAATGGAGAGGAAGGAATTTATAGGAAGGAGATGAAAAGCGGGTTGAGGTTCGTTGACTGCCCAACCAAATGGAATAACTTGCAAATGATATTGATAATTTTTTTAAACAAAATTGTGAAGAAGCACAATATGTAACATTAACATTAACAATATTTATTTTATTGATGTCAAAATATGTGGAACATTAACATTAACAATAATTTCTTTAGGTCAGCCGATACAAAAGCATTAATTTAGCTGAATTGGGTTGTAAAAAAGTTAGAAACTCAATAGCCTGGTTTGACCAACCTGCGGCTTAAATAATGAAACCATTGATGTAGGCCTTCTAAGCTATTGAATCATGCTCGAGTTAAGGCTACAGTTGTAAAGTCGATCTTAGTATTAGCTCACTGTTTGCCTTAAATACAGAGAAGGCATGGAGCCTTAAGATTCATTGTTATAGTTCTTCAGATTATAAACTCCTATAAATAATCACAATATGTAACCTTAGTTAGGTGGCACCTGGATATTCGTTGGCATATCAAGACCGAATTCGGATGTCTTCATATGTAGAATAAATGAACGGACAATGTGATTTACACAACATTGAATGAAAAGATGACCATCAGTTATTTATATAGAAGACTCAATTCATTTACAATAATCAATCAGGTCGGATCACAATGTGATAATTAACCCTAAAAGAGAAAAAGGTTAAATGGGTTGAAAAAACCAGAAGTTGTGACTTTTACCATGGCTAAGAAATTCGACATCTTGATAGAAGACCAATGAACACATTATATAAATGTGTCTATGTGATATCAAACTGAAACCATAATAACAGCAATTGTACTTCTAACGCTGTGAACAGTCAATAAAAACTCGGGTAAGTTTTAAGAATACATATATATTAGAATTTGCTAAAAATATCTAGAAGGAATATGTGCACGGCATAACCAAGGCATGGGGTTTGGTTCAACGAAACTGCTGTTGCTAAAGCAACATGATAATGGAAGTATTAAACCTCAAGATGCAATATAGAAAAGCACAATCTGTTGTAAAATTGCAACAAATCCAATTTTTAAATGTTCTATTAACAATGTCAGTGTTCTGCTAATATAACAAAATCTCAACCCAGGTAATATTAGTATGGTACTTGAAGTTATTGTGAGATGGTTTATTGATATTGCGACAAATGTTGAATCATGTGGTCTCAGATTTTTCTATTGCACCAACAAATGCAACCCCAAGTGAAAATTTCACCAAAATCATAATCTACTACAGTGTTTGTTTGGTGCAACAACACCAACTATCTTTGCCTTCAAAGCATTGACCCTATGTGGTGTTGCTTGGGTGTCAACGTCTCAACGAACGTATAGCAAAGTTATCTTTAAGGCTCCATCTGAAAAGTCATGGTTGAAAGTCTGCATACACATAATCAGATAATTTATAGATAATCGGTCAAACCTGATGTGCTTGTGACTTCACATAGTGTGTTCTCGCTATACTCACATCCACCATCTGATTATCTGATTATCCTTTAGGGGGTTGCATTTGGTACTGTTGTGGTGGTGGTTCAGTGGCTTAACCAAGTGGTGGGTAGTAAGAATCATGGTGGGAGATCAGCTTTGCCCCATTCAACTCTCCATCCATATCAAGAATTTTCACATAATGGAACATAATGCTTGTTTGTACTGAAATCCCCCAAGCAACATCCATTCTTTTGAAAATATCACGACCTTCTTTGATAAGACCACCAAAGAAGCAAGCAGATAACACAATAGTAAAAGTAGATTCATCAGCTTTCAAATAAAACGAAGAAGTCGTATATAATCCATCAATATATAATAAATAACCAAGTGAGAACAGAACCAACTCAGAATCAACTAATATTATTTAGAGAAGTTATATGTAATCAGCTGGAGGTTGCAAAAGATCCGATCTCTATTGAAACCTGTAATCAGCTGGAGGTTGCAAAAGATCAGATCTCTATTATGAAAAAATATATAAATGAAAACTGAAATCCAAGGAAGGAAGAAGAAATACAAATGGCAGTTTACCTTGCACTGGATCACTTTGGTTCATCATATTGCCTTCTTCTTGAGTTGTGTCACGTTTTTAAATTAGCAAACTATAAAACCCATTTGATATTCAGATCAGTATACTAGCATTAGAAAAGTTGGTTAGGGTAAAAGCCCAAACGTAGAATCCAGCAGAGAAAACAACGATATGCTTCTCAGGTAAGCCATGACATCACCAAGAAGGGGGTCTTTATATGTTGCCATGATAACATTATCATTTTCAACAACCCTCTAGAAGGTTAGATAAGATTCTTCTCCATCAACCTGAAGCTCAAGGAAACAATAAAGTAATAAATACATGTATAATGAACCTAAAACCTCGACGCACAAAGTAATATCAGTGAGACAGTGACCCAAATAACATAACTTCCCCCGCTATCAAGTCACAACTAAGGTGGTTTGGTGAAGTTGGATCCAGTATATCATAATGACTATCAAGTCACCACCATAAATATCGTTTTACTGGGTGGTAAATTTTGCATACATAAGGAGTAAAAGAGGTAAAATGATCATAATACATAAGTAATTTGGCTAAGCAATAAGAAAAAGAATCATGAAATCATATGGAAAATGTTAAATAAAACACCTTGTATATCTTATAGGTATTCTAATTATGCTTGTAACTGATTCGGATTCAGAGGCTTCCCCAGCTCGCCTATTTTGCTGATGGATTTCCGTAGACAGTTGAGTTGGTGTCGAGTTTACGCGTCTGAATTGTGCCTGGATTCCTGAATCGGGGACGGAATATTTACCGTGTCACTTGAGCCCTGTACAACAGATATATCAAAGAGATTCACATAAATAGTTGTATCACATAAATAGTGGTGGATCATGGTCTTTAATAGTCTTGGCCTTCCACAGGTAACTGCACTTTATATGTGTAACCTTATATTTTGTTATCAGGCCGGAATGTCTTTCATAGGTAACTGCACTTTATATGTGTAACCTGATTTTTCCTCAAATCCAGAAAAGAAAATTTGCAAGCCTGCCATCGCTCTAAATATACAACAAAAGCACCTAATTCAATTAAAAGATTTAATACAACGTAGCATCATTATAAAATTTTTACAGTAAAATAAAATCACATACCCAGCCTCTTGTCCTCTCCCTGGTTAACACAACCAACCGTATCGCTGAACACGCGCAACATTGGAACTATACCATTAGATGTTCCATTTGTTCCACATACGTGGTCCATACCTGAGAGACATCCTTCATCACCACCGCCACCTCATCCACATTCACACCAATAAAACCTTGCAAAACCTGGTAATTTGAGGTGTATTGAGAATGTGAACATAAAAACCCGAATTTTTTTAATAAGACACAAAAAGAAATACACTATAATACAAATACCACACTGAGCCAAATAAAACAGTTAAATAAGAACACTAACTGATTCAAAATAAGAATACTACCTAAACTTAGGTCCCATATCATATATTCTGTCAATAAGAATCAAACATATATACAAATACATATACTGTTTCCACCCATGCTTGTTCATCTGTTACAGATATAATAGTACAACAGAAGAATGAGAAAATATATCGGACAAAAGCAACTGACCATAAACCTTCGACATAAAGTTGCATTCCAAGATATAAAATCAAAAAATTACTACAACATAAAAGTTATCATTAAGGTTGTGAGATGATGTAGACAAGATCTTCATACATGATTAGGGTTTAGGTGTAGATTTTTACAAAAGAGTAAAAAGGAGTCGTGATTAGGGTTTAGGCGTAGAGTTTTACAAAAGTGAAAAAAGGGAGTCGACTTTTTTGGCTAAGAAGATAGGACGAATGAATTAGGGTTAAGATATAAAATTGCGGGATTGAAAGCAAGAGGAGTCATATGTTTTGTAAAAGGAATAGAACTCGGGTATATTTGCTTCCTCAACTTTTCATCCGAATTTTTCATAAATAATTAAGGAATAGATTTTTATTGTCTTGTAGCCAATAGGATGCCTTCAGAACGACACGTCACCGTCCTATGTGGCGCCTTTTTCATTAGATGACATCATACTTAGTGCTATATATATATTATAGATATATACATATATATATATATATATATATATATTATATATATATATATATATATATATATATATATATATAGAGGAAGGTTAACGTAGGATAGTTGTTAACGTAGGAAGTATAGGAAGTAACGTGAATCGTTAGATGTATTAGTATATGATGTCATTTGATGAACTCTCGTCAATGTCATTTTGTAAATAACATGATAGGAAGTGGCGGTGCTCGTCTCGAGTAACTTTTTAATACATAATACAAAGATACATGATAGCTCGCTACGAGTAACATTCTGATACATGATCTACAAAGATACATCGTTTCTCGACGTGATTAACTTTTTGATACATAATATACAAAGAAACACGGTACCTTACTACGAGTAACATTTTTATAGATAAATATAGATGAACATACACATGATACATAACTTCCTACACTAACTTATTTTAAGCACTATTTTACAAGAACCTCAATCTATATATATATATATATATATATACATATATATATATATATATATATATATATATATATATATATATATATATATATATATATATATATATATATATATATATATATATATATATATATATATATATATATATATATATATATATATATATATATATATATATATATATATATATATATATATATATATATATATATATATATATATATATATATATATATATATATATATATATATATATATATATATATATATATATATATATATATATATATATATATATATATATATATATATATATATATATATATATATATATATATATATATATATATATATATATATATATATATATATATATATATATATATATATATATATATATATATATATATATATATATATATATATATATATATATATATATATATATATATATATATATATATATATATATATATATATATGTATATATATAATGGGATCGATAGAAAACTTAATCTCGATGGAAAACTTAGAAAACTTATTTTTAACCCTTGGATCAAAGATCCCTTCCCCTTCTTTTTTTCGCCAAACTACAGGGGTTTGTTTGTAACTTTGTTTATTCTATAAGGGAGTATTTTGTAAATTCTTACATCTCATATATAAAGCCTATATTTTTTTCATTAATTTCTTTCCTTCTCTCTCATTCCACAAATTTCTCTCTCGATACGATAAACACACATCAGATTGACAAATCGATATATCAGATGAACAAATTCATTATTCTTTCTGAATCAATGGTTTCATCTCATTAACAGGACATCAGATGAACAATTTGATGAAATCATCTCGTTATAATTTCTAAAATTGATGAACAAAGTAAGTTTATTAACAGATTTCGATTTCATTTTTATTAGTTTCGTTATATAAAATCAAGCTAATATTATCGTGTTTGCTAGATTTTATTATTTATTGTTCTTATGAGTCAGGGTTGGTTTTGTTTATGAATTTTTATTACGTAAGCATCATGTTTATTCATAGATTTATTGGTTTTTAAGAGTTATGATATCTTGGAATGTATAGTTTAGTTATTTGGATCAAGCTTGAGAAAAAAATTTTGTAAAACGTGTTTACAGAAACTGCATACCAAGTGTTTGATAAAATGTATGAATGAAATTATATAAATGAGGTACCCTAATTGTACACGGATATGCCCTAACTTTTCATCAGTGACATGTTGAATGATTAAATAGAACGTTGTTACTGACTTCCTAAGATTATTTTGATGTTGATATGCACCGACTTGTATAAAACTTATGCACTTGCTATTAACAGACGGATGCCATGAATTATCCATTAAAATGGCCTACTTGATTTCAACTTTCCTGAAGACCAACAATTGCATCTGTATCTATAATTATGTCTATCCTAAACATCATATATATTGTCCATTATAGGAATTAAAAACACCGATGATGAAGAAGACGTATTAGAAGAGGAATTTATCAAGAGTCTAGGCTATGAATCGATAAACGACCTTGGTGCATCAATCAACTTATTAAAAAAAGCACTAAAGGTATTCGGCAAAAGTCCAAGGTCAACTTAGGAGGATTCGAGTCTCAGTGTGGTGGTGGTGGGGTGGGGGAGGGGGGAGGGGGGTTTGTAGTATATGATATGAAGTTACTTAGACTCGTATGGTCAAAGGTCAGCTATAGTTAGATAACTCATATTAATGTGTGCCTCTTTTGTTTGTTTGAACATTTTAATTGATCCTTTAGGCTGCTATATATAGAGGTTGGATATTCTTACTGTCCTCTATCCCTATAGGTAGAAGTGTGAGCGAAATTGAAAATAGGGAAGGGTACTGATTGACGTCATAATAGACTCACACTTATGGTTTGTAAAACATGCACATAAAAGAACGTGTTTTTTCATGGTGCTATCTTAGGACATACTTCATTTATGCGCTAGTGTGATGCTGAGTTTGACGTTGCAATCACATAGGAAATATCCTTTTAACTTTCCGATCACATAGGAAATCTGCTTTTTAAACTTCATAACTCAACAAGTTCCTTTGGTTGCTTTATATTCCTATAATGTTGCGTCTTATTATATTTGACCATTATTAGTTCAGAAGATACATATAGCCTCTTCTATATAACTTGGTTTGTAGCATCTAAGAATTTAAGATGTACCCAACACGCCAAGGTGTTTTTCCATTCTTAACTCTTAATATTACTCACAGTGGGTGTTTACTTTGCATAGGAGCATGTAAAAGTATATGATAGATATCGCCTTAAATAGCTCCCTCGTAAATATGCATCCCTTTACATCAATGCTTGATCACATGTGACTTGGACGTCGACAAACAATTCTTAGCTTGGGTGTTAAAAAATACACGCAACATATGTCTTGTATTCTCTTATCTCTCATCTATTCTACAACTGTTGCTATGAATTCCTATGTGCTTACCTCAAATGAATTTAATTTGTATAGTCTCCAATCTTCTAAATTTTTGGCTACTGTCTTTGCTATGTTAAATATGCCATTGATAATAAATAAAATAGTATCCTCAGTGATTGAGGACACTCCTAAAGTTGGCTGGACTCTAATTAAAGGTAAAAGAAGAGGATTGAGTAATGAAGTTACAGATATCGAAGGTTCAAGAGACACCACAAATAGCGCTAGTGGCACATATGGTTGGAAAAGTGATGGTGATGTTGACGGAGATGAGGACGGGTGCTGGAAAAAAATAGTGATGCGTGCTAGAAAAAATAAAAGATTTATTCCAGTTTTGCATACAAAACCAGAAGATGTCCATATTTTTTTTATTTGTGATAGTTTGCGAATAATTAAAGGTAGCTGGCTAGGCATCCACCTTATTTTTACTAGAGATAAGTTTTTACTATATTACTATAACATACACATTAGCTATACTATATTACTTGACAGCTTAAGTATTTTAATGGGCTGTCAATGCAGGTAAAGATATGAAGATCACATATAAAGCATAGCAGAGGTCACATCTTGATTATTTTTTATGGAGGGAGTATATATTTCTAGGACGAACGATGTACTTCAGTGTCTACCGAGGCGACGATGACAAGTTTCTAAGTGTCTTAGTTAAACTAGCAAAGATGAGATGTACTGTATCTTAGCGAGGCAATTTCTGAATAAGTTGTAATGGTGTAATTTGGCTTAAAAGTTTCGTACTATGCACTGAGTTTTTGTTAATAAATTGAATTTTTAGTTTTAACTTTTACGTGTAATTTTATTCAGTTTAGGTTTGGTTGGTTGCTGTTTTAATGGAAGATTATTGACTTGATGCTTCTTTTAGTTCAACCAAGCCAAAATCCAGATAGGCTTTCATGGAAGGAACTTTGGAGGTAGGCACCTTCCTGTGAGACCAGAGGAGACCCCAAACACAGAAAAACACCTACCGTTATACAACCGGATGCACTTAAAGGTTCTCAAACATATGCCATACTATTATCCAAACGGATGCTCTACAAGAACTTAACTACTTAGATGCCCTGCTATTATACAAACGGATGCGCTAATGTTGGTAGTGTATGCCCTCATATTCAACATTTAACTATGTCATAAACCCATTATAGCTAATCAAATCTTGCTTAAAAAATATTATCAAAACTAGAAAATATCAAAAATTGAACAAATTAAATGAGTACCAAATCGTAAATACAAGATATTTTTATTACTGACGCTTGCAGACAACCAAAATTTATACAGGAGGCTGATGAACTATTTATAGCAGACCATATTCTGATTAAACCCCAACGTCCCATGCCGGTGGCGCACCTGATATCAACTTACAGATTCATAAGCAATGTGTATAAGCCTCCAACTTTGGGCCTGGAAAACAATGTGTAAGCATCAATAGACATGACAGATAGATCTTTATTAAGCATACTTGTATTACCCCATAAAACTGAATCATTTGTAACAACTACAATGTTCTCCCAATAAAAGTTCATTTGTAAGCAAAATAAATTTTATTACGTATCATCTTTATGAAGATTATAAAACCATAAGCCTACTAATAATTTGATGATCAGTAACTCGACCAAAGAAACTGCAGCATCAACCTTGTCTTAAGTTTCAACAATGACAAGAACAAACAATTCTTCATAAACACGATGACTTACGTTGCATTCGGAATAAGTTATCTTAATCTGCTAATAAAATAACATGGTCTGATAAAACTCATTACACTAATATAAGAACCTGGTATGATGAAACCCATTACACTAATATAAGAACCTTGTGTGAGATCATTTGCGGCTGATGTAAAAAATAAGGTGATTGAAATACTTTGTTCCAGGAGCGGGCACAACCTAGATATTCTCTCATATTTCTGTTCCTTCTCCTGGATGGTGGTTCAAATGCTTGACAAATATGTGACCAATCATAGGTTCGTGGGTCAGTTTGGCTAATATACAATTGACTTATTGTCACATGTCAGTGAGGAACTAAAAAGGTAAATGAGAAATAGGTCAAACTGGTAGAATATCAGCAAAAGTGTATACTCACAACCTCCTAAAAGTGTATTTTTGTTGGAACAGGTAGAACGCAAGTTGATGTAAGACAAACTGTTGTAAATACCCACTTAATAGCCTTTTTGAATTTATATTTTATCCCATAATAAAGGCCTTAACTGATGCCCTAGTACAATTATCGAACTGATGTTGTAGTACAATTCTCAAACTGATGCCGTAGTGCAATTCTCAAACTGATGCCCTAATACAATTCTCAAATAGATGCCGTAATACAATTTTCAAACAGATGCCGTAGTACAATTCTCAAACAGATGCCGTAGTACAATTCTCAAACAGATGTCGTAGTACAATTCTCAAACAGATGCGCTCGTACGCTATTAGAACATACATGGTATTTATTAAAAAAACTCTCTTACTTAATGAATATCCAACTTTTTTCATGAAGGTAAAGACAAACTAGTTCCATATCCCAGCTACGTTGGAAATAATTACGTACAAAATGCATTAACCTATCTCGTTATGTTTCTAGTCACAAGCCGTGCTGAATCTGGATTCATTCTTAAAATTTGCTTATACCAACATCAAAACAACAGTTTGCGAGTCTCACTGGTTACTTCTCCTTCAGGCCTATGTTTATTTTATTGACTATTTTTATCTTGCTAATTAATTATCTACTCTACACCTGGTTACACTGAGCTGCACTAAAATGTAGCTTTATAACAGACACATTCATTATACGTAATTTCATTCCAAAATAACACTATTATTTTATTATTTTGAAAATGATGCACATGATTAACATAAAAATAAGAAATCTGTAATTAAAAGATTACAGTTGTGTGACGGGTGTATAACGGATGGTCTGGTCTGCGGTTTGGTGATTTAATCTTATCCGGTGACGGATGTTGTCAGCATGTTCGTTTATAAAGTTATAGATAGGGACTGAATAATGTATCGAGGGATATGATGGTATCGATAGATATGCTGGCGGTGGTGGAGATGGTGGTGTCACGATTGAGATGGTGGTGTCACGATGGAGACGGTGGTGTATCGATGTATACGATGGTGTCTCGATGGAGATGGTGGTGTCACAATGAAGATGGTGGTGTCACAATGTTGATAGTGGTGTCGCGATGGAGACGGTGGTGTCTCGATGGAGACGGTGGTGTCTCGATGGAGATGGTGGTGTCACGATGGAGATGGTGGTGTCGTGATGGAGACGGTGGTGTATCGATGGAGACGGTGGTGTCTCGATGAAGATGATGGTGTCGCGATGGATACGGTGGTGTCTCGATGGAGATGGCGGTGTCGGGATGAAGATGGTGGTGTCGGTAGTGGAGAACTGGAAATGGTGGTTGATGTATCCGTTAGGTAAGAATGGGTGATACAAACGTGTGTACTAAAGTTCATCAAACAAATGCCCTACTGCTATACAAACGTGTGCACTAAAGTTCCTCAAACAAATGCAATACTATTATAAGAACAGATGCACTAAAAAAACTTGATAACTTGGATGCCCATTATACAAACAAATTGCCAACTTGTTTCCTTATAGAGACATGAAAATAGCAAAGTGTGCTTACCACGATGATCACATAAGTGAAAGTGTTTGGGTAATGGCCTGACTAAGTAATGTGACTAAAGAATCAGAGATGTTAACATATGCACGAAGATAACAAACTAAAGATCATATAACATAATGAGTTTTTTTGGGGCTAGATTGAAACATGCATTGCATTTAGTTAACATTATGAGAAATACAGCGAGTGCGGGACATGTGTATTTTGAAGCTTTATGATATTTTGAATATTGCAAGGGGAATGCTCATGTGAAAAACTAATCAAATTGATATGCTGATGTAAAATTCAATTGACTTGTCCTCTCTAAGTTAGGTGGTTTTCCATCCCTATTATAATTGTTTTCTTTATTATGGTCAATGATTTTAATATTAATATTTTTCCAATTTGCCCCTAAGTATTAAGTAATGTATTTCATTACAAACTTCTTCTAATATATATGGTAAGCAACTCGGTGAGCGAATTGTTCTAACATGTCTGCTTATAATACTTTATTATGTTAGGTTCATCGAGTTCCATATAACTTGATACTAAACTAATATTTGTACAACATGTCATAAAACTAATGCTTAAAAGTGAGAGGAAGTATATGAACTTGCCTGCAAATGCAGCAACAAAATCTTGAATCTCTGCAATCCAATTCAATCCGCGAATTGAATCATTGGTTGCATCAACAAATTGAATCATTGGTTGCATCAAAAACTGTAGACGCACAGAGCACCAAACCATCGTCATCATTTTGAATTTTCAAATTCCTGAACAAATAAACCATAAATACATCAACCATACTACGCAAATGTATTTAAAAAACAAGGCGGGTTGATGTGATATACCGACCTCCAATGCTACATTTTTTTCAAGTTCCTCATAAACATCACCAACACCTCTTATGGATTCAGTAGATGCTTTTGCTTTTCTAGCTTCAGCTTCAACCGTTGATACAGCCATATTCACCAGATTAGATATATACTTAGCTCCAACCTTACAATATCGAAAGCAGTGATAAAATGCATAACTATAATAGCTATATCAATTTGATTGACCAGATTCAACCCCTATGTTGCTCATGACCCAACTCACCTCGTGCTTAACACAGCCCGTGAAGCTCCCCATGAAGCTCTCAAATCAGTTCCTTTCAAATGCATAACTATAATGTCCTTAAAAAACTTAAAAAATCAAAAAACTGTAATTAAAAACTTACGATTGTATATATATGTGGTTCGATTTTAGTCTTCTTATATGGTGTACGTCGAATAAAGGATAGACTGGTGTGTGATGGAGATGGTCACGGTGCAGGTGCATGTGATATATGCGATGATATAGTGGTGACAGTGATGGAGATTGTCGCAACGGTATGGTGGCGGCGGTATGGTAGAGATGGTGGTGAGGGTATGGTGGAGATGTTCTCTGATTATTTTTTAAGATCTGTGAGTATTTTGTGGGTGTTGGGAGTAAAAATGTGATATTGACAGTTGTGGTCCTTCCGCTTTTATTAAAGTTTCGTTTTCTACCTTTTATTTTCAAATATTACAAAAGCTACCTTGTATTTTGTTTTCTGGGTTTTCTACGAATACAAGGTTTTCTCTAGAACCCATCCCTATATATATATATATATATATATATATATATATATATATATATATATATATATATATATATACATAGAGTAGGGATCCAGTAAGAAGAAAAATTAAAATGAGAAGAGTAAAAAGAAATCCTGACCACAAATTCCACAAAGAAAGGAGAATTTCAAGGAGAGATGCATCTGACTTTGTAGGTGCATCTGAAATATGTGGCTGTGGTTTCTTCTCATTCTTCTCATTTTACTTAATCTTCTTATTTGATCCTAACTATAAATACATATATATATATATATATATGTATATATATATATATATATATATATATATATATATATATATATATATATATATATATATATATATATATATATATATATATATATATATATATATATATATATATATATATATATATATATATATATATATATATATATATATATATATATATATATATATATATATATATATATATATATATATATATATATATATATATATATATATATATATATATATATATATATATATATATATATATATATATATATATATATATATATATATATATATATATATATATATATATATATATATATATATATATATATATATATATATATATATATATATATATATATATATATATATATATATATATATATATACTATCCTTTAGACCCGTCCGGTGAACGGGCTAGCTTTAAGTATATGTATTTTTAATGAAAATTGAATTTATGTGTGTTTGTATTAGAAGTTTAGTATATATAGTGTTAGTTATGGCATTGATATTTTAATAATGTAGCATAGAATAGACAAAAATAACGTAGTTTAAGATATTTTATTTATTTAAAATATTACGAGTTAATTGAATTTGCATACGTTAACGATATGAATAAGTTTGTAACATTAATTTTTTTTAGAATTTTAATAATATTGTATAAATATTTTATGTATTTTTTAATTTTATGAGGTAATAAATTTTGTATATGTTAATGTTATGAATAATGTTTTTACATTATTTTTTTAAAATTAATATTATTGTTGTGGATTTTTATAGAATTTTATATTTAAGGTATTGTTTCACCATCCTTCCTTATATATTTTTATAGAATTTTGTATTTATGGCATCATTTGTAATTCATATATATTTTTTTATAGAATTTTGTATTTAAGGCATCATTTGTAATTCCTATTTTATTTATGAAGCATTTTATGGAATCATTTTTATATAATTTTGTATTTAAGACATTGCTTCACCATCATTCCTTATATATTTTTATAAATTTTTTTTATTTAAGACATCATTTATAATTCATAAATATATATATATATATATATATATATATATATATATATATATATATATATATATATATATATATATATATATATATATATATATATATATATATATATATATATATATATATATATATATATATATATATATATATATATATATATATATATATATATATATATATATAAGAGTTGAGTTATTGTGGTTGAGTGACTTAAAATTATTAAAATAAAAAGTAATATGAACCATTAGATTTATAAATTAGCATTTGATGAGCTTAGTAATAAATGAATGACAACATAATAAATTAGTAGAGTAAAGAGGGATTTTAGAGAAATTATAATTCAAATTTTTTTAACGTCTCATGCTTTTGTACGCATCTTTTTCAACATCGTTTATTTATTATTTAACTACACCTACACATGATGCATCATTAATTTTCGTTTGGTTTTTAGCTCCAAAAATTGATAAGGGAATAAAAAAACTAATGTAATATAATCTGTATAAGGATGACTTGATATTTACTTCTCCTGCAAACTTTGAACACTTCGATAAAAAAAATTCATAATATATTAAACTTTTGATGATACATAAATGCCATGCCATTGACAACATGCATACAATATTAATATGTACACTCTGTACGTTGATACAACACATGCATAAAGAAAAAAAATAGACGCATGCACACCTAATAGCTTGTTGATACAGAAGTTTGCTCCCTCATAATTGAGCAAAAAATATCAAGAATACTTATACACATGCAACAACATGTTTGTACCCGATTATATCAAGAATACTGATACACATGTAGCAAAAAATATCAAGAATACTGATACACATGCAGCAACATGTTTGTACACGGGCAAAAACACAATAGATATTTGAACCATCTGATACATTACACACTTTTCGGAAATGAATTGTGATGCATCGATTATAACATCAACAAACAACAGATCAAATCGGGTACACCGCGAACTTATACGTCATGGTGAACTCGAGCCTCACCACACCCGACTTTTACACCAACGACTCGTACACCACCCGCTCGTACATCACGAACTCGTACACCACCCACTCGTACATCACGAACTCGTACACCACCCACTCATACCACGACTCATACACCACCCACTCTTATAGAAAGGGGAACTTGAGCCTCGTCACACACGACTCGTAAACTACCGACCACCAAGCCGTACGCCACCAACTCGTACACCACTAACTCTTATCCTATTGTGAACTTGAGCCTCACGCCACACGAGTCATACACCACTGAATTGTACAACATCGATTCATACATCATGAACTCGTAAACCACCAAACCGAAATGATACTACACACCTGATACACATAATATGGTACAAACTTTTAAATTCGTTATGCGAGTATGGTTGATTTCTGATCAAGTTGATTAATACACCATTAATAATTTGAATTATATCGCACCAATACGCTACTCTCTAGTAACTAATAGATCTGTACCTGAATGATAGGCGTGATCAAAGAAAAACATGTATCATCTTGCGCCTTGAATATGAAAACCCAAATAACTCGATGACGACTCTAACTCAACAATCCCACTAGTAAGTAACCCACATATACTAGATGATATACGATACGAGATGACAATACTTACAAGTATTTTTAAGCATATCCAACCAACTTTGGGTTTTCATCCGTGTACCACTGGAAACGAAAATTAACATGTATTGACAGTGATAGCGACAAACAACACTGTCACATAAGAGTTAGGTTCAACTCATAATGATTTGTATAAGCCTAGGTCGATACATAACGATCTATAAAAACCTAGATAATCACTACCATTATTTTTTATCTTATCACGTTGGCTGCCATAATATCGGGAAAGAAACAGAGCGACACCATTTAGGAGGCGTTTTTTGTGCACAACGACTCATTTATCACCAACTCGTGCACAACGAAATTGTACACCTCAAACTCGTAAAACATGGAGAATGAGTAGCCTCGACACACACAAGTCGTACACACTGACTCGTACGCCATGCTGAACGAGTGTCCTCGCCACACACGACACGTACACGACCGAATTAGACACCAACAACTCGTACACAACTAATCACACACCATGGTATACTAGAGCCTCGCCACACCACCAACTCATACACGAGTGAATTATAAACCACCAACCCGTACTCCACCAATAGTACACCCCTCGACATGAATAAAACACCTTAGCCGCCATTATTGGTTTCCGAATCATATAAATCTACACTAACTGATGATACAATCATATACCCAATGAACAGTTGACTAATATCATCTTTGTAAACCCAACTAGTTTGTATTGGTAACCATTATTAATTGAAACCGTCACTAAAAAGTAAGACGAATCAGACGGAAAATATAGGGTTTTATCGATGATAGATGGTGATATTGCCTTTGTACGAACCTTATCCATCGAGAATAACATCGGCCGAGAAAGTTTTGTGAGATTCCATTATGTTTTCTTCTAGAGGAAAAAGTGGAAAAAGACGACAGTTTTATTTTGTGGGTAGAGGATATGAATGGGTAGTGTTTGAGAAATTTATAATACCTATTATGCCCCTCACGTCATTTAAAATCTGTTAATTTTAATTTTGGTTTATTTTTTTTGAAACTGATATCATCTTAAAAAATAAGAAGATCTAAAGGCTTAAAATACTTTTTATTTTAACAATTTTAAACAACTAAACTATTTTAACTAAATTCTATATATATATATATATATATATATATATATATATATATATATATATATATATATATATATCAAATATCAAATATCAAATCAAATCAAATCAAATAAAATAAAAAACCCTTATATAGGAAGGATGGTGAAACAATTCCTTAAATACAAAATTATATAAAAATGACACATGTAATTCATTAAAGAGTTTCCATAAAATGCTTCAAAAAGAAAATAGGAATTCCAAATGACGCCTTAAATACAAAATTCAATAAAAATATATATAGGAATTACAAATATGCCTTAAATACAATATTCTATAAAAATATATAAGGAATGATGGTGAAACAATACCTTAAATACAAAATTCTATAAAAATGATTCCATAAAATGCTTCAAAAATAAAATAGGAATTACAAATGATGCCTATACAAAATTCTATAAAAAAATATATATAGTAATTACAAATGATGCCTTAAATACAAAATTCTATAAAAATATATAAGGAATGATGGTGAAACAATGCCTTAAATACAAAATTCTATAAAAATGATTCCATAAAATGCTTCAAAAATAAAATAGGAATTACAAATGATGCCTTAAATATAAAATAAAATAAAAATATATATAGGAATTACAAATGGTGCTTTAAATATAAGATTCTTTAAAAATATATATGGAATGATCGTGAAACAATACCTTAAATACAAAACTCTATAAAAATGATTCCATAAAATGCTTCAAAAATAAAATAGGAATTACAAATGATGCCTTAAATACAAAATTCTATTAAAATATATAGAGGAATTAAAAATGATGCCTTAAATACAAAATTCTATAAAAATATATAAGGAGAGATGGTGAAACAATGCCTTAAATACAAAATTTTATAAAAATGATTCCATAAAGTACTTCAAAAATAAAATAGGAATTACGAATGATGCCTTAAATTCAAAATTCTATAAAAATATATATAGGAATTACAAATGATACCTTAAATACAATATTCTATAAAAATATATAAGGAAGGATGGTGAAATAATGCCTTAAATACAAAATTCTATAAAAATGATTCCATAAAATGTTTCAAAAATAAAATAGTAATTACAAATAATGACTTAAATACAAATTTCTATAAATATATATATATATTATAAATGATGCCTTAAATACAAAATTCTATAAAAATATATATGGAAGAATGGTGAAACAATGCCTAAAATACAAAATTCTATAAAAATGATACCATAAAATGCTTCAAAAATAAAACAGGAATTACAAATAATGCCTTAAATAAAAAATTCTATAAAAATATATATAGGAATTACAAATAATGCCTTAAATAGAAAATTCTATAAAAATATATACGGAAGGATGTTGAAACAATGCACCTTAAATAAAAAATTCTATAAAAATGATTCCATAAAATGCTTCAAAAATAAAATAGGAATTACAAATGATGCCTTAAATACAAAATTCTATGAATATATATATATATATATATATATATATATATATATATATATATATATATATATATATATATATATATATATATATATATATATATATATATATATATATATATATATATATATATATATATATATATATATATATATATATATAGGGGGACTTTATTTACAGAACCAATCTTAGTGACAGAACTTGCAGAACTCTATTCAACCAATCACAATTTAGTATTAATAAAAAATTTAATTTAAATCAAAAGGGTATAATAGTAAAACATATATTTTGTTTTTTTATATAAAATCTCTTTTTTAACAGCTCTCTTAATTTTTGGAAGATTTTTTTTTTGATTTTTTCAACCTGGGTTCTTCAAAAAAGGATGTGCATATATGTTTTTACATTCAATCTTTGCATTCGTACATGTGTGTTTTTTAAAAATTGTAAATTGATTATAGTATGCATTTTTTTATCAAAGACGCATTATTTTTACTTAAATAATATTAATTTTTTTATGATTGAAACACAAATAAAAAAACATGAATGTTTATAAAATAAAAAATAATACATATATGTTTTCATTCAATAACAAGTACAAAAAACACATATACAATAATTATAACTCTTCAAAAAAATTAACTTTAAGATATGTATTCTTCTTTATCTTTAAATGATACTATCATGTTCACTTCATCTTCATGTTCATTCCTTTATCTGAAACAAGCATACACAAAAATAATTAAGCCACAAACAAAGAAAAACGATTTAATCATAACTAACAAACGGACATGTTTTAAAGTTAAAAACTAATATGTTTTAAAATTAAAAACGGATGATAGGTGTGTAAACACCCATCTTTTCTACCACTTAATTACAATAATAACCAGACCAAAACGTGTATTTTATGTCTTTTATGTTGGAATTATGCGTGGTTTGTGTTTTTGTTGTGATTTAGGACGAAAAGGTGAAAAGTGGAGAAAACACGGACATTCACGGGCATTTACGGACTTTTATTGAAGAAAAAGATGAAAGACAAAGTCGAGAAGTCGAGAGTGCAAAAATAACGGAAGTCCAAGACCAATTCTGAAGATTTATCGAAGAAAAAGTCAAAAGACAGAAGTTTATCAAAAGCCGAAGAACTCAAGTCTATTTCATTGAAGAATTTAAAGACGAGTTCAAAGAAATCCCAAGCCAAAAAGTCCTTAAAGTCCAAGTTTAATGAAGATTAAAAGAAGGAAGGACTAATGATGCAATTAATAAAGATTAAAAGAAGGAGGGACCTAATGACGTAATTAAGAAGAAATGAAGGAGGGGAGGAAGCTTCCTAATCCTCCCCTATATATAGATTAGGATGGTCATTATTTTTCTTTGTTGGCTAAGTGTGACAATTAGTCTTCCACATTTAAATACATGTCATTTAATTCCTTGTCTAATTTAATTACCTTGTCTTGCACCTTAAATTCATTTAATTTCAAGTAAGTTTTCATTTAGTTATTGTCAATCTTTACTTTATCTTGTTAATCTCTTATCTACCTTTCTTAATCTTTGATTTTTATGTTTATGGTTGTGTTCATGTTCATGTTCTTATTTTGATCCAAGTGATTTTTGATTATTGTGGTTAAAGTTGTTAGATTTCTTGATATTGATTGTTTGTTTATGATTAATTGTTGATTCGTTATTAGTTTGATTAAATCGTGTGTTTGATTTTAGATTAATCTGTGTTATATTCGTTGTTATTTTTTATCCCTTGTTCTTCGGGAAGTTTGTTGCTGTTTTTGATCATTCCCAGGAAACTTCCGACTCAAGGGAGGGAGTTTGTTCATTCGGAAGTCTGAAAGTTCAGGATCAAGGGCTTCATCCGGAAGTCTTCCGAATCAAGAGTTGTTCATTCGGAACTTCAAAAGTTCCGAACCAAGCTAGCTTCATCCGGAAGTCCAAAAGTTCCGGATCAGAAAGGTTTCATTCGGAACTCAAAAGTTCCGGATCAAGCAATTCATTCGGAACTCCAAAACTTCCGGATCAGTGAGTGTTCATTCGGAACTTTAAAAGTTCCGAATCAAGCAGTTCATTCGGAAGTCTCAAAACTTCCGGATCAATTCAAAAGTTCCGAACCAAGGGCTTCATTCGGAACTTCTTAAAAGTTCCGAACCAACTTCCGGATCAAGGGCAAGTTCCGAATCAAGGAGGCTTCATTCGGAAGTCTTAAACTTCCGAATTAAGGGCTTCATTCGGAAGTCTTCCGAATCAAGGGTTGACCAAAAGTTCCGAATCAAGACAAGTTTGAGAAGTTCCGAATCAGTAAAGTTCTGAATGAAGGATTGTTTTGGATAAGTGACATATTCAGATCAATTTGTTCCGGATCAAGGATTTTGGTAATATTCCGAGCGAAGAAGAATCATTCCAACCGAAGGTGACATTCCGGACGAGTGATTGTTCCAAACGAAGGATTATTCCGAATGAGCTGTATTCAGGTTCTTATTAGTTTTTGTCTTTGATTTTTATTTTCAAGCTTTATTTTTCCTGCTTTTTCCTTAGTGCACCTTTAAGTTAAATTTGTCTTAGATTTATTTTAGTTTTGCCTTAGTTTAAGGTTTAGTTGCATTTAAGTTTGCCTTAGATAGATTTAAGTTTGCGTCATTTATTTTAGTGCCTTTTAATTTTAGTCACGCTTTTAAATACTTGCACCATTATTTTAATTAGACTTAGATTTAAATTAACGCACTTTTACTTTCAAGTTTCGCACTTTTATTTAAAAACAACCAAAAATATTTGTTTCACCAAAGAACGACTGAGTCACATAGAGAGCCTAGATCAATTCGTTAAGATACCGAGAACAACAATTGAACCTAGCAAAATCTAAACATTAAAATGGCGCCGCTGCCGGCTCTTTTCGTAAAGATTAACGGTTTTCTGTGAGAGACGCGTTGCTTTTTGGGATCCGTTCACTTGTGAGCGTTATTTTTCTTGCATAAAAATTCAAAAAATCATAAAAATTAAAAAATTGATAAAAAACCATAGAATTTAAAAATTTCAAAAATCCAAAAAGATTTTATCTTTCTTGTGTATATATATTGTTTTTGTGTTTGGTTTCTTTTTCTTTTGTCTTTGTAGGTGCATGCGTACTAGATCTTCTAATTATCAAGAGCCCGAGCCTCAAGAAGATTTAGCTATGTCTGGTGTTAACAACAATAATCCACCACACCCTAATAATAACAACAATGTTCTTCCACAGCCCGATCTTCGGACCATGGAGGAGCTTTGTCAACCAACAATGTTTGGACGAGGAGGACCGATTGCGCCGATGCAAATCAACGCTCTTGAGTTTTCGTTGAAGCACCACATGATTCAGCAAGTACAAACTAACCCATTCCGTGGATTGCCTGATGATGATGCCAACAAACACCTCGACAAGTTCATTACAATCACCCAAAGCATGAAGTTGGCCGGTGCCACAATGGATGAACTTCGCCTACAACTCTTTCCACACACTTTATTACATCATGCCGAGAAATGGTTTGATCGTCTCCCGAAGAATTCAATTCACACTTGGGATGACATGACTCAACGCTTTTTGTCGCGCTACTTTCCACCATCCATGGTCACAAGCCTTCGCAATCAGATCAGCGGTTTCATGCAAGATCCCGATGAATCTCTTTTTGACGCTTGGGAGAGATATAATGTCTTGATCGATAGATGTCCAAACCACAACATGCTCCCTGTGACATTAATCGATACTTTCTACAACGGTTTGACTTTTCGAGATCGTGATACGATTAATGCAGCCGCCGGTGGCACATTCATGAAAAGGAGACCCGAGGAGTGTAGAGAGTTAATTGAGAACATGACTACTCACCACAAAAACTGGGATTCCTCTGCTTCTTCTAGGAACAATCCGAGAGTCAATGTTTCCTCCACCTCAGCAAACCCTGATATGACCGAACTCACCCGCATGATGACCGAAATGAGCAAAAGTATTACGCTTCTCGCTTCAAACCAACAACAAAAACAAGTTAAAGCGGTTGCTAATCCTTGTGAAACATGTGGCGGTCCTCACTCATACACCAATTGTCCTTTTACACAAGGAAATCCGGAAAATGTGTATGCTGCTTATGGTAATTATTCACCGGAAAATTACCAAGCTAGACAACAAGGGGATAGAAATCTGCTGAGTTATCGGTCCAACAATTACCTTTCACCCGGTTTTTCTCCTCAAAACCAAAACTCCGCCAACAACTACAATAGAAGCAACCAAATCCCACCAAGAGCTTCTAACCCTTATCAACCAACCACCCAACAAACCCCACCCATTAATCCCGATGTTGAAGCCATCATGAGAACTCAAGGTGAGCAAATCAAGAATCTACAAAGCCAAATAATCAATTTGAAAGGAGATGTCATAAAGCAAGGTAATGACATTAGAACCGAGGTTCGTGATAATATTCAATCCTCCTTCAGCACTCAAACGACTGAATTAAAGAATCTGTTGGCTAGTTTCTTGCCCGCCACTCAACCTTCTACTTCAAGTTCTCTACCTTCAAACACCGTCACTAATCCGCGAGCCAATGTGAGTGCTATTACTACTCGTAGTGGAGTCACCATCGTAGGACCACCAATCCCACCCCCATCATCTACACCTCCTCCACCACCATGTATCCCTACTCCTCCTACACCTAGTATTAGTGCACCATTACCGTCTCCGCCTCGTCATGACGATGTATCTCGGAAGGACCCTTCAACATCTCAACCTTTACCGACTACACCTTCACCTTCCACCTATAAACCTAGAATCCCATACCCTTCTCGCATAGGCAAGACCAATGAGCTAACCAAGAATGACTGTCAAGTATCGAAATATGTGAATATGCTATCTCAAATGACCATCAACATTAGCCTTGTTGAAGCACTTTGCCACATGCCGAAATTTGTCAAAGCATTCAAGGAATTGCTTAGCAAGAAGGAAAAGCTGATTGAACTCGCCAACACACGCTTAAATGAAAACTTCTCAGCAGTTATTCTTAAAGAATTACCGGAAAAGCTTGGAGATCCCGGTCGTTTTGTGTTGCCTTGTGTGCTCAACAAAACTGAAGAATTTACTGCCCTTGCTGATCTCGGGGCTAGTATTAATCTTATGCCTTTGAGTGTTTGGAAAACACTATCATTACCCGACCTCATTCCAACAAAGATGACTCTCGAACTTGCAAATCGCACTCTCGCTTACCCCGTTGGTATAGCCGAAGACGTGTTTATCAAAGTTGGCACATTTACTTTCCCGGTCGATTTTGTCGTAGTTGATTATGAAATGGACCCTCGTATTCCTTTAATACTTGGTCGGCCATTTTTGAGAACCGGACGAGCTTTAGTTGATGTGGCCGAAGGTGAGTTAATCTTACGAGTCGGGGATGATTCAAAAGTTTTTAAAATGGGGAAGCTTACAGGCAAATCTTTTGGACGAGAATCAGTGAATATGATAAATGTGCTCGATGACTTTGTCGTCTACGACAATCTTCTATTCGACTCTTGCATTGATAATCCACTTTTTAATGATGATGTGGATGATTCTCTCCCTACTTTAAAAGCTTCTCCCATTTATGATTCTCCACCGGTCTTCGATGCTTATGATGATGATGATTCTAGCTCAGACTCGGATGATTTTGATGATTGTACTTCTGAGTATCCCGAGATGCCCACTTTCGATGATATTGATGAGGCTGATACTCTTTCGAGCGATTCTTCACATGATGAAGATCCTCCGCCATCACTCGATCCTACTTTGGACGGTTACTCATTTGAGGAAGACTTCTCTGAATTTCTCAACACTTACTTCCCTCATGAGAGTGATGCTCCTCCTTATGACTTTGAAGATTATCGTCTTGATCCTACTTTGGATTTGAAGAACATTCTGTCAAAGGAGAAGAAACTAGTCGACACCGAAATCCGTTGCACATATGATTTGACACCTCTTTGTCCCCCTTCTGAGGACGAGGTTGTGCTTCTTTGCGGATCTTCTTCACACTCGGCTGAGCCTGAGTGCTATTTTCCCCTAAAGGAAAAGGTGTTCAACCCCGGTATTGAAGTCTTTAAGCCATCTCAGTATCCACCTGATGAAATAAAAGGAAAAATCTTTGGAACTATTGAAGACATGCTTGCACCTCACCATACTTTCTCCCACCGTGCTCCATCACTGCTTAAGGGAACCTTGCCTACTCTTCTTTGGCTTGCCTTGTTCGCCTTAAGCTTGTGTTATTTGCTCGATGAAAACTATGTCTTTGATCCTGGTGGATATGTTTCATGCTTTTTCCGTTGATGATCAAGGTCGAGTCAGGCTCACGACTCGGTTAACAAAAACCAAGCGCTTCTTGGGAGGCAACCCATGCATCTATCTTTTCGCTTTCTTTACCATAAGTGTAGGGAGACCCTTTAGTTTGCTATTTCCTCTCCTCACTTCTTAATCAGGGATTCGAGCTTCAATGATCCACTCTTAATGATTCTTGACGAGCCGTGATTCCGTGTTCTACTTCTTCCCAGTTCTATCCTAAACTCTTTTCGATTCACTATTTTATATATTTTCTCAATATTAAAATAGGAATCTCTTTAGTTGTCTCTTCCTTAGCAAGATTTAAACAACGTGCACAATGTCCTAAGTGTAGGGGAGTTTACTCCCACATGCTTAAACATTGAGGACAATGTTTATCTTAAGTGTAGGGGGGACTTCTATCGAAGTTAAGTGGTCTTTTCCTTGTATTTGTCCTCATTTTAACCGGAAAATCAATTTTTCGACATTTTTCAAAATTTTTGATCTATTTTGGCCTATTAGTTTTTACCTTTGTATAGTTATTTTCTTTCTTTTATTAGAATAAATGCTTAAATAAGTGGTTTTAATTTTAAAACGTTGTGAATCTTTTGACTCAATCCGAGTTTACTTATCTAAGTTTGCTCTAGCTAGTATCCTTAACGTGTTTAAGTCAAGTTTTGCTAGGCTTTTATATAGGGAGCTATAAAACACGAAAGTCTTAACTCTCACGGGTTAAGAACAAGAACTTTTCGCAAGTTCCTATAATTGATCCTAGAGAGTCGTTTATCAAGGGAGCTTTAAAATGCGATTTCTAAACTTGAAAGAGTCTAAGAATTTGCAAGATCCTATAGGCGACTCGAAAACCCAAAACTTTGATTTAATAGGCTAAGTATCCACGAGTCTCATTCCTTGAGATTTTAAACTGTGGAGAACGAGAGATGATAGAGCCAATTATAAGTTCGGCATTCTTTCGTGAATTTATGTGAGTTAATTATAAGCCTATTCTCCCATCGCTTGCTAATAAATTTATCTGCTAATAAATAAGGTTGTACGATTTGAAAAGTTACTTAGCTTCTAGCCCAAGATCGTTTAAAAGTTGCTCGGTATGGATTAGAGTTCATAGCCAAGGCATAACTTATTGAAGCGGGATGCGAAGATTGGCGAGTCCGAAAAGGCCCTAACAAGGCATGAGGGCTATATTTTGTTGCTAAAGATACAAAGTGATGTGAAGAATCATTTATCGAAAATCAATATGAAGGGTCGAGACACACGACGAAAAGCAAATACTCCCCAAAAGTCATGGAGAAGTGTATCCGAAAAGACCCTAACAAGGTATGAGGATAAACAGATCCAAGTCATAAGAGGAGGCGGATCGTTGTATATCAAAGTCCAAAATAAAGATTGGAGAAAAATAAAGAAGTCGTGGTCCAAGTATGAATCTCTCAAAACTTCAAGTGAAGAAATTCTATTATGAAGAGAAGACCATAATTTCATGAACGTCTCTCAAGGTTTGAAGTATGAAGTCGCTGCCAAATATCGGTCCGAGAAAGGTCTCAAATCGCGAAACGAGTTATGCCAAGATATGAACTTTATGAGATCACGAGAAGCAGTTTTAAAAGATTTTGTCCTTTAGCTAACTATTGATTAAATCGTTCACTTTATTTTCAGACTTAATAACTATCGAAATAAGTCAAAAATGCATCCTCGTGATCATTCAAGACAACAATAAAATATAAGAGATACCCATAGGAATAAGGGAGTCTAAGTGAATAATTGGCCCACATGAGTTCGTGTTAGTCTACTAACTTATAATAACAATGATCTCGTTTTTAAGCTTGGTTTGGAGAAAGTGAAAACTTGAGGATGATGATTATTCATAACATTTCCAAAACCCAAGGTATGCTTTTGATTTCTTTACTTTGAATGTTTATAGTTTTTATTTCTTTAATAAAGGCCAACGTGGATTGATTATGATGAAAAATGTAATCTTGCTTTGTAACTAATGCATTGCATGAGGACATTGCAATGGTCAAGTGTAGGGGATTTGATAGGTGTGTAAACACCCATCTTTTCTACCACTTAATTACAATAATAACCGGACCAACACGTGTATTTTATGTCTTTTATGTCGGAATTATGCGTGGTTTGTGTTTTTGTTGTGATTTAGGACGAAAAGGTGAAAAGTGGAGAAAACACGGACATTCACGGGCATTTACGGACTTTTATTGAAGAAAAAGATGAAAGACAAAGTCGAGAAGTCGAGAGTGCAAAAATAACGGAAGTCCAAGACCAATTCTGAAGATTTATCGAAGAAAAAGTCAAAAGACGGAAGTTTATCAAAAGCCGAAGAACTCAAGTCTATTTCATTGAAGAATTTAAAGACGAGTTCAAAGAAATCCCAAGCCAAAAAGTCCTTAAAGTCCAAGTTTAATGAAGATTAAAAGAAGGAAGGACTAATGATGCAATTAATAAAGATTAAAAGAAGGAGGGACCTAATAACGCAATTAAGAAGAAATGAAGGAGGGGAGGAAGCTTCCTAATCCTCCCCTATATATAGATTAGGATGGTCATTATTTTTCTTTGTTGGCTAAGTGTGACAATTAGTCTTCCACATTTAAATACATGTCATTTAATTCCTTGTCCAATTTAATTACCTTGTCTTGCACCTTAAATTCATTTAATTTCAAGTAAGTTTTCATTTAATTATTGTCAATCTTTACTTTATCTTGTTAATCTCTTATCTACCTTTCTTAATCTTTGATTTTTATGTTTATGGTTGTGTTCATGTTCATGTTCTTATTTTGATCCAAGTGATTTTTGATTATTGTGGTTAATGTTGTTAGATTTCTTGATATTGATTGTTTGTTTATGATTAATTGTTGATTCGTTATTAGTTTGATTAAATCGTGTGTTTGATTTTAGATTAATCTGTGTTATATTCGTTGTTATTTTTGATCCCTTGTTCTTCGGGAAGTTTGTTGCTGTTTTTGATCATTCCCAGGAAACTTCCGACTCAAGGGAGGGAGTTTGTTCATTCGGAAGTCTGAAAGTTCAGGATCAAGGGCTTCATCCGGAAGTCTTCCGAATCAAGAGTTGTTCATTCGGAACTTCAAAAGTTCCGAACCAAGCTAGCTTCATCCGGAAGTCCAAAAGTTCCGGATCAGAAAGGTTTCATTCGGAACTCAAAAGTTCCGGATCAAGCAATTCATTCGGAACTCCAAAACTTCCGGATCAGTGAGTGTTCATTCGGAACTTTAAAAGTTCCGAATCAAGCAGTTCATTCGGAAGTCTCAAAACTTCCGGATCAATTCAAAAGTTCCGAACCAAGGGCTTCATTCGGAACTTCTTAAAAGTTCCGAACCAACTTCCGGATCAAGGGCAAGTTCCGAATCAAGGAGGCTTCATTCGGAAGTCTGAAACTTCCGAATCAAGGGCTTCATTCGGAAGTCTTCCGAATCAAGGGTTGACCAAAAGTTCCGAATCAAGACAAGTTTGAGAAGTTCCGAATCAGTAAAGTTCCGAACGAAGGATTGTTTTGGATAAGTGACATATTCAGATCAATTTGTTCCGGATCAAGGATTTTGGTAATATTCCGAGCGAAGAAGAATCATTCCAACCGAAGGTGACATTCCGGACGAGTGATTGTTCCAAACGAAGGATTATTCCGAATGAGCTGTATTCAGGTTCTTATTAGTTTTTGTCTTTGATTTTTATTTTTAAGCTTTATTTTTCCTGCTTTTTCCTTAGTGCACCTTTAAGTTAAATTTGTCTTAGATTTATTTTAGTTTTGCCTTAGTTTAAGTTTTAGTTGCATTTAAGTTTGCCTTAGATAGATTTAAGTTTGCGTCATTTATTTTAGTGCCTTTTAATTTTAGTCACGCTTTTAAATACTTTCACCATTATTTTAATTAGACTTAGATTTAAATTAACGCACTTTTACTTTCAAGTTTCGTACTTTTATTTAAAAACAACCAAAAATATTTGTTTCACCAAAGAACGACTGAGTCACATAGAGAGCCTAGATCAATTCGTTAAGATACCGAGGACAACAATTGAACCTAGCAAAATCTAAACATTAACGGACATGTTTTCAAATAAAAAACATACATGCCAAAGTATATAGTATCCTATTTGGTAACTAAAAAACGGACGTGTTTTAAAATTAAAAACAGACATGTTTTCAAATTAAAAACATACATGTTTTATTGGACATACATGTTTAACTAGATATAAACATGCCCGTTTTACGGTACATTTTTATAGTTAAAAAAACAGACATGTTTTCAAATTAAAAACATACATGTTTTATCGGACATACATGTTTTAACTAGTTATAAACATGCCCGTTTTACGGTACATTTTTATAGTTAAAAAAACAGACATGTTTTCAAATTAAAAACATACATGTTTTGTTGGACATACATGTTTAGCTAGTTATAAACATGCCTGTTTTACGGTACATTTTTATAGTTAAAAAAGCAGACATGTTTTCAAATTAAAAACATACATGTTTTATCGGACATACATGTTTTAACTAGTTATAAACATGCCCGTTTTACGGTACATTTTTATAGTTAAAAAAACATACATGTTTTCAAATTAAAAACATACATGTTTTATTGGACATACATGTTTAACTAGTTATAAACATGCCTGTTTAACGGTACATTTTTATAGTTAAAAAACCACACATGTTATACAGAACATACATGTTCACACTTCATAACAGAAGTAATCAGAATCGGTCTATTTTTTAATTAAATGATGAATGAAATAATTAAAACAATAAAAAATCAAAGAAGCATTTATAAACAAGAGAAAAAATTAGTCATTTAACCTACTAATCAAAACGTCATTTATTTATCTTTCTTATATGTCTCTGCAACAAAAAATTAGTCAAAGATCTATATTTTTTTCAAGTAACCATCTTTAAAATGTTAAAAACATTTAGGTCTAAGAAAAAAAACTGTTAAAAACATTTTAGATTCAAGGACAAAAATTTTGATTTTCACATAATAACTAAAATCTAATTAAACCACTTACTGACTTTGTGTGTTTGGTTGTGGTGGGTTCCATCCAATCAATCTCGACCACCACCAGATTTTGCAATCCTTTCACATCCTTAATAAAGCCTTAATTAGGAAAACGTGTTTAGATAGTCGTTTTTTTCGAATTTGTGATTTTCGGATCTGTGACACCGTGGAAGATAACCATTCTTACCATCGTCGGTTGGGATTTTTTTATTCGCCGGTTGAGATTTTTTTTATTCGCCGGTTGGAAGAGGAGAAGAAAATAATGGAGCGGCTGTATTTTTTTGAGAGAGAAATTAGGATTGATTAGTAGGTTAAATAAAAAGTACATGTATCTGGAAGGGATTTTATTTTCATGGAATATTAAAATTCCTAATTTGCCCCTCATTTAATTTTGTATACAAAATAAATTGTATTTATTTACAAAACTGCCATTTCTGCATTAATGTGTTGTATGTTATGCTATATTAGGAGTAAATAAAGTGGTTCTGCAAGTTCTGTCACTTAAAATAGTTCTGCAAATAAAGTTCCACTATATATATATATATATATATATATATATATATATATATATATATATATATATATATATATATATATATATATATATATATATATATATATATATATATATATATATATATATATATTTATAGAGTTAGGTTATTGTGGTGTAGTAGTTTAAAGTTGTTAAATGTATATCTTTACATTATATATAAGAGGAGGGATTTGCCACGTCATCAATCAGGGCAATAATCCCAGTCAGCACATGGGCTTACGTTATGGGCTTAACGTGCCATGTTATGGGCTTATGTTCTAGGCTTAATGTAACGACTCCCGTCTAATATATCTATCCTTCCAAAAACACCCCCGTCTTCTATTCCAAACCCTAAATTGAACCGCACAAACTAATCGATCAATATCTATGGTTCAAAAGTAGCAGATTATTAAAAAAACATACGAACGCACCCCACTGAAAACAGCCAGGTATTGTTAATTGACTTTTCTTTTTATTAATTATGCTATTGTTAATTAAACCTTGACTCGGATCATACACTGAACCCTAACATCATGATTTCAGGTGTAACACAAATAAATCAATATCAGGTTCATAAATTTTAACCGAGGTGTGAATTTTAATTTAGATAATTAGGTTTTTTAATTATGTGTAAATTACAATTCTTTTTTAATTACAATTAGATGCGGATGGATTATTTGGATTCTCGTGGTGGTGATTCGATGATCTCGATTAAGGTACTAATCAAACTTCCTTTTAGCTCCAGTTTATTATGGTTACCTTTTTCCAGTTACTTATAAAAAATCAGGAGTTTTTGTTTGTGATTTTTTTTGTTTGTTGTCAAACTTTATTTTGTTATATATTTCTGATGATATGAATTATGAAGGTAAGTAAGAGCTGGGGTTTAGTTACAGTTCGAATTGGGGGATTTTTTGTTGGCTGTATAAGTATCTATGTTAGGTTAAAGTGTTAAACTATTTGCGGGTTTAAAATTTTGAATAAAATGTTTGTCTGATTTCACAATTTTATGGTTTTTTTTCTTCGGTTAGCCAGGTTGCTTAAAATATTGACCAACAATATTCGATGCGGGGTAGTTTGAGGTGCGGATGATATGAAGCAAGATGGCTAACAAGATTTCTTTTATCAAAAGAAATGTAAGTTTTCCTTTTTTTGTTACTATAGATTTCTGATTACAGGAGTGTTTGTTGCAGTTTCGTAGCAAAAAGTAGGACTTTTAGTAGCAACGATATTTGGAAAAACTGAGGTTTAGGAGACACCGGTTTTAAATGATTATTTATATAAAAAAGTTAATTTGGGCAAACGACTTGCTAAAAGAGTAACATTTTAGGCTGTAAGTGATGGAACCTTGGTAACTATACTTGTTAATGTGTTCGATAATATGCCTAAGAAACAAGAATATAATATGTTTAGGTGCCTGCCTTTCTGTATTTTGGATCGTGTATATTCAGTTTAATTGAGGTGTCTTTTCTGTAACACACATGGTTTGGTAATATGCCTAACAAACAAGAATATAGAATCTAAAATACAACACTTATGGCCGACACATTATCTATTTTTGGGGATGTCAACGGACGTCATGGCTTATCGCAAGAAAGTTGATATAGACAATGTAGAGTAACGCTGCCAAACTACAATATGTCGTACACAAAACTGTCAAAATCATTAACCTAAACCTGCTGATTATAAATATTAGACTTGAATATCGTTTAAATATACTCACACCGGTCATAAGCTAACAAACAATACAAATGCATTGCAGCTTTTATTGCAATTGTAAAGCAAAGAAAGATTGATCTGACTGATGGGAAAGCTCACATGCTTTTGTTATGGACGAAGACGGCAAATTCATGACAGAAACTGATATCCCAGACAAGATCCTCCAATTGTTTTTTGCTAACCATGACACATCACTACATCAGGCTATACATGCGCATTTATCCTGAAATACCTGGCTGAGTTACCTTATTTACGAAGGAGTCTACAGAGGTATTACAATTAGTAAACGGATACATTTTTTTCACTTGCCTAATAAAAATTCATGAAGGACGTATCTTGGATAAAAATTCTAAGAAGGTCCTTTGACGTTGTTAAAAGATATCTTCTTGAAATTGCCATGCAGCATGGATGGTCTATGTAAGTCATCTGGACATCTTTTTGGATCCCGGGTTAGAGGAACTGATTGAATAACTTATAGTAAATGATGGTAGACAGGGTACACCTCCAGCAACCATATCAGTTTCGACTATATCTGAACTATTAAATTTACAAATAGACACCTTAATACCGATTATCATTGCCTTACACGAGTACAAATACAAGAAGGCTTTTACTGTTGGTCTACGAAGAAATTATGTCTGGATTGTTTCTTGGTTCAGGTACTTTTTCTCTGAGAAGTTTATACCATTTTATAGTGATCAGAGTTACATAAGTGCGGTTTAAAGCCCTATTCTAATATACATATCTCTTGAGCTTATTAATTAAGGAGTAGGTTCATACATTAGTTTAGCTGTTAAAGATCGGGTATGTGTGCATGTATCTATAATAATAAAGTGTAGAAGTGTATTCAAATGCATAAAAACTCTTACATTACTTGATTAAAAAAAGATGGCTTCTTTTTTTATGATATAATATTTGAAATTAGGTTTTTGCACAGTAATGATCTAAAACAACTTTTTCTAGGGCCAAGGAAAATAGCCGACATCCATACTATTCGTGCAAGCTCACTACTCGGAGACATAAGTTGAAGGCATCTAAACACAAGTGTTCGATCTTTTCGGAAGAGTTAATATCTTTAGGAGCCAGTCCGGAAGACGTGTTTGAACTTAAACCAAGTGGTTCTACATCGAGAAGTACTAAAATTCCATCCTCGATCATGATTCTAGCTGCAAGCATTGGCTCTTTTTTAAACTATTTCTTATACCCTTTGTCTTCAGAACCTACAACACCAGATCTAGATGGTGGGTCAACTTCAAGAAATGGCCTGGTTGAGGCCCACAAATGAGAGAAAATGAAATCTTCCATGAGATCCGACATTGATGTGAGGTTGCGAATCTGAACTACCACGGGACCGTTGTGACAAATCTCAAAGTGAATCGGTTGGAACCAGATTTTAGAGGTTTTTTTGGCAAGGCGAGCTTGGTGATAATATCATTTATATATGGATCGTTGCTATGTGTAGCAGCATGCTATTTATTAAGAATGCCCTCAAACACGGTAAATTATAAAAGAGTAAAGTGCAAAAATCATCCATGTGGTTTGTCAAAAGTTTGAATTACATCCCTCGTTAATACTTCGCGCAATATACATCATTATGGTTGTAAAATAGTACACCATACATCCCTGAGGACGGATGGTGCAAATATTTTTCCGTTAAGGGTTAAAAATGTTTGTTATCTTAGGGGTGTTTTAGTCTTTTTACAACCTAGGGATGATTTTTGCACCTAACTTTTCAAAAAAAAAGAATTTCCAAAAAAAAATTTCAAAAAAATTCCAAATTTTTTTAAAAAAAGTTTCGAAAAATGTTTTCTTTTTTCGAAAAATGTTTTTTTAAATGTTTTTTTTAAGTTTCGAAAAAATATTTGAAAAATTTTTTTTTCAAAAAAAATTAACTTTTTTTTATAAAAGTTTCGAAAAATGTTTTTTTTAATGTTTCGAAAAATGTTTTATTTTTAAAATGTTTTCTTTTTTAAAATAAGTTTAAAAAAAATTTGAAAATTTTTTTTTTTCGAAAAAATTCAAGTTTTTTTTTAAAATTTTCGAAAAAAGTTTTTTTTTTCAAAAGTTTTTTTTAAATGTTTTTCGAAAAAATTCAAATTTTTTTTTAAAATTTTCGAAAAAAGTTTTTTTTTTCAAAAGTTTTTTTTTAAATGTTTTTCGAAAAAAAACTTTTTAAAAAAAAAGCTTTTCTAAAAAACTTTTTTTTCAAAAAAATTCAAAATTTTTTTTAATCTTCGAAAAAAAAAAATTTCAAAAGTTTTTTTTATAAAAGTTATTTTTTAAAATGTTTTTCGAAAAAAAAAACTTTTTTTAAAAAAAGCTTTTTTTAAAAAACTTTTTTTAAAAAAAACTTTTGAAAAATAAAACATTTTTCGAAACATTAAAAAAACATTTTTCAAAACTTTTTAAAAAAAATTGAATTTTTTTGAAAAAAACTTTTTTCAAATATATTTTCGAAACTTAAAAAAAACATTAAAAAAAAACATTTTTCGAAAAAAGAAAACATTTTTCGAAACTTTTTTAAAAAAAATTTGAAATTTTTTTGAAATTTTTTTTGGAAATTCTTTTTTTTGAAAAGTTTGGTGCAAAAATCATCCCTAGGTTGTAAAAGGACTAAAATACCCCTAAGATAACAAACACTTTTAACCCTTAACGGAAAAATATTTGCACCATCCGTCCTCAGGGATGTATGGTGTACTATTTTACAACCACAATGATGTATGTTGCGCGAAGTATTAACGAGGGATGTAATTCAAACTTTTGACAAACCACAGGGATGATTTTTGCACTTTACTCATTATAAAAAAATAGTCCATCTCTTTTTGCTTCACTCTTTTTATTTTTATTTTGCAGACACGGTGACTGGAAAGACTACTAAGTCGTCAACAGGCAGAATACGACAAAATGAGAACAGTGAGGGAGGAACGTCTCAGTCAAGTTAAAAAATTAAAACGATAAATACAAGTTGTTTACTGTTTCTAGAGATCCAAGAAAAATTATTCACGATTTACATGTGACCAGTGAGTATTCAGTTTAATACAAGTAGCCATCATACTGCTAGGTATATTATGCGAGCATAGTTACACAATACTACACCACATCAAACTTTTTTATTTTTATTTGAAATTACTTCTTTCATATTTTAAATAAAGCATCAGTTTATTACTTTCTAAAATTACGCCTGAAGTAAACTGTAAGGTTTTTACAGTTTTCACATTTTAAGATTTCCGAAGTAAACTGTAATGCAACAAAGTTATGTATAAACGTTCTATTTGATGATGTTTGTTAACATTGAAGTGAGGGTTTTTGGATACAACTATAGCCTGCAACAACAGGGGGTGTTTGGATGTTGTTACAACTTGCAGCTGTTTGGATGTTGCTGCAACTTGCAGCAGGGGGTATTTGGATCTGGGTTAGATTTGAATTTTGTAGGCTGCTAATATCTTGGTTTCTAATAACACTAACAATCGCTAGGGGCTTTTACCATCTCCATTTCATATGTCATTAAAATAACTTTCAATTTCGGGATTTTAATCGATTTCTTTTGGTAACTTGTTTAGTGTCTGCGACAATACATGGCATAAGATTAAGTTTTCAAACGTACAAGTATCCTCACAAAGATTGCGCATTAAAGTTTGCATCTATTATGTACCAAAATGATTAATATAGAAGTGGCATTTTTGGAAGAGCCTAATAAGATTCAATAGAGTTTCAATAAGATTCAGTAGAGTTTCAATAGCCCGCCCACAGTTCTCCTTGTGGCATTTTTGGAAGAGCCTAATAAGATTCAATAGAGTTTCAATAGCTGCCCAATCAAGAAACAGTTATTATTATTGTACCAAACACATGATCATATTTCACCCACTCAAGATAGCTTATGAATGACGATTTATTTATTCATCTTCATGTCAAAATGTTTATGATTTCTCAAGTCCATGTAGAAGTTACTGATCCAGAAATTGTCATATTTGATCGTGAAAGGCTATTCTTAAAAAGGAATCCCACTATTTGAATGATTATCTATGTGCATCCAACATGTGGTGATCTTTTCAATTTAAGGATGTTGCTAGGACATCAGGTAGGATGTCATACATTTAATGATATTTGGACAGTTGGAGGCTCATGTTTCCCACTCATTATTTTGCATGTGCAGATCTAGGAATGCTTGATTACGATAATGAGTGGAATGGATGCTTTTATCAAGGCTTCTTATTCGGTATCTCTCGCGTAACTATGATATTTTTTTGCTCACTTGCTTCTACTTTTTGAGATCTCATATTTTGCTTAATCTGATGCTACATTTATAAAGATAAATATTAAATTACCGGTATATAACTTCATGAAATAGCAAAAAAAAGAACTTAATGTGGATATCGTAGGCATGATGGTCCTGAGGTTCTTCTCCACTCACTACTCTACACATAATAGGATCAAATTGAACCAGTGTCTAATATCAAACATTAAAGTTCATTTAACTTAAACAAAGGTTGTATTAGTTTACTAATTTGGATAACGACTCTCTCAGATGGTTGATCAACAAACACATTAATATAAATTGACATAAGAAACCTTAACTATAGTCACGTAAAAAATAAAGTAATGCATGAAAAGTAATAAGAAAAAGCCATCTTATAAAAGTAACTCAAGTATATCGAACATGGCACTTAAGATAGTTCTCTAACATGAAATTTATAGCTTCAGTAGGTAATTTTATTTTACTATGAAACCATCATTCCTTATGTTTGATTTAATATTCAAACAAATCAAGTTGCTATATGACGAGGAAGATGAGATAATAAATCCAGAAATGAAGAGATACCTACAGAGATATCACAAGTAAGATCCATTTAGCACTTAAAGAAATATATTTGAAGATCACAATCCAGGTTAGTGCTCTTTTTTAAAAGAGCAATTCAATCATATTCTCAGTTATGTGTAAACCTGCGCCGATAACAACATATAATTTAACATCTAATCCACACACACAATATAAACAATAAAACGAATGGAACTCATCCAGCCAATAGGTCATCGGTCCAATCCAAACACAAGCTCTTCTAAACCTATTAGCAAGAGGGGCAAAGAATTATTTTCATCTAATCTGATCAGAGAACCAAAAGATGGACTTTGCATTATGATCTTCTGATCAGTGGATGCAATTGCTCCTAGACTTATATTTGGATTTTCAGCATCTTTTCCTTTGGCTAATAACTTACTTTTACATCTGCACTTTTTTCGCCTTTTCGGTCTCTATAGTTCAGTTAGCTTAGCACCACTTTCAACTCTATTAAGTCCCATATCTAAACTATCATGGGTCAAATGGATCACTTTGAGCCAATTACATATATTCAATAGTACATATTTTTACTTTTGAAGTCAAAGTAGGTAAAAATGACTAACTGTTTTATATTTGATAAAACATGCAGCATTTTGGGTGATAATGCAGATAACTACACAAGAGGAATTAATCATTAGTTTTACCACGTTGAGTTTGATGAAGAAGGCTAAGTGCAAAAAAGTTGTTTGTGATATTTTCTATTTGCCTAACACGGTAAGCATTTATTGGTAGTTGTTTATAAGCTTCTATTAGAAGATATAGAAAGCAATATATGTTCGTAAAGAAAGAGAGATTGCTTAATCGTGAACTATAAATAACTTATAAACATTATTTAGTCATAACTAGTGTGTAAGAGTCTATTGTGTATATAAGGACTTTGGCAGGATGTTAGCGGTAGCAAAGACTTATTACATGGATCTCTGATATAGTAATGCTTTTTCATATCATAGGACAACAAGATACGACATGTACTGAAATTTTTTGCGGTGATGTTGAGATGTATTTTTTGATTAATTTCATATATTTTAGATATATGAACACCCTTATATACACAAGACATAGTATTTATTCGATGTAATGTTAAAACATGGTAACTGGCCATCTCAAAGTGACGACATCCCATTTTGGAAGAGAAATTTCCGTACTTCCGATGCCATTCTCAAGGTTCCTGTTAACATAGAGAAAGATCTCTTCTGCATGTTATACATGTGACTGTAAAAATGGCAGCGATAGCAAAAGTTGATCATCTCGGTGATGTTGTAACTGGGTTAGCTCGAGTGTGTTTGTTACCTGGACATAAAGTTGATATTAGGCTTCCTTTTTATGAGTGTATTAGGAAGTAGAACACCTAAGAACTATTGTTTTTGTGGATATGATAGAGAGATGGAAACCTTGAATCTCAATTTTTGTGGGGTCCTTTCCAGCGTCACTTTAGAGGTATCTAATATCCTTTCTCATTTGCTTAATCTTTCTAACTTATAAACTCTTATCTCTCATTTTCTTCCCTCAAGTAACACAAAGTAGCTTTATAATTTTTTAGGTGCTCATTTTTTAGGCAAAGATGAAGTCAAAGAGGAGAAAAAGACCTGGGTATCATTGGCGCAAGTATGAACAGAAACCCCAAGGTGGCCATAACAGCTTGCAAGAATTCATTATTAGATTTATGTTAGTAGTATTTTAGACACTTGATATCAGTATGACCATTTTAATTTTAAAAGTGTTAACTTTTCACTATATTAAGTCATTTCGTATGGAATGTATATGTTGGTTTATGTTTTGGAAATTACATTTCCTTATGATGATCCAGGCATTAGTCTATATGATGGTCGTGTTTTAAGTAGTAAGTCAGAGTCTCAGACATTCGAAACACCGCTACTTACAAAAATGATAACTCATCATCACAGTTAAACCTCAAGACAAAATAAGCTATGACAAGCAAATTATCTAAAAATTCAAAAGTCAACAACCCCCTACTAATAAGGTTACTACGAGACAAAGTTATAATAAGTCAGTAGTAGGGTTGGTTGACCCGACTTGAACCTGATAAAACTTATTGAGGTCGGGTTAAATCGAGTTAAATATGCTTGTCGGGTTGTTTTGACATGAACCACACGATAATGTTATTGGGTTCGGGTTAAATAAATAATGTTAGTGGGGTCACCGCGATAAGATCAAAGCAAAGTTTAATTTTTTATTTAGTAACTTTTAATAGTACAGTACCGTTTTATCATAGAATGCAAATTCGGTTAAACTTTATATTGTATGTTGTCTCTTAGTACTCAATGTTTACTTCATAATGGCAATACATAAGTATTAATCGAAGTGTTTCAGATTGTATTTGGTTCTTAACGATAAACATATTACAAGAAACATATCACAATTAACTAGCATTGTGTTCACACAATTTACTATTTTTAATCAAATGAAAAGTAAAAAGAAAGAAATCAAATTCACTACAAATTAAAAAGAGAATAAGATATTATAAAATTTAATAAAATTAGATACTAAAATAAATAAATAGATTAAAAAATATTTTAATTTAAAAATAGAAGTGAATTTTTTCTAGGTTGTTATTAAAGAGATTAATGGTTAAGATTATTCCGTTAGGTTTAGATTGAAAATGATCTAATAATTGAAATTTGTTCCTCTTTAATTTTAGCTTAGAGTTAGGTTTGGAATTAAGATAAGGATATACGTCTTTTATATATAATATAAATATATTATATATATCGATCAAAAATCGTGTATCAACTTCTTAACGAATCAACTTTAGAGTGTATAATTTTACACTAGAGCGACTTGCTAACTCTCATGTCCACAATCATTACACATGACGTAATGTTTTAGTTCATAATGTTTGATGAAATATTATTTTTTCCATTTTTGGTCATATGTTTTATCCATAATCTGCGACTTTATGATTTTTGACTTTGTAAGGCAGCATGTCTGGCATCAACTGGTAACCCGTATCATCTGCCCTGACAACACCCGACTCGAATACCACTTAAACTCGATAACCTAACTTTTTATCGGATCCGGTTGCAAGTGAGTTTTTAAAAACATAAAACCCGACTTAATCCGACTCAATAAGTCCCGATAATCTAATAACCTAATTCGATAACACCCCTATCCACAAGTAAATGTTGAGTGACACACATGTGCTACAAACAACAAAATTATAAAGACTAACAATTACAAAACTAAGAACGTTACTTAAAAGTTTCACACTCATATAAACATATAAAATAATAATAATAATAATAATAACATATAAACGTTACTTAAAAGTTTCACACACATGTTCTCTGTTTTGAAGCCCTGTTCAGCTTGCTCTAGGGTTTTTGATGGGGATATATTTGGGGATCATGCCGTATCGTGTGCTGGCATCGTTGGGATTAAGCATCGTCACAATTTGGTTCGTGATACTCTTGCTGACATATGTTACCGTTCAGGGATATCTGTCGGAAAGGAAGTTAATATTGGATTAGATGGTGGACCTGATAATGTCGTACGTCCGGCAGATATTTTGTTTTATTCCTGGGATGGAGGTAAAGATGTGTGTGTTGATCTGACTGGTTCTTCTCCTTTGACTCGTACGGGGATGAATGACTTTGTACCTGGCCGAGCTGTGATTGATGCTGCACAACGTAAACGATGCAAGTATTTGGCTAAGTGTGCAGCTCTCAGATATGGGTTTCTTCCTTTCTCCTTTTCTTATTTAGGGGAGTTACAGGAAGATGCAGTTGCGTTGCTGAAGCGGATTCAGAGATTTTCAAAGGCTCAAGACATTAGAGCGCGCGCTGCTGTACATATATTTCATAGAATAGGTTTTACCATTGCTAAAGGGGTGGGAGCACAGATAGTATCTCGACTCCCATCCAATTTGTTGTAAATCCCTTTTTGTTTCTAATAAAAGTGATGGTTTATAAATAATAATAATAATAATAATAATAATTTCTAATGGGGTGATGTTATTATTATTCATATAAAATAAAATAATAATAATAATTCGTTTTTTTCGCTTAGCGAATTATAGAAGGATGTCGCGGATTTACTGAAGCGGATTCGAAAGTTCTTTATAACTTAAGACATCGGAGCACGTGTTCATATTTCTTATAGGATTGGTTTTGCTATAACTAAAAGAGTGGGGGCTCAAATAGTATCTCAACTTCTCATTAATTTTTTGTAAAATCTTATTATTCAAATAAAGTAATGTCAGTTTGTCAGTATTTCTAGTGCCATTGCTCGGTGGAGGGATCCTGGGGAGAGGATTGGTTTGATTAGAGATCGTTTAGGTGGTCTTTCCTTTTCTTCGCGTAGGTACTTGAGGTCGAAAGATGCTATGGCGGCTAATATTTCTCAGTGCAAGCGTAAGTTGAGTGATGGTCACTTTTCAGCGGCTATTAAGGTCCTCACTTCTTCGGGTGTTGCCCCTGATTCTCCTGACACCCTGGGGGATTTGGAGGCTAAGCATCCCTTTGCCTCTCCTCCTGTTGTGCCTTCTTCTTCCTGTGGGGTAGACACGCTCTTTGTTCGCAAGGATCTTGTATTGAATCGGATTCGAAGTTTTCCCAAAGGTACTTCTTGTGGTCGAGACGGGCTTAGAGCTCAACATTTTTTAGATGTTTTGGGAGGAGCAGCTTCTGCTGTGGCTGATGATCTTTTGGTTTCTATCACTGGTGTGGTTAATCTGTTTCTTTCTGGTAAGTGCCCTAGTCTGCTTGGTGAGTTTATTGCCAGTGCCCCTTTGACTCCGCTTGTTAAGCCTGGAGGGGGTATTCGGCCTATTGCTATTGGTACTGTGTGGAGGAGGCTTGTCTCTAAGGTTGCATCTTCTTCTGTTGGGGAATCGATGACCTCTTATCTACATGATTTTCAGTTTGGTGTGGGGGTGCCAGGTGGGTGTGAAGCGGTTCTTCATTCTGTCAGCAGGTTTGTGGAGGAGAGAGGGGATGAGGCCGGACTTTCCATGCTTTTGGTGGATTTTCAGAATGCCTTTAATCTTGTTGACAGGAGCACCATTATTCATGAAGTTCGGCTGAGGTGTCCGGCTATCTCGCCTTGGGTGGAGTTTTGCTATTCTCGGCCAGCTCGGCTTTATTATGGGGATTCTATTCTTTGGTCTTCTCAGGGGGTTCAGCAGGGTGATCCATTGGGGCCCTTATTATTCTCTCTTGCTCTGCATCCACTTGTTCATGCTATTCATCAGGCGTGTGAGCTCTCCCTTCATGCATGGTACCTTGATGACGGCACTATTATTGGTGATACCCTTATGGTTGCTAAGGCTCTGGATATTATTAGGGTGGAGGGACCGGCTCGTGGGCTACATCTTAATGTTGATAAGTCTGAGCTTTTCTGGCCGGTGCAGGATCCTCGGGGGTTGGTTGATGGCCTTTTCCCTGCTTCTATTTCTCGTCCGAGGTCTGGTGTCAAGCTTCTTGGTGGTTCTATTAGTCGTGATTCAGGTTTTGCTGGTAATTTTGTTGCGCGTCGGGTTTCTAAGGCTATTTCTTTGTTAGAGGCTATTAGGGGACTTGATGACCCGCAATGTGAACTTCTTCTCCTTCGTTATTGTGCTGGTGTTTCTAAATTGGTGTATGCTTTGAGGACTTGCCCCCCTGGGTTTCTTGAGGGTGTTTTGTCACAGTTTGATCAGGCTTTACGCGCGTCTTTGGAGTTGATTGTTACGGGTTCAGGGCCTGGGTTTGGTGATTTGCAGTGGCGTCTTGCTACTCTTCCTATCAGTATTGGTGGCCTTGGGGTTTTATGTGCTGAGGATGTCAGGTGCTTTGCTTTTATTGCTTCTCGTTTACAGTCTGGTGATTTGCAGGATCGGATTTTGGCGAGGTCTGGGATTGTTTCGCCGGGCCCTATTTTTCAGTCTGCTCTTGATGCTTTCTCGACTTGTTGTGGTGTCAATTCTCTGTGTCACCACTAACTCTCCTGTCCCCCAGTTTATGAAGTCTTTGGCAAAGAGTTACTTTGGTTTCATTGATGGTTGTTTGACGTCGCGTTTTGGGTTGAGTCGTCGTCAGGAGGCACTTCTCAGCTGTGTGCGTGCTCCTCATGCACAAGATTACCTCTTCACTATTCCGATTGATGGGCTGGGTCAGCGGATGAACCCGAGACAGTTTCGTGTGGTATTGTGCTATCGTTTGTCGATTCCTTTATTTCCTGATGGTTCTTTGTGCTCGGGTTGTCATGTACATCGGATGGATCTGTGGGGTGATCATGCTGTTCATTGCGCTAGTGATTTGGGGGTTAAGTTTCGGCACAATCTTGTTCGTGATGTGTTGTTTGATATTTGTTCTAAGGTGGGTGTGTCGGTGAGGAAAGAAGCCGATATGGGCTTTGTTTCTGATGGTGGGCGTGATCTTCGGCCAGCAGATTTATTACTACACAATTGGTCCCAGGGCAAAGATGCGTGTTTAGATGTTACAGGGGTTTCTCCGTTTGCAGGGACGGGGTTGGATTCGTGGGTTCCTGGGAGTGCTTTGCGGTCGGCTGTTCAGAAGAAGAAGAGGAAGTATTCTTCTATTTGTGCTGAGCATGGTTACTCGTTTATTCCATTCGCCTTCTCGACCTTTGGGGAGTTTGAGGAGGAGGCGATGGATACTCTCTCGCGTCTTAAGCGGTTAGCTGGTTGTCATTCTAATGACGCGAGGAGTGGCGGTTTTTTGATGTCTAGGCTTAGTTTTTGTATTCAAAAAGGGGTGGGCGCGCAGCTTGTTTCGCGGCTCCCTTCCAATTTTGTGTGATTAATAAAATTGAGATTTTCATAAAAAAAAAAAAAAAAAAAAAAAAAAAAAAAAAAAAAAAAATAATAATAATAATAATAATAATAATAATAATAATAATAAAATTGGATTAGATGGAGGACCTGATAAGGCTTTACGTCCGGCAGATATTTTGCTTTATTTTTGGGAGGGGGGTAAAGATGTGTGCGTTGATATGACTGGTTCTTCTCCTTTGACACGTACGGGGATGGATGACTTTGTTCCTGGCCGAGCTGTGATTGATGCTGCACAACGTAAACGATGCAAGTATTTGGCTAAGTGTGCAGCTCTCGGATATGGGTTTCTTTCTTTCTCCTTTTCTTCTTTAGGGGAGTTACAGGAGGATGGAGTTGCGTTGCTGAAGCGGATCCAGAGATTTTCTAAGGCTCAAGACATTAGAGCGCGCGCTGCTGTACATATTTTCCATAGAATAGGTTTTACCATTGCTAAAGGGGTGGGAGCGCAGTAGTATCTCGACTCCCATCCAATTTGTTGTAAATCCTTTTTTGTTTCTAATAAAGTGATGGTTTTAAAAAAGCAAAATAATAATAATAATAATAATAATAATAATAATAAAGAGTAAGCAAAGACTTATAATAATAATAATCATAATAATAATAATAAGCAAAACTGATGAGACTGCAATTATACATAGTCTCATCGTCCAAATCGGGCTTAAAATGCTTAAAAATATCATAAAATACCCCAAAATATGCTTGTGTTTGTTCATTGTGTATTTTAGGTATGAATATTGAGAAAATGACAAAAGATCACAAGAATCATGCAAAAACGAACACGGGAAACGAAGTCGCACAAAGAACCGGACCCGAGCAATGATTTTTCAAAGAAGTCCTTGAAGTTTTGAAGGTTGGCAAGAATGGTCCCTCATCTTTTGAAGACTTGTCATAATATACCCTTGTAAATCTCACATATAACATTAGGGTCCCAAATATTTTAAGAAATATCATTTATAGCCCTTGAAGAATGTCTTGATTACACAATTAGTCCCTAATCTAAAGTTTATAAGATGGGAAGGACTAATTTGTCATTTGATGAAAGATGATAACAAAGGAAGTGAAAAGAAATGCTGGAAAACTTGATATGCCTATATTTTGGAACATGGAGGGGCTGTTTTGACAAAACCTAAACCCAAACCCCACCAGCCCCCGTTTATTATTAATATAAACGTTTTAAAAAATGTTTTATTAATCTAAACCTGCCTAACACACCCTTCAAACCCACAATAGATCAAACGTTTTACCTTTAACCCTAAATCCCTTCACCAGATTTAATCAACCTAACACCTAAATTAAAACCCAATTAACTTTAGGGTTTTTAATTCTCACCTATCAAGGAACATGCCCACATGCCCAAAACAGCTCCAGCTCACCCAATGGTCCCCTCCCATTACCATCAAGTCACGGGTTAGAACACTTTCTCCAAAAAGAAGACTAAATCAAGGGCCAAGATTTGAAGACGTGATGAACACAAGAAACCAATGGTTTTGATCAACTTTAGACAGCTGGAACATCACATAGCTTGAAGAATCATCCAAAACCTAATTCAAATTCATGGCATATTCTCAGAATATCCAAGGGGCAGAAGTGGAATTTCAAGGCAGCTAGGGTTTATGTAGTTCATCTTCACATGTAGTATATATATGATATGTATTAGCAGCTAGAGTTCTTGTTCCAGTTTTTCATTTTTCATAATTTTGTATTTTGATACAAATTTTATGAATGATAATTGAGTTCCATTTAATTTACGTTGCAATTTAAATTTTCTGCACACTTTAATTTTCAGTCATTTTTAGTTTTAAAGATTTGATTTAAGCTTAATGTTTGAGTTTCAAAAGTCTGTGAAAGAAGGTTTTCAAGAAAGAAAAAAAAATCAGATTGTTGATATTTGTTGTTACTGTTAACGTTTGTTGATCTTAGCAGGTTTTGGAAGCTTGCGCTTGTTTCGCTAGCACATAAGCTCGACCATTCCAAGGTGTGGATGTACACCTTGGAGGTTTGTTTTATCTCCCTTTTTCATTTTTACCTCTTGTTATGAATTGTGTATGTGTTATGTGTTAGAATTTGGTGAAATCTCTGAGTTAGTATGCTATTTGAGTGATACTTGTTCTTTATCAGTAAAGATTGTGACCCTTTTGTGGTGTTTCGCGCCGCCTCGTTTTCTCCGCTCGCTTGTGCGTATTTTGAAAGTGACGATTAATTAGGGGTTTGCCAACTCAAGTATTATTAATCTATTTTTGTGAGTTTTAATTATTGAACCTCGAAACGTTTTGGCGTTCCGCCAACGTTTCAAAGTCGACGAGGGTTTTTACTTCACGTAATTACCTTCATTCTTCTTGGATTCATTAATCGAGACCTTTGATTAGTGGATAGTTTTTGTAGATTAATTTCTACGTAATACACAAAAATTCCAAAAAAATTAAAAAAAGCAAAAACACAAAAAGATTCTTCGATTTTCCCCTCTATTTTCATAATTCTTTTTCTCAACCCCTCTAAATTTTAATTCTTCATGGATTTTCATTGCCTAGGTTGTGGGAGACGAAAGTATGGTTCCGTGACTTGTCCATGGTGTGTATGCGAAAGGTGCGGAGATCATATCGACTATGTAGATTTTAGATCTTGTCCCTCATGTAATCCGACCAATTGTTTGTATACTTCTAATGAGGAACGTCACCTCCATTGCCTATATTGTGGAAGCCCTTCCCATTGGCATTATGAGTGTCCAATTCAATACCCAAATCGTCACAATCATGAGCCAAATCTGAATTTCGTTGACCAATCTTCGCAATACCGACCGTCGTGCGAGAATTGTGGAAACGAACCTCACTATGGGTACGATTGTCAACCGATGAACCAAAATACGTCTTCCGACAACCAATTTTCCGGTTTTGATGAATCACACGACATAGGGTACAATTACGACAATGGGGATGGTTACCAATACAACGAACCAGATTTTTCTCAAAATCCGTGTTGCGACAATTGTGGGGGGCCTCACGATACTTTTTCTTGCCAACCGATGGATTATGATGAACCCAATTCATACGATAATTCCGTTTTTGATAATTTTGAGGCCCCACCATACAAACTCGATCCTCAAAATTCCCATGAGCCCGATCCATGTTACGATTCCAATTTTGACCAATCATCTCCACAACATATTTTCGATGATGATCTCGGTTCTAGCCGCATCGACAAGTGTTGTAGTCGCATCGACGTAAGTTCTAATCGTTTCAGTGAACGACTTGAGACGCTCTTTCAACTAATTATGGAAAGAAATAATAACCCAATTGTTGAAGAGGTTGAGAAGAGCATCGAAGATAAAAAAACGAGGGTGTCAACGGACGAGGTTTTTGAAAATGTTTTCGAAAATAAACAACAAGAAAAACTCGTAGCACGTGTTGGAACGATGAATGTTAAACCTTTGGAACCTAATTTTTCTAATGAAGTTAAAATTATCAAAGATTTTCGAAATCAAAATACACAAGATTTTGACGAAGATAGTCCGTTAAGTGATTTTGAAAAAGAAGAAATTGATAAGGTTTTAAGGAGAATCATTGACCCCTCGATTTTTGAAGAGTATCAAAATTTAATTCCGGAGGGACGCGTTACTACTATTTCTACGTCTTTTGAGAACCCGCATTTGATCCCTCCGAAGGACCAATTTGAAACCATCAAGGCTACAACGTCTCGTGACGAGCCTTTTATTCCTAATCCCGCACCGTGTGAGATTATGGATTTATCATGTGAGAAGTCCGCCGATGGCCTTGCTCACATTGATACATTTTTTGACGCCGATGTCGAAACTACTAAGGCAAAATCTTCAAATGAAGAGCCTTTTACTCCTATACCCACTACGGAAACCGATGCCTCTGTAAGTATGGGGGAGACGAATCTTAGCACTAATCCTAGTGTCGAGATCCCTATTCCAATCCAAAGTGAGCCTACGGTTTTCTCCGAAGATGAGGTAAGTGATTTTGCTCTCGATGAATTTTTCCACGAAGATTCTAGCGAGGCAAATCACAATAGTGAGTGTGATTCTATATCACGTGATGATGTCTCTCCCATTGACACTTCGGGGAGAGAATCAACGACTTCTTCGAACCCTCTTTTCAATGACGATGATTTTTCCGCTAGTGATGATGAGTCACTAATCGACGAGGACGTTCAAAATACCGATTTTAAAATCTTTTCGAACCCTTTATTTGAATTTGATGACGTGTTCATTTTTGGTGACGTAAATCCTCTCTTTGATGAGACGTTCGAGGACTTCGAGAGTGAGGATTCTAAGGATCCTAAACTCGATGAGCCGGATTTGCTAGTCACCCACCCAAAGTCTCATACGGTTGAGACTTCTCTTTCTACTTGTGATGTTTCCATTCTCGAGGAGTTCACCGATGGACCGCCTCTCGATGAGAATGAGGATTTTAATGAGGCTTTTGCCTTCGATCCGGGGGGAAATTTTGAAACTCCTATTATTGGCAATTCTTTTTCTATTTCACCTTTGTTTCAAAGTGAACCTACCCACCCCCTCGGATATGATGAATTTACCTACGTCATAAGGAGTTTTCTTCCTTACAAGACGTATCCTCCGGCTTTGCGTGTTTTATTTTCAACAAAATGTGAGGATACGATCTTCGATCCCGGTATAAAGGCTTTGCCTTTATTCACGGTTGCTTTTGGGCCTTGTTTATCATGTAAGCCCCACTAAAAATTGACCATACCAAGATAATCCCTAAATGATCACTTTTATGGGGATTCGAGTCGAGCTTTTGACTCGGTTATCAAAAACAAGGTGCCTCGTGGGGGATTCTCATACTTATCCTTGTAAATATTATTGTTTTTAATTAATCCTAATGTGAGGGGATTTGTGCCCTTCCTACCTTTGTTCCGTGGTTGTTTGTGATTGTGATTCATTAGGTACATCGTCACCATTGAAGCCTCTCGTGTTCGTTTTACTCGAGCTTCGATCGTTGCTTTGAAGAATTTCTCGATATCCATGATATATCCTTTGATGTTCTAACCTTAGGTTTATAGCACACTTCATAAACGGCTTTAAATTTAACGGTTACACCCTTTCCATGCTAGATTAAGCATTCGACTTCGTCTCTAGTATGGGGGTGTTTACACCCTTAGACTCGAAACATTGAGGACAATGTTTAGTTTTAGTATGGGGGGGTGAGTAGATACTTCACCTTGCCTACGTCAACACGCAATCCAATATTCATCTTTTTGTTATCGTTTTTATGCAAAATAAGGCTAAAAATGGCCAAATTTTAAATTTTTTCTAGTTTTTCATAAGTGTTTAAGACACGAATGTAGGTTTTCCGATGGTGAGAATAAGAGTAATTTTTGACTCGACCGTGCGTGTTGAGCACTTAGCTTCGATTCCTTAACTTTTAGGCTAAGTCTCTTAAATGAGGACGAGAAATGATAGAGTTATTTATAAGTCTCGTAATCGTCACGATCTTATGTGTAGTAATTATTAGCTTATTCTCCCAACGCTTTTGCATAATAAATTGTTAATAAATATTGATTTGGCGGTTTAGTCACTATTGTTAGTTTCTAATTTGTTTTAGTAGCTTCCATGTAATTAAATTGGGAAAACATTAAGGTATCGCCAGCGTCACGGTTTTGAAGTATTGGCACCCAAATAATCAAAAGCTTCACCTAATAATAAGATTTCAAGTGCTCACCTAAATTAAGCAAAAATTTGAAGCTCACAAGGCCGAAAAATCTATGCCAAAATTGAAAGTGAATCAAGCCTTAATCTTCGAAGCTTTAAAGATCCAAAATTCGCTTTAGCGTGAGGATATACGTCTTTGGCTAATAAAACCACCGATGAGGCGGATAATAAAAGGCAAGGCAAGACCGAAGTCATAATAAAAGCTTCATGGCGAAGTTGAATAAAAGATGGAGGTAAACCAAAGATAATAAGGCCCTTCTGTTAGGGGGCGTATAAAAGTCTTGGTAATAAGTCTCATGTTCAAAACCGTTATAAAACCGTGTTTATCGATCCTTCTTGTTGACTTAATTTTTTGACATCGTTATCTATTAGGGTGAATTATTAATTCAATGATTTTGGTTACACCGTTAAGACTCTATTTTTAGACTTAATCTCTATTCACGCATAAGTCAATGATGTATCCTCGTGATCATTAAGACAAAAATAAAATATAAGAGATACCAAGTAGGAATAAGGGAGTTTAGGTTCGTAATTAACACTCATGAGATATGATCGTGTTGCTAACTTATAATAACAATGATCTCGTTACACGCTTAGCATGGAATCGAGTGAAAATTGAGGATGACGAACTTATCTCTTTGAGGCATTCACGTGTTCTTATTCTTTGACCCTAAAAGTCACTTTATCGTGATGAAAACAATACATTATGTCTAAAACGCGTATAGAAGGTTATTTAAGTTTACGTTTTAAATAAATGTCATCATAAAAAGAATTTTGGAGGTGCTAAGATACTTAATTCTAGCATTGCGTGAAGGAACGGCAATGGTTTAGTATGGGGGAGTGATGAGACTGCAATTATACATAGTCTCATCGTCCAAATCGGGCTTAAAATGCTTAAAAATATCATAAAATACCCCAAAATATGCTTGTGTTTGTTCATTGTGTATTTTAGGTATGAATATTGAGAAAATGACAAAAGATCACAAGAATCATGCAAAAACGAACACGGGAAACGAAGTCGCACAAAGAACCAGACCCGAGCAATGATTTTTCAAAGAAGTCCTTGAAGTTTTGAAGGTTGGCAAGAATGGTCCCTCATCTTTTGAAGACTTGTCATAATATACCCTTGTAAATCTCACATATTACATTAGGGTCCCAAATATTTTAAGAAATATCATTTATAGCCCTTGAAGAATGTATTGATTACACAATTAGTCCCTAATCTAAAGTTTATAAGATGGGAAGGACTAATTTGTCATTTGATGAAAGATGATAACAAAGGAAGTGAAAAGAAATGCTGGAAAACTTGATATGCCTATATTTTGGAACATGGAGGGGCTGTTTTGACAAAACCTAAACCCAGACCCCACCAGCCCCCGTTTATTATTAATATAAACGTTTTAAAAAATGTTTTATTAATCTAAACCTGCCTAACACACCCTTCAAACCCACAATAGATCAAACGTTTTACCTTTAACCCTAAATCCCTTCACCAGATTTAATCAACCTAACACCTAAATTAAAACCCAATTAACTTTAGGGTTTTTAATTCTCACCTATCAAGGAACATGCCCACATGCCCAAAACAGCTCCAGCTCACCCAATGGTCCCCTCCCATTACCATCAAGTCACGGGTTAGAACACTTTCTCCAAAAAGAAGACTAAATCAAGGGCCAAGATTTGAAGACGTGATGAACACAAGAAACCAATGGTTTTGATCAACTTTAGACAGCTGGAACATCACATAGCTTGAAGAATCATCCAAAACCTAATTCAAATTCATGGCATATTCTCAGAATATCCAAGGGGCAGAAGTGGAATTTCAAGGCAGCTAGGGTTTATGTAGTTCATCTTCACATGTAGTATATATATGATATGTATTAGCAGCTAGAGTTCTTGTTCCAATTTTTCATTTTTCATAATTTTGTAATTTGATACAAATTTTATGAATGATAATTGAGTTCCATTTAATTTACGTTGCAATTTAAATTTTCTGCACACTTTAATTTTCAGTCATTTTTATTTTTAAAGATTTGATTTAAGCTTAATGTTTGAGTTTCAAAAGTCTGTGAAAGAAGGTTTTCAAGAAAGAAAAAAAAATCAGATTGTTGATATTTGTTGTTACTGTTAACGTTTGTTGATCTTAGCAGGTTTTGGAAGCTTGTGCTTGTTTCGCTAGCACATAAGCTCGACCATTCCAAGGTGTGGATGTACACCTTGGAGGTTTGTTTTATCTCCCTTTTTCATTTTTACCTCTTGTTATGAATTGTGTATGTGTTATGTGTTAGAATTTGGTGAAATCTCTGAGTTAGTATGCTATTTGAGTGATACTTGTTCTTTATCAGTAAAGATTGTGACCCTTTTGTGGTGTTTTAAACAAAATCTTTGTTAAAAACCATATTCTGGCCAATAAGAGGTGTTTGGGACAGTTGGGGTGTTGGTTAAGACATTGACCTACAAACATCAACTTAGCTCTGCACCAATCTAAATAGTCTCAGGATGGTATTTGGCCATTAGTTCTGTGTAAAATGGATTTTGTTTCGCAGGCCCATTGAAAATCTGCTATTGTGTAGTTGAGTTTTAAGATTGATTGTAGGAACCATAGTGTGTGTCTAGTTTGAATGAGATTTGAGGTGGATAGGAACCATGTGCTCATCAAGTTTGTGTATTTGTATTAATGCCACCAGAACCATCAGCTAGTACTTAGGAGTGATTTTGGAAGATTGGGGTTTTGTCAATTGAGTAACTGCGAGAATTAGGTATTGTTTTAATCTGTTCATTGGTAAATCTCTATTTCAGTGCTTAATGGCTGCTTAACAGCCCTTCAACTCTCATCAAAAAGTAGTTTCGGTGTTTTAGTATAAAAATCTCGTTTACCAACTATTGAAATTTGCTAAGTTTAATAATAAATCTGTCAAAAGATTAACCGAGGCCTGTGATTTTGTTTTAATGGATTGAGGTGTAGTTGAGGTTTGCTAGCTATTAGTGGAAGTTTGGTCTCCCTCATTGCTAGATAAGAAAGGTTTTAGTTCGCTAAGATGCCAACTTATTGCCAAGTGCTCCAGAAACTCCATCTTTTTTTTTCTGTCTACAAAATATCAGTAGGTAACTTGGGGATGGTATTGATAGAATTTTTTTATGAATGTTAGTAAGGAAGTTAGCTCAGGGTTACTATAGGATAGATTAGGGTAATATTTTTTTTTATTAGTCTAGATTAGTAGTTTTAAGGCCTTAAGCCACTGCTTGAAGCGAAAAGGGGGCGTATGCCCACTGGTTGCGTACGTTCATTGTTGGAGTTTTTTTTAGGCTACTAAATTTGGTTGGGTAGATTTGTGTTTATTACTTGTGCATTTGCATCCACCAAATCCCACATCAACAGCTTATGGGGTGCCTTACAAAGGGTGACCTGCTTGTTGCTTAATTGTGCAAAATTTGCTGTCAAAAAAAAAAGTTTAGGCTGTCAAAATTCGAATTGAAAAAAAAAAGAAAAAACTGTCAGCTTATATCAAAGAAGCTGTGAATTATTGTTGTGGACAACAGACAATAAAAAGAATACAGAAAGTGGCAGGCAGAGGGTTTCTAACCCCAGACCTGAGATAACTAAGAGACGCAGAAACCCATACTCCAACCATCTGCTCTCTTGGGCTTATCTTGTATTCATTTCCCTTTATTTTTCCTTTATACATTTTTGTATCTCAAATATTCAGCTTATAAGATGGTAAAAGAAAAAAAAAGGCTAGAAAGCAGCCTCTGTATGGATTGTACACGCGACCTTCTGCTCAGCAGCCCAACACACCAACCAACTGTGCTAAGTTATTTTTTGTTTAGAATTCCCTTTATTTACCTTTTATTAGCTTTTCATTTTCGTCTTATTTTATATATTCAGCCCTATAGCTTAATTCTCAGCTTATTTTCGTTGCTTTTATTTTTCCTATTCTTAAAATAGTATTTTAGACTTTAGGTAATTTTTTTTAAATTTTAGAAAAATCATTTATTATTTTTAAATCATTTAGTTAGTTTAATTCGTATTTAATTCATAATAAAAAATTTAAAAGTAAAAAAAATATAATTATTTTTTTTACAAAATTTCTTTTGTCATTTAGGACGTAGGAAAAATAAATTTAATTTTGTAGAGTTTAAATTTCATAATTTTCTTTTTTTTATTTCATTTTCTAGGATTATTTTAGTTTTAAATTTGAGAAAAGTCATAAAAAAATAGTTAAATTAAGTTTTCATTTTAAAAGAAAAATATTTTTTTTAGTTTTTAAATAATACACTTTAGGTTTTTAAATAAAAAAGGTTTGAATTTTGTCTTTTTCTTTGCTAGTTCTATTTTTTAGATTTTTTATTTAACTTTAAAAATTAATATAAATTAATTAAATAGTTTTCAAATTTTTTTGGTTTGTGTATTTTTCTTAGTTATGATTTTTAGAACATTTTAGTGATTTTTAATTAATTTTTAGGTTAAATTTTTCGTTAGGTCGCATTTTTACGTTCGTACGTTCGCGCGTTTTCGTCCGTTTTGAGCGTAGTCCAATCTTGTTTTTTTTTCTTTCCTTCTTTCCAAAAGCATAATCACTCGAATAAATAACATATTATATTGTTGGCTAAACACCATTCCTCCTCGAGAACGAACTCGATTGTCGGTATTTACGTTTTTCACAAAACGTGATACTTAATACTTACCGCGACTTTAGTGTTTGCTTGATTTTTCCTAAAGGTAAGTAAACGACTAAAAACCACAACATCAAAATGGCGCCGCTGCCGGGGAGGTGTGTTTAGCCATATTTATTTATCGTGTTGATTTGAGTGTTTACGTTCTTATCGTAAATACTTCTTTTTATTTTTCTATACTATTAGCCATACAAATAAATAGTGTTAAATAGAAATCTATTAACACAAAATCGTTTTCTCGTTTTTATTGTGCATAATATATTGTAGTTACGTAGAACAATTAACACACAATAATTATCCAAATACGCGAGAAATCGCACCTCAATAGTTGAGCGTTCCGGTCACTATTGTTGTATCGAATTCAAACGAAAGTCAAAGGCAAAATAGATAAATACTCTTAATTGGTTTAATCTCGATAAATACAAACTATAAGGTGGCTATAAGGCGGTTGTATTTCACGACCTAAGGAAAAAGGCTCTTAAGTGCTTCGCGCCGCCTCGTTTTCTCCGCTCGCTTGTGCGTATTTTGAAAGTGACGATTAATTAGGGGTTTGCCAACTCAAGTATTATTAATCTATTTTTGTGAGTTTTAATTATTGAACCTCGAAACGTTTTGGCGTTCCGCCAACGTTTCAAAGTCGACGAGGGTTTTTACTTCACGTAATTACCTTCATTCTTCTTGGATTCATTAATCGAGACCTTTGATTAGTGGATAGTTTTTGTAGATTAATTTCTACGTAATACACAAAAATTCCAAAAAAATTAAAAAAAGCAAAAACACAAAAAGATTCTTCGATTTTCCCCTCTATTTTCATAATTCTTTTTCTCAACCCCTCTAAATTTTAATTCTTCATGGATTTTCATTGCCTAGGTTGTGGGAGACGAAAGTATGGTTCCGTGACTTGTCCATGGTGTGTATGCGAAAGGTGCGGAGATCATATCGACTATGTAGATTTTAGATCTTGTCCCTCATGTAATCCGACCAATTGTTTGTATACTTCTAATGAGGAACGTCACCTCCATTGCCTATATTGTGGAAGCCCTTCCCATTGGCATTATGAGTGTCCAATTCAATACCCAAATCGTCACAATCATGAGCCAAATCCGAATTTCGTTGACCAATCTTCGCAATACCGACCGTCGTGCGAGAATTGTGGAAACGAACCTCACTATGGGTACGATTGTCAACCGATGAACCAAAATACGTCTTTCGACAACCAATTTTCCGGTTTTGATGAATCACACGACATAGGGTACAATTACGACAATGGGGATGTTTACCAATACAACGAACCAGATTTTTCTCAAAATCCGTGTTGCGACAATTGTGGGGGGCCTCACGATACTTTTTCTTGCCAACCGATGGATTATGATGAACCCAATTCATACGATAATTCCGTTTTTGATAATTTTGAGGCCCCACCATACAATCTCGATCCTCAAAATTCCCATGAGCCCGATCCATGTTACGATTCCAATTTTGACCAATCATCTCCACAACATATTTTCGATGATGATCTCGGTTCTAGCCGCATCGACAAGTGTTGTAGTCGCATCGACGTAAGTTCTAATCGTTTCAGTGAACGACTTGAGACGCTCTTTAAACTAATTATGGAAAGAAATAATAACCCAATTGTTGAAGAGGTTGAGAAGAGCATCGAAGATAAAAAAACGAGGGTGTCAACGAACAAGGTTTTTGAAAATGTTTTCGAAAATAAACAACAAGAAAAACTCGTAGCACGTGTTGGAACGATGAATGTTAAACCTTTGGAACCTAATTTTTCTAATGAAGTTAAAATTATCAAAGATTTTCGAAATCAAAATACACAAGATTTTGACGAAGATAGTCCGTTAAGTGATTTTGAAAAAGAAGAAATTGATAAGGTTTTAAGGAGAATCATTGACCCCTCGATTTTTGAAGAGTATCAAAATTTAATTCCGGAGGGACGCGTTACTACTATTTCTACGTCTTTTGAGAACCCACATTTGATCCCTCCGAAGGACCAATTTGAAACCATCAAGGCTACAACGTCTCGTGACGAGCCTTTTATTCCTAATCCCGCACCGTGTGAGATTATGGATTTATCATGTGAGAAGTCCGCCGATGGCCTTGCTCACATTGATACATTTTTTGACGCCGATGTCGAAACTACTAAGGCAAAATCTTCAAATGAAGAGCCTTTTACTCCTATACCCACTACGGAAACCGATGCCTCTGTAAGTATGGGGGAGACGAATCTTAGCACTAATCCTAGTGTCGAGATCCCTATTCCAATCCAAAGTGAGCCTACGGTTTTCTCCGAAGATGAGGTAAGTGATTTTGCTCTCGATGAATTTTTCCACGAAGATTCTAGCGAGGCAAATCACAATAGTGAGTGTGATTCTATATCACGTGATGATGTCTCTCCCATTGACACTTCGGGGAGAGAATCAACGACTTCTTCGAACCCTCTTTTCAATGACGATGATTTTTCCGCTAGTGATGACGAGTCACTAATCGACGAGGACGTTCAAAATACCGATTTTAAAATCTTTTCGAACCCTTTATTCGAATTTGATGACGTGTTCATTTTGGGTGACGTAAATCCTCTCTTTGATGAGACGTTCGAGGACTTCGAGAGTGAGGATTCTAAGGATCCTAAACTCGATGAGCCGGATTTGCTAGTCACCCACCCAAAGTCTCATACGGTTGAGACTCCTCTTTCTACTTGTGATGTTTCCATTCTCGAGGAGTTCACCGATGGACCGCCTCTCGATGAGAATGAGGATTTTAATGAGGCTTTTGCCTTCGATCCGGGGGGAAATTTTGAAACTCCTATTATTGGCAATTCTTTTTCAATTTCACCTTTGTTTCAAAGTGAACCTACCCACCCCCTCGGATATGATCAATTTACCTACGTCATAAGGAGTTTTCTTCCTAACAAGACGTATCCTCCGGCTTTGCGTGTTTTATTTTCAACAAAATGTGAGGATACGATCTTCGATCCCGGTATAAAGGCTTTGCCTTTATTCACGGTTTCTTTTGGGCCTTGTTTATCATGTAAGCCCCACTAAAAATTGACCATACCAAGATAATCCCTAAATGATCACATTTATGGGGATTCGAGTCGAGCTTTTGACTCGGTTATCAAAAACAAGGTGCCTCGTGGGGGATTCTCATGCTTATCCTTGTAAATATTATTGTTTTTAATTAATCCTAATGTGAGGGGATTTGTGCCCTTCCTACCTTTGTTCCGTGGTTGTTTGTGATTGTGATTCATTAGGTACATCACCACCATTGAAGCCTCTCGTGTTCGTTTTACTCGAGCTTCGATCGTGGCTTTGAAGAATTTCTCGATATCCATGATATATCCTTTGATGTTCTAACCTTAGGTTTATAGCACACTTCATAAACGACTTTAAATTTAACGGTTACACCCTTTCCATGCTAGATTAAGCATTCGACTTCGTCTCTAGTATGGGGGTGTTTACACCCCTAGACTCGAAACATTGAGGACAATGTTTAGTTTTAGTATGGGGGGTGAGTAGATACTTCACCTTGCCTACGTCAACACGCAATCCAATATTCATCTTTTTGTTATCGTTTTTATGCAAAATAAGGCTAAAAATGGCCAAATTTTAATTTTTTTCTAGTTTTTCATAAGTGTTTAAGACACGAATGTAGGTTTTCCGATGGTGAGAATAGGAGTAATTTTTGACTCGACCGTGCGTGTTGAGCACTTAGCTTCGATTCCTTAACTTTTAGGCTAAGTCTCTTAAATGAGGACGAGAAATGATAGAGTTATTTATAAGTCTCGTAATCGTCACGATCTTATGTGTAGTAATTATTAGCTTATTCTCCCAACGCTTTTGCATAATAAATTGTTAATAAATATTGATTTGGCGGTTTAGTCACTATTGTTGGTTTCTAATTTGTTTTAGTAGCTTCCATGTAATTAAATTGGGAAAACATTAAGGTATCGCCAGCATCACGGTTTTGAAGTATTGGCACCCGAATCATCAAAAGCTTCACCTAATAATAAGATTTCAAGTGCTCACCTAAATTAAGCAAAAATTTGAAGCTCACAAGGCCGAAAAATCTATGCCAAAATTGAAAGTGAATCAAGCCTTAATCTTCGAAGCTTTAAAGATCCAAAATTCGCTTTAGCGTGAGGATATACGTCTTTGGCTAATAAAACCACCGATGAGGCGGATAATAAAAGGCAAGGCAAGACCGAAGTCATAATAAAAGCTTCATGGCGAAGTTGAATAAAAGATGGAGGTAAACCAAAGATAATAAGGCCCTTCCGTTAGGGGGCGTATAAAAGTCTTGGTAATAAGTCTCATGTTCAAAACCGTTATAAAACCGTGTTTATCGATCCTTCTTGTTGACTTAATTTTTTGACATCGTTGTCTATTAGGGTGAATTATTAATTCAATGATTTTGGTTACACCGTTAAGACTCTATTTTTAGACTTAATCTCTATTCACGCATAAGTCAATGATGTATCCTCGTGATCATTAAGACAAAAATAAAATATAAGAGATACCAAGTAGGAATAAGGGAGTTTAGGTTCGTAATTAACACTCATGAGATATGATCGTGTTGCCAACTTATAATAACAATGATCTCGTTACACGCTTAGCATGGAATCGAGTGAAAATCGAGGATGACGAACTTATCTCTTTGAGGCATTCACGTGTTCTTATTCTTTGACCCTAAAAGTCACTTTATCGTGATGAAAACAATACATTATGTCTAAAACGCGTGTAGAAGGTTATTTAAGTTTATGTTTTAAATAAATGTCATCATAAAAAGAATTTTGGAGGTGCTAAGATACTTAATTCTAGCATTGCGTGAGGGCACGACAATGGTTTAGTATGGTGGAGTGATGAGACTGCAATTATACATAGTCTCATCGTCCAAATCGGGCTTAAAATGCTTAAAAATATCATAAAATACCCCAAAATATGCTTGTGTTTGTTCATTGTGTATTTTAGGTATGAATATTGAGAAAATGACAAAAGATCACAAGAATCATGCAAAAACGAACACGGGAAACGAAGTCGCACAAAGAACCGGACCCGAGCAATGATTTTTCAAAGAAGTCCTTGAAGTTTTGAAGGTTGGCAAGAATGGTCCCTCATCTTTTGAAGACTTGTCATAATATACCCTTGTAAATCTCACATATTACATTAGGGTCCCAAATATTTTAAGAAATATCATTTATAGCCCTTGAAGAATGTCTTGATTACACAATTAGTCCCTAATCTAAAGTTTATAAGATGGGAAGGACTAATTTGTCATTTGATGAAAGATGATAACAAAGGAAGTGAAAAGAAATGCTGGAAAACTTGATATGCCTATATTTTGGAACATGGAGGGGCTGTTTTGACAAAACCTAAACCCAAACCCCACCAGCCCCCGTTTATTATTAATATAAACGTTTTAAAAAATGTTTTATTAATCTAAACCTGCCTAGCACACCCTTCAAACCCACAATAGATCAAACGTTTTACCTTTAACCCTAAATCCCTTCACCAGATTTAATCAACCTAACACCTAAATTAAAACCCAATTAACTTTAGGGTTTTTAATTCTCACCTATCAAGGAACATGCCCACATGCCCAAAACAGCTCTAGCTCACCCAATGGTCCCCTCCCATTACCATCAAGTCACGGGTTAGAACACTTTCTCCAAAAAGAAGACTAAATCAAGGGCCAAGATTTGAAGACGTGATGAACACAAGAAACCAATGGTTTTGATCAACTTTAGACAGCTGGAACATCACATAGCTTGAAGAATCATCCAAAACCTAATTCAAATTCATGGCATATTCTCAGAATATCCAAGGGGCAGAAGTGGAATTTCAAGGCAGCTAGGGTTTATGTAGTTCATCTTCACATGTAGTATATATATGATATGTATTAGCAGCTAGAGTTCTTGTTCCAATTTTTCATTTTTCATAATTTTGTAATTTGATACAAATTTTATGAATGATAATTGAGTTCCATTTAATTTACGTTGCAATTTAAATTTTCTGCACACTTTAATTTTCAGTCATTTTTATTTTTAAAGATTTGATTTAAGCTTAATGTTTGAGTTTCAAAAGTCTGTGAAAGAAGGTTTTCAAGAAAGAAAAAAAAATCAGATTGTTGATATTTGTTGTTACTGTTAACGTTTGTTGATCTTAGCAGGTTTTGGAAGCTTGTGCTAGTTTCGCTAGCACATAAGCTCGACCATTCCAAGGTGTGGATGTACACCTTGGAGGTTTGTTTTATCTCCCTTTTTCATTTTTACCTCTTGTTATAAATTGTGTATGTGTTATGTGTTAGAATTTGGTGAAATCTCTGAGTTAGTATGCTATTTGAGTGATACTTGTTCTTTATCAGTAAAGATTGTGACCCTTTTGTGGCGTTTTAAACAAAATCTTTGTTAAAAACCATATTCTGGCCAATAAGAGGTGTTTGGGACAGTTGGGGTGTTGGTTAAGACATTGACCTACAAACATCAACTTAGCTCTGCACCAATCTAAATAGTCTCAGGATGGTATTTGGCCATTAGTTCTGTGTAAAATGGATTTTGTTTCGCAGGCCCATTGAAAATCTGCTATTGTGTAGTTGAGTTTTAAGATTGATTGTAGGAACCATAGTGTGTGTCTAGTTTGAATGAGATTTGAGGTGGATAGGAACCATGTGCTCATCAAGTTTGTGTATTTGTATTAATGCCACCAGAACCATCAGCTAGTACTTAGGAGTGATTTTGGAAGATTGGGGTTTTGTCAATTGAGTAACTGCGAGAATTAGCTATTGTTTTAATCTGTTCATTGGTAAATCTCTATTTCAGTGCTTAATGGCTGCTTAACAGCCCTTCAACTCTCATCAAAAAGTAGTTTCGGGTGTTTTAGTATAAAAATCTCGTTTACCAACTATTGAAATTTGCTAAGTTTAATAATAAATCTGTCAAAAGATTAACCGAGGCCTGTGATTTTGTTTTAATGGATTGAGGTGTAGTTGAGGTTTGCTAGCTATTAGTGGAAGTTTGGTCTCCCTCATTGCTAGATAAGAAAGGTTTTAGTTCGCTAAGATGCCAACTTATTGCCAAGTGCTCCAGAAACTCCATCTTTTTTTTCTGTCTACAAAATATCAGTAGGTAACTTGGGGATGGTATTGATAGAATTTTTTTATGAATGTTAGTAAGGAAGTTAGCTCAGGGTTACTATAGGATAGATTAGGGTAATATTTTTTTTATTAGTCTAGATTAGTAGTTTTAAGGCCTTAAGCCACTGCTTGAAGCGAAAAGGGGGCGTTGCCCACTTGTTGCGTACTTTCATTGTTGGAGTTTTTTTTAGGCTACTAAATTTGGTTGGGTAGATTTGTGTTTATTACTTGTGCATTTGCATCCACCAAATCCCACAGCAACAGCTTATGGGGTGCCTTACAAAGGGTGACCTGCTTGTTGCTTAATTGTGCAAAATTTGCTGTAAAAAAAAAAGTTTAGGCTGTCAAAATTCGAATTGAAAAAAAAGAAAAAACTGTCAGCTTATATCAAAGAAGCTGTGAATTATTGTTGTGGACAGCAGACAATAAAAAGAATACAGAAAGTGGCAGGCAGAGGGTTTCTAACCCCAGACCTGAGATAACTAAGAGACGCAGAAACCCATACTCCAACCATCTGCTCTCTTGGGCTTGTCTTGTATTCATTTCCCTTTATTTTTCCTTTATACATTTTTGTATCTCAAATATTCAGCTTATAAGATGGTAAAAGAAAAAAAAAAGGCTAGAAAGCAGCCTCTGTATGGATTGAACACGCGACCTTCTGCTCAGCAGCCCAACACACCAACCAACTGTGCTAAGTTATTTTTTGTTTAGAATTCCCTTTATTTACCTTTTATTAGCTTTTCATTTTCGTCTTATTTTATATATTCAGCCCTATAGCTTAATTCTCAGCTTATTTTCGTTGCTTTTATTTTTCCTATTCTTAAAATAGTATTTTAGGTTTGAATTTTGTCAAGACAGTTCGGTTCAAGTCTGGGCCGAGCCTGGTCAGGATTGGTCCGGTTCAGGTTTGGGCCAAGCCGGTCTGGACTGATCCGGTTCATGTATGCGTCGACCCTGGTCTTGACCGGTCCGGTTCATATCTGGTCAAATATGAACCGATTCAAACCTCATATGAACAGGTCATGTTTAATTTGAATCTGTTTATGCGTTATTTGAACTAGGCCGGGCATGAAACGGGCTAAATATAATTAATGGCAAAAAGTGCCATCAACCAGATTCGAACCCTGGTCTCCTGCCTCAAAACTTAGCACCAGCCATTTTACCTACTAGGCTATGCATGATTTTAATAATATGCATGTAAACCTTTATATTTAAAGATAGTTTATCTGGGCTTTTGTTGGGCTTTTATAATATATAGGCTTGTCCGGCTTATAAAACATGCATCGAACGACCCCAATAAGAAATAAAAGTATCGTTAGAATTGTAATCTCGTGCTCTTTCCCATGGTGTGTCCATGGATGAATATAGAACCCGTTTGTATCTCAAAAAACATGTGAACGTCGACGAATCACGTCCGAAAATCACCGTTTTTTATTCCTTTTATATATTTTGTACCTCCAACACTCAATAAAGTATTACAAACTTATTTTTATTTATATTAGCATATTTGGCTTTTGTTGGTCTATTTAGATAGTATTTTGATGATATTTTGATGAGCGATTTGACACAAATCGTTACAAAATCCAACACAACTTTAAGAAAAACAATGTATTCATTTAATAAAACAAATTCAACCACAAAATAATATAAAATAATATTAAACCTTTATATTTAAAGATTGTTTATGTAGGCTTGTCTTGGGCTTTTATAATATATAGGCTTGTCCGGCTTATAAAAGATGCATCGAACAACCCCAATAAGAAATGAAAGTACCGTTAGAATCGTAATCTCGTGTTCTTTCCAATCGTGTGTCCATAGATAAATATAGAACCCGTTGCATCTAAAAAAACGTGTAAACATCGACGAAACACATCCGAAAATCACCATTTTTTATTCCTTTTATATCTTTTGTACCTCCAATACTCAATAAAGTATAACAAACTTATTCTTATTTATATTAGCATATTTTGCTTTTATTGGTCTATTTAGATAGTATTTTGATGATATTTTGATGAGCGATTTGACACAAATCGTTACAAAATCGTACACAACTTCAACAAGAAACTATGTATGCATTTAATAAAACAAATTCAACCACAAAACAATATAAAATAATATTAAAATTTATTATACATTTTAAATTATATATAAAATCAACTTTAGTCCAAACTATATCAAAAATATTTTAAATATTATAAAATCTACGCTAGTATATAATTATATATATATATATATATATATATATATATATATATATATATATATATATATATATATATATATATATATATATATATATATATATATATATATATATATATATATATATATATATATATATATATATATATATATATATATATATATATATATATATATATATATATATATATATATATATATATATACATATATATATATATATATATACATATATATATATATATATATATATATATATATATATATATATATATATATATATATATATATATATATATATATATATATATATATATATATATATATATATATATATATATATATATATATATATACATATTTATATATATATATATATATACATATATATATATATACATATATATATATACATATATATATATATATATATATATATATATATATATATATATATATATATATATATATATATATGTATATATATATATATATATATATATATATATATATATATATATGTATATATATATATATATATATATATATATATATATATATATATATATATATATATATATATATATATATATATATATATATATATATATATATATATATATATATATATATATATATATATATATATATATATAGAGTAAAGTGCAAAAATCATCCTTGTGGTTTGTCAAAAGTTTGAATTACATCCCTCGTTAATACTTCGCGCAACATACATCATTGTGGTTGTAAAATAGTACACCATACATCCCTGAGGACGGATGGTGCAAATATTTTTCCGTTAAGGGTTAAAAGTGTTTGTTATCTTAGGGGTATTTTATTCCTTTTACAACCTAGGGATGATTTTTGCACCAAACTTTTCAAAAAAAAAAATTTCCAAAAAAAATTTCAAAAAAAATTTCAAATTTTTTTTTAAAAAGTTTCGAAAAATGTTTTCTTTTTTCGAAAAATGTTTTTTTTAATGTTTCTTTTAAGTTTCGAAAATATATTTGAAAAAAGTTTTTTTCAAAAAAATTTAATTTTTTTTTAAAAAGTTTTGAAAAATGTTTTTTTTAATGTTTCGAAAAATGTTTTGTTTTTTAAATGTTTTCTTTTTTAAAATAAGTTTCAAAAAAAATTTGAAATTTTTTTTTTCAAAAAGTTTCAATTTTTTTTTTAAATTTTCGAAAAAAGTTTTTTTTTCAAAAGTTTTTTAAAAAAAAAGCTTTTTTTAAAAAAAGTTTTTTTTTTTCGAAAAACATTTAAAAAATAACTTTTATAAAAAAAACTTTTGAAATTTTTTTTTTTCGAAGATTAAAAAAAAATTTGAATTTTTTTGAAAAAAAAGTTTTTTAGAAAAGTTTTTTTTTTAAAAAGTTTTTTTCCGAAAAACATTTAAAAAAAAAAACTTTTGAAAAAAAAACTTTTTTCGAAAATTTAAAAAAAAAAATTGAATTTTTTCGAAAAAAAAAAATTTCAAATTTTTTTGAAACTTATTTTAAAAAAGAAAACATTTAAAAAATAAAAAAAAATTTCGAAACATTAAAAAAAACATTTTCAAAACTTTTTAAAAAAAAAATTGAATTTTTTTTGAAAAAAACTTTTTTCAAATATATTTTCGAAACTTAAAAAAAAACATTAAAAAAAACATTTTTCGAAAAAAGAAAACATTTTTCGAAACTTTTTTAAAAAAAATTTGAAATTTTTTTGAAATTTTTTTTGGAATTTTTTTTTTTTGAAAAGTTAGGTGCAAAAATCATCCCTAGGTTGTAAAAGGACTAAAATACCCCTAAGATAACAAATACTTTTAACCCTTAACGGAAAAATATTTGCACCATCCGTCCTCAGGGATGTATGGTGTACTATTTTACAACCACAATGATGTATGTTGCGCGAAGTATTAACGAGGGATGTAATTCAAACTTTTGACAAACCACAAGGATGATTTTTGCACTTTACTCATATATATATATATATATATATATATATATATATATATATATATATATATATATATATATATATATATATATATATATATATATATATATATATATATATATATATATATATATATATAAAAGCATATTTTTAAATGAACATCACCAAGTTCCGAGGCAACAACCAAGTTCTTAGTTAAAAAGATGATTTCTGAGGCGATGATAAAGCCACCACAAAAATTAAAAATGAGATGCTAGCAGATTTATATCAGGAGTAACATGAATGAAAAAGAGTTTAGGTCATCACAACTTGACCTGACCAATTAGCATTTGATACTAAAAGAATTCTTTATATTCCTTTTGACCTTTTACCAAGAATGCCCAATAATGACTGTCTATGGTCATATTTGTAAATGAACATCACCTTAACACTTGTACTTAGCTTTTAGTATATGGTAACAAAAGCATATTTGTAAATGAACATCACCTTTGGTTTGTAAGTCTGATAGGAATGGCTGCCAAGGGAAAAGAATCTTGTTAAGTGTATATAATAAGCTTCTTCAAAACCGCTTGAAAAAAGGCCCATATTCTTCAAAACCGATTTATCACAACCTACAGATTGAGTTTCACTGCACTCAGTTACATCCATCACCACCACCACCTGTTGTCACGAACCCTGACCATGCAAACATAAACCTGTGCACCCATCAGTGAGTTAACAATACAGGTTGCTGCATATTATCACCAGAATAGAATGAACGAAACTTGCCACTTACTACAAAATTAGTCAAATAACCAGAAGAGTGAATGCATCAGCTTATATAGCAATCAAAAGAGAATGAAAACAAAAATACCAAAATACTCCTTTTTCTTCAACTGCTTAACCACCCGCATTTGATTGTGTTGTTCGTTTCTTTTTTATCATGACAAAAAAATTCTCATAAATTCTGCATTGTATAATCAAAAGTACATATGTAACACATAAAAAACTATCTAACTAAGATTTTGATAACAACAACAAAACTTAAATTATGAAATTTGTACTATAAACTTACCTAATGCGATATAATGCATGTGTTTGGAAGTAGAAGATAGAAGAGGCCGGGCGGTTTGTAAAGCATTTTTTGCCTTTCTTCTTTTACGTTTAACAAAATTATCTGGTAACGATAAAGATAAGGACCTTGTAATACCTTTAAATCAGTTCAATATTTATCATAGGATCTCCACGTCTCTCAGCTTTGCAAAGTAGAAAGCTCTCTTTCGGTAAAGTCCAGAATAAATAATGTCCTCAAACCTGCAACCGACAACAATGAAAGAAAGAAAGAAAGAAGAAGATAAAGATGAGACATTAAACATAAAAATCATAAATTTAATACTGGAGAACAGGGGTGCTCAAACCGCCATTGATCGCAACTACCACATTAGGGTTTTCAATAGGGGTTTTTGTTAGGAATAGTATCAGGGTTTTAATATTAATGATAAGACGGTTGTAGTTTTAATGTTTCTTTCTGTTTATGAAATTGATTTTGTAGTTAGACATCACAATATTGTTCTGGTCCAATGGTTTAGATTCTTTGTATTAGGCTGCAGGTCTCAAGTTCGATTGTTGCAAATGCCAATTTTTTTCTAAAAAAAATATCCGGATTTATAGGGAAAATTTAAAAACGAATTCTATTAAAGAATAATGATGACGTGGATTAATGGCATGCTTATGTGGCATATCCCTCCTCTTATATATAATATAAAGATATATATATATATATATATATATATATATATATATATATATATATATATATATATATATATATATATATATATATATAAATATATATATATATATACTAGCAGGATACCCGCGCAATGCGGCGGCGGGTATCCTGTGAATATATTTAGCGACGAGCAAATGTTATTTGCTTAAACATTCTTCTAACAAACATATAAATAATTTATGTAAAAAGACCCGTAAGATTTGGGGCGGAGGCAGTTGTGACAGATGTGGTGAAAGATAGTTTTTTATTGGCAGGTAACGTGAGAGGATGATTTGTTCGCGTGTTTGTGATTATTTATATTCATAATGTTAGAGGAGAAATTAAAGACAAAAATTAAAAAGATATTTATGATAGGCGTTTTATTTTCTTTTGTGTATGAGCCCTGTGTTTATATTTCTTGTTTGAGTTGTTATACAATGTTGAATGAATGCATTTAAATGGTTGTTGTTACTCACATTTTATTAAATGGGCTTTACTAAATCATCAATGCTAGTTATTAGAAAACGTATACATTAAATCTTGAAAAAATTGAAGAATGTAGATGATGAACATTGACTAATTAGTTGTATATTGATTTCCTAATAAAGAAATGTTTAAGGCTGAATTTTTAAGACTACTAAATATAGAAAGGAGGTAAATGCTTTATAAAGTACTATATATATATATATATATATATATATATATATATATATATATATATATATATATATATATATATATATATATATATATATATATATATATATATATATATATATATATATATATATATATATATATATATATATATATATATATATATATATATATATATATATATATATATACTAGTGGCAAAACCCGTCCGATGGACGGGTATAACTTATAATTATCGTTTAACTTTTTAATTTGGTAAACATTTGGTTGTAAATTTGATAGCATAGTTGCCTTTAACACATAAAAACTGATTAGCGTGTTACAAAAATTGATTAGCCTATGGCTTAAGTTTAAAACTTTTGACGGGATTATTATCATGAATAAAAGTGTTGCAGTAATCACTTAAGTGCATTAAAATTTCTAAATTTAAAATATTTTGAGGTATATATCCATATAATTATCAATCTTAAATAAAGGTCAAACTTTGTATCGTTACAATTTTTTTGAAATTTAAAATTAATGGTAGATGTGTTACATATTTTTTATTGATTTTGTTTTGCATGGATGAAAGAAATGTATTAAAAAATTTAAAATTTCGTTTTAACAAACTCTTAGAAATATTAATTCAAAGTTTAAAATATTGTGTGGACCTGTTTTTTTCTTAATCCATACGTTTCTCTTATATTCACCAAGATCATTTCATAACTAAAATCATTAAGATATTGATTAGTGTGTATATTTTTTCATACATAAAACAATGTCATAAAGGTTGTTTTATAATGATATGGATATTAGTAAACGGACGTAAATAAATATTAAAAAACGCAACACACCATAAAAACAAAACTGCCATAAAATTAATTTGTTGGTTTATATAAAAAAGGGAGGGTCCTAAACCTCATAGGTTTGTGTGACTAATTGACGTGTGAAGAAGTGAGCTCGGTTGCTCTGATCAATGAAATATTACCGCACATGTGTAAGATAAAATTAGGTAAGAATGTTATCTCTTAGGTCCTAACCACTTATTTATGTTGTATATACAAAACAATAACACGTATCCATAAGACTTCTCTTTAAACAACCTAGTTACCTAGACCCCAACTGGGTAATCTACTTTCATGAGTTTCATTTATAATAAATTATAATAATAAGATCATGAGTTTAACTTACAATAATATGATACCATGTAAATATGCATAAAGGATCAACTTATCATTAATGGATTAACGTGTGTTAAAATATATATAAATGGCTAATGATATAAAGTGTGTTAAAAGTTATACGTTCGTTTTGGGCAAAAGATATGAATTGCGTCAATCAACTTATAAACGCGTAGAATTTTACAAAACAAAAAAGTTTGTCCTACTATTATTTAAAGGCTAATTTTTGAAATTCTTCAAGATGACATTTTATTTATTTTTTTCACTCATCAAACCAAATTTTTCAAAATACCTCATGCAACTTATTCAATTTATTGAAAAGTTTCAATTACAATTTTTTTTACTGAGTTGCATATGTTGCATAAGTGATAAATCTCATGCGATATTTAGAGAAATTTTAGTTTGAAGCAGGGACGGAGGTACATTGTGAAGAGGGTGGGCCAAAACCAACCCCAACCTTTTAATAAGTAGTAGCAATATGCATTTTTTATGTCTAATTTTTATATAAAATTTCAAATGGCCTACCCAAAATAAAATAAAAACCCTCGGTCTTTAAATTTGAATGTTCTGTTTCGTTTTCTTGTCAAGGTTTTTTTTTGCCTACCCGAGTGAACAATCTTGGCTCCGTCACTGGTTTGAGGGGTGAAAATATAAACAAAGTACCATTTTGAGGCATTTCAAGAATTAACGCGTTACTTAATTTCGAACGTTTGTTGGAATATTGATCGGACCTTATAAGGCAACGGCTTGTACATGATATTAAATTTTTCATTTTACTAAGTTCTACTTGGCTTCACCTTCAAAAGTTCAACAGATGTCAACACCAAATCCCAATTATTATAGAAAATTACATGATGATGCAATGCTCGGCATTTTAATTGTCATTTACATAATTTAATAAATAAGGTGCTTTAGTAACACTTGCAAGTTGCAAACAATTTCATGGGTTTTGTTAGCAATATAAAGCCATTTAAAAGCATGGTCGTGGAACAATATATGCTACGGCATTCCAAGGTACTTGGCAAGCTGCATAATTATGAATTAAACTATACAAACTACTCGTAAATCGTAATAGATAGTACATATTTATTGCATGTCTTGGTATAAGGCAGGTCCCCTTATCATAAAAAAAAGGTGCGATGGTGACTCATCCTCGAACATTTACACTCTACTTGTGAGCTGCTTTCCATATCTGATATAATAAGTCCGATTCAATTAAATGACGCTCATTTTCGCTTGTATATTGCAGCATGTTTCCCTATTATGTGAAGATTTTAAGTGAAAATTTTGAAGTCATTGGTCAACTATCATACACAACATAGACCGACCTGATTGAGAATCGATGTCCCGGTTTTATCACTGCATATAATAGTTTCAGAGCCTGTAGGTTCACAAGCTCAGAGTCTCCGGATCTACACTTAATTGGAGGATAATAACCCCATCAATGTCCTGATCATGTTCCATCTCATGTGTAAAAAACTTAGATCCACCATAAGCGCTAAAATCCTCGATAACTTCTGGAGGTGTAGTGCTTGCATTGGGTAGAGATGCATTTTCTGTAGACTCAGTTATAACGCCATTGTTTTCGGCTCCTCCATGTTCAAGGTGACCAGAAGGTTTTGCTTGATTATCAGCTTTGCCGGCATTAGCCTCGGCAGCATGAACATGCTCTTTATTGACCGGCTCCAACACCTTTACAACAGTTCTGATCCAACAGCTCTCTAACTAAACATTTTGCTGAATTTATTGCCTTCAAACGTTTCAATCGCTGCAAAAAGTAAAGAAATTAGAGGTTTGTGTCGTCAGTCCTCAAATGCTCTAACTACGCACAAATTTATTCAAAAATATTTTTTATTGATGAATATAAGAAGTATAGAGGGTGTTTGGGAAAAAGCTTATTCAAGTAATTATATGTTGTTTTTAACATATAACGGATTTATTCATGCAAGTCTTTGAGGTAATAAAATCACGAAGAACTTGAAGTGCGTCTTGTTTCTTCCCAACGTTTATCAGTTCTGCAATCAAACATCAACAAATATGACTTAGTAATTATACAATCTAGTCAATACACTTGATAATGTATAGCAATTTCATATTTGATTTTATATATTACATTAACTATAGATGCTTGATCAGATGCAGAAAATAATCTATTCAAAAAAAGTTTCCACTAACCATAAAGGTACAATTACCTTACACGAGTTACTGACACCCGCCATTATACATTCAATAGTTCCAGCATATTCCTCTGAATTTCACGTTCCCCACCAGAGTGAGCATCATACCTCCATACAGGAAACCTCTAAATGTATTCAACCATGTCATTTCGCCTATAAGAACTAAATCCAATTATAACAATGCAGTGGAATCATCGAGGCTGCGAGCCATGGCTGATCGTTGCTAACTTAGATACTAATGAGCACTCAATTTTACTATAAACATACATACACCTGCAGACCTGCTTACAACTAAACATGAGTGGATTTAGCTTAGAAAACTTGACATTTTTTCTTTTACTTACAGCCATTGTAGGAAATGAATTTACTTTATACTAACCAAGGTAGACATGATTGATTGTTAAAAGTCACAGGCATTTCAAGCAACTTGGGAAGACGCTTGTAAATTTTCAAAAAAAACATCATTTTTCAAGTTCCTCTTGGGAGTAACTTAATTCTCAGGTTCAAGCAGTGAAAAAAACATCATTTTTCAGGTATATCATAGAAATCTTCATGGTTCGGAAGTTTTTGCTACCAATAGTAGTTTCACATCTGGTATTTCTTTTCGTATATAAAATATGAAATATTATTGCAGCTTGATGGTACAATTTTAGCACCAACTGATTCCAAAGCATGTGGTTCTAGACTGGAACGTTGGTTTGAATTTACAGATATTGTAGGATTCTCGATCACGGGGAAAGGCAACCTGGATTTAGGAGGGTCACCTTGGCAGACAAAACCTTTATACGGTTCTAGTAACAAAGTGAATGCGATAAATAAAACAAAATAAACAAAATAAAAGTGGTAGATAAATGTCAAATAAAAGCATGAGATATAAGTGATAACTAGTGTGGAATTTTTTGTTTTAAGCGATACCTGTTTAAGCATCTCCAGGTTAGAAATAAACCAAGATCTGCTAGCCAGAGAAGAATTATCTTGCAAGTCACCAAATTTACCAATTAAAAACAGACGTCTCAAACTCAGAAGTGTATATTTCACAAAAAATCTTTTACAACCCAACTCTACAACTAATACCAAAATTTATCTCTTTTGAAGTAAAATTTCAAAACCAATACCATTGATGATAAAAACAGATCCGAGTTCCCACTTTCAAGTCATGGGCCCTTCTCCTTTCATCTAAAGGCATTCATTTAACCCATTTCCAAAACTACATTTGACTTCAGCTCATTGAGGCATCTATAAGCATTCATTTAACCTATTTTAGAAACTGCATGTGACTTCAGCTCATTCAGGCCCACTAAATTTGATAATTTCGTTTCAAGCTCAGCCAGTAGCTTGTGTTTCAGTGCATGCTTCAATGGCTCTATGCCTTCTTTGATTTTCTATGAACTCTATTTCTCTGATCACTTTAATTTAAAAGTATTCTAGTAATCGCCAACAATGAATCAGACAACCTTGTAGATTTCTCAATACTTAGATTGTTAAGCCACTTTGGTCATAATTTTCTATATTTATCCAAAAGTTAAGTGGTCATAAATTTCTCTACTGTTGCTCGACTGTCAATTTCGAAGATGGCTAACTGAAATAACTGGATTTTTTAGCCTTCTGCGTTATTTTCTTAGTCGGGTTTAGGCTTGTGTGTTTATTGGTTTTGGAAGTCGTTGTTGGCGAATTTTTAGGCTCACGAATGGGTCTTCATGCTTCTGCCTGCTCTGCTGTGCTTTTTGGTTTCTGTCCATTGCGGGTGTCGGGCCTGTCCGCTTTGGTTTGGAAATATTTTTTGTTGTGCTTGGTTGTCCGCTGCTCTAGTAGCAGTTTTTTTATGTTTGGTTCCGTGGGTCTGCTGATATTTGGGTGTTTCGGTTCAGCATGTTTGCAATTTTGGGGTATTTCGGTTCAGTGAGTCGACATTTTTTTGGATGTTTTGGTTCAGTGGGTCTGCATTTTTTGGGTTGTTTGGTTCAGTGGGTCTTCAATTTGTGGGGTGTTTGGTTCAGAGATCTTGAGCTACTGTATATCATATTAAAAATCAATAACATTAGTAAAATTCTGAGGGTAGTCATTATAAAATAAGCATGATGGATCAACTATGATGAACCTGAAATCTAGACTCTTCACGGCATGACCATAAGGTACATCAACAAATGATCCATGCAAGGCCACGTGAATGCCCTCAACATGCCATTCTGTACTGCACCACAAACGTACTGGATAGTTAAAAATCATCTAATCATGTCCCAAGAAAGAGACATTCTACATTCAACACACATATCATATTAAGATAAACTGAATTTTGTGGAATATCTTATCAAGTAAGTTGTAATCAGATTCCATGTTATTTTACCAAGGTAATCCCTTTTACCCAAAAATATAATCAGATTCCATGTATGTGAAAGATGAACCTACCCCACCCACCAAGGGCAAGTAAGGAACCATCATGGCTAAAAGTAACTGCTAACTGGTGTTCTATATGTTCCAGTGCGTATAGGACTTTCTAATAATGTGTTGAATTTAATGTGAAGACATCCTCCTTATCGATTTTCTCCCACTTAAACCATCTACAGACCAAAAAGCCCATTAAGTTAGTCAACATAAACTACATAGGTGCATTGCCATTTACAACACGAATTTTAACTTCTTTCCTTGTTTCTGTTTTAAAAAGATATTGCAACGATATAAGTTAACAATTATAACCTGCAAATGCTTTTTGCTGATATCGTTGCACAAATCAAAACTGAAATGCCTCTTTATGAACGTTTATTTAAACACACAATGTCCACTTCATAAATCCCGCTGCACACCTCTTTTGAAGACTTTTTGGTATTTCTGAACCAAAGCCTAATTCTGACTTTTGATATCGTTGTATTAGTATAAGTTTTCTAATCGGACGGACCAAAGCCTGAACTTTTGATTGGATGGTCTGTGAGGTTGCATACGATGAAGTAATGAATTATAATGGCTGATCTTAATGGTTCAAATGTTCTTTAAGCAGATCACAGAAGGTTTATCCTTTAAGATGCATAGAAAGTGGTGGTCCTGCAATTATATAATGCTCATTGAACTCCATGTTAGATATATGAAAAGTGTAATTATGTGAAATATATAAAGAATAAATAAAATGATCGTCCAATAGCTTTTGACTAACAATCTGGACTGCACCTGATGCTTAAAATAGATTCAATAGGTTATATCGTGTACATAAGAGGTTGATTGACAATTTGAAAGGATACTGCAATATTAGAATATTATTATTTATCAATATTATACAGAGTAAATTTTCAGATATTTGTTTTGCAGTTTCCTCAATTATTATAAACACGTGATACTGGAATCTAAAATGGGGGACTACTTACTGATCTAAAGCAGTAATAATTACTTACCGCTATGCAATATTTGAGCTGCTATAAATGCTTGATTTAGGTAAAATTATTCCAGCAAACTTATAATGTTGTAGATGGAGTTCCTGAAAACAAAAATCAGGGAGAAAATAAGAACATATATACAAACAAATCATAGTTACATATATTAATCGAGTTGAAACCACATTAAGACGCGTCCCTTTTCCTACATGTGTTCATGTGGTAAGTGAATGAAGCAGATTACAATACCTTTATCGGGTAAAATATACTACCAAATTAAGAGTCAATGTTCAAGATTTTTCGCAACATATCGTAGCCGTAGAACCCATTGTGCATACACAAACACCATTTATTTCTGTTTCTTACTTTCTCGATTCATACTTGCATAAACAAAACATTTATGAATTGGATTTTCAGTGAGTGTGCATAAACAATACAAATTAAAATGATCGTAAATGAGCCAAATGTGCCACCTCTAAATAAAAATTCTAGTACAATATATAGCGAACAAATAACCAGTTGAGGAAGCTCGAGTCTCGCGTCATCTAGGAAGAGGTTGCATACTATTACTCTCCGGACCATCATTCGATCCCTAAATACCACACACACAATGTTCAGTTTCAGCAAATACTTAAACCTCAGTACAATAAGCTTTGTAGGCTTCGAATCAGAAGGCTCTTCATCATGTATTTGGAGGTTGAGCTTAAGTGGATGCATTTAATATATTTTTGTTGCGTCAAGATTTTGTTTGGGTTGAACTTTCCTTAGACGCTTTCTCCTCCTTTGACTATCATCCTCCGCATCAGCCAATGTTATGCTTGAATGTCCAGCAAAGCATTAGGTTGTATAATGAACACACCATCACCAATTGATGGCTTGAGCCACCAGCTCTTTGTACCACACCCTCTAATGCATCTTTCACTAATATTGCAAACTACCAATTGCATAGATATTAGATTTGTATCAATACATTATTAGTTTTGAGGTTTAGACCTGGAATTACATACTTTGCAAACAAAATAAAGCAAAAGGACTTCTCATAAAATCTTTATCAAACAAAAGTATAAATCAGACTATACCGAAACAAACAGCAAATATCAAAGAATCTAGTTCAATAGGCAACTTACATCCAAATAGCATACGCCTGCAAGTTTGAGATCTATCGCAGCTTACAGACAAACTTTTTTGTAGCATCATTAAGTGGCCTTCTCGTGTTGCCACGATTATACAACGATAGCTAGGGGCAAACAATACATGGTAAAACTCTTTAGCAAAAGATCTTTCTCAGCCGACATATAAACATTGGATTATCAGAATCCATCACATCAGTACTATCTCTAAGATAACAAATGAAAACATAAAATCGAACACAGGATCAAACAATGTTACGTAATGGTTTCAGACTCAAGGGTTGGGCCAATTTTTTCGTACATCTTTTTGCCCAAAAAGATTCACGCACCACCAAATCGGAAAATCATAAAGATAGGGATTTTAAAGGTTTTACATATAAAGGACCATCACCTGCTCATATTCAGAAAGAGGGGAGAAACATCAACAAAGATTGCAGCCCTTGCATTTGACAAACCACTCCATCCAGGGATCTACAAAGAGAAGGGGAGCTGTAGTTAATAATAGTTATATATGCAAAAAATGTGAGAGTACTGGAACCTAATATAAACATGTGTTAAATTATAACTATATTAGTTTATCATAGGTTAGTTTATCATACGACTATCCACCTGCTTTTATGATTTGAGCAAGTGAAAATTGTGAATTTCACCCGGTTTTTGTTTGAATACCATCCCTTGGTAACTTTTCTTCAGCAAACTCATGCATCATTTTATCAAATCTGAAAACAGAAACACAAATCGTGATTAAACTATCCTTACAAACATTCTTATCTAAAAATTAATCAACATGTAAATTATCCAACAGCGACCGAATTAGTAATTACAATGATCCACTTCCCATATAGGAAGATTATATCCATAAGCTGATGCCCATATTCCATTATGGAGAGATATTATCACATTATAATGAATTAGAACTATCCCCTGACATATCCAATTCCTATGGAATTTCCTCCATCTTGAACCGGATATGATCATGTTCCTTTTCTGATGAAGAAAGGAATGATTGGATAGTTCCAATATAACAACATACATCTAAAATAATAACATAAATTACAACCCTCGCTATGGTTGGTGAGTATCCTAGTTATCTGTAGAAATTAATACTTCTGCGTACTGTTTGATATTTGTTAAGAACATCACATACATGATCAGATGAAAATAATTAAACCGATTATTTTTTATACAAAACATAAAAACGTACCTAACATGATGGTAAGGTTCGATAGATGTGATCAACCCGATGTTAATGTTCGATTATCAATTCTGATGATGATGGTGATGGCGGGTTAGGGTTGGTGATTGCCTAAACTGTCGTAAACATATTCAATAAACACCCGAAGATATGAGATAATTTTAGATGAAATTTTTTGTAAACATAGTTGAGTAGAGTTGATATGTTCCAGCAGAAGTAATAAGATAGAGGATTCTGTTTGAAAAAAGTGCTGACGTGGATTTAAAGAGAGCTTATATGGCATATCCCTCCTCTTACATATAATGTAAAGATATATACTAGTGTCGCAACCCGCCCAACGGGCGGGGTCATTTTCTGTTGTTGTTCTGGAGTCTTTATTGTTTGTGAGTTTTTAGGTTGTTGTTTTTGTAATTTATCCTTTAGTATATTTTACGCTTAAGTAATGTTCAACTTCTGAATTTTTTATTTATTTAAATTTAATCTGAATTTAAAGGTATCTATATGTAACTTTTCTCGAAAATTTCATTTGCACCATTTGTACTTACCTTGCTATTTTTCGACTACTATTAGAAACGATTTGCTAAAGAACTTACTCAAAAATAGTAAAAAAGACTTTATTTTTTCAATATAAAAATATCTAATAGAGGTAATCAAGTGACTTATGGAAGTTTGATAGAACATGCGTATATCACCCTCACATATTTGCAAACTTACTCATTGTCAAATAATAAATTTTTTATTTAGTGGCGGAGACAAGGGGGGGGGGGGGGTTCACAAAATGCATAGGGGTACTTTCACTTCCGAGTTGCCAAGTAGTTCGTTCAAGGATGAGTTTAGAACAGTCATCTTCCTGTCGATAGGTTTGAGATACAGAACACCCTTAAACCATGAGTACCCACCTACTACATACTAAATTACCCGGACATAAAACAAATGAAAACTTACTAAAGTGCAGGCAAGCTTTTAGGTGAGTGTGTTTAAATAAATCCATTGGTTGACATTCTCTACCAGGATGTTGTAACAGTAAAAAAGAATTATTAACCCATATATTTCATGATTTTCATGTCTTTATGGCACACCTCTGCAAAAATTAGACGAGTTAATCCAATTGATCCAAGTTAGATTTTAACCCAAGTAACCTATACCGACTATTCTTAGTCAGGTTCGATTCGAATCAGGATTATTAAGACCCTTACATTTAAATACATATCTTTGGGTTAAAAAACGTGAACTCTTTAATTTAGTAAAAAAGTATATAAATATGACATTAATAATTTTCATTGTATATTTTTTATTAGGTTAGAATAAATAATGTGACACCTAAAAATAAAATAAATATTTGTGTATCGTAGAAGATAAATGTGATATGCTCATATCTAAAGGTGTATCTTTTGTAAATATATGTGATGTGTTTAGCCTAAGCACTACATTTGTAGCGTAAATCATCTAGTGATAAATTACGGGGCCTTGACTACTAAAATTAGAAAATCTCAGCCTGTTAGACCTTGAATAGACTAAAAAAGAATGCACAAAAAATTACTAAACCATCTCATTCAAGCATTTAAGAGTAAACGAAAGTGAAATAATTGAATCTTGGTAGTAATAAACTTTTATAAATACATCATAGAAGTGTAATGTTTATAATAAAGCTAATTAGATGAAAGGGTCCAAGTTAATAAAATCTATACAGACTTTTATAGAATATCAAGAAAAAACTGAAACTTGAAATAGAATTAACGCATGAATTTAAAGTGGTATGTTGGACTTATCAAAAATTTCTAAATGTGACCGAAAGATTGGTTATGTCATTACAATAAGGTTTTTGAAAGTCAAAGTCTCGGTTGATTCAGATAGACACGGCTAAGTTTTGTTTTGTGTCGGTTTAAATAGTTTACGTGTGTTCTTTGGCTTTGATTGGAACTAAACTGCGCCGACCAAAGCTGAACATTATAATTATAGAGAACCAAAAATCAAACCACTTATTTTCGGTTCAATTTCTTTCTGTCCGCTTCAGTTCAGTGTTTCGATTCAACTCAGTTCTAAATTTTTGGGCTCGGTCCTAGCTCAAAATATGTACCTAGTGAAGTATGAACCTCTAACCTTTTAAGGGGTATATAACATAATTTTTTTATTTTGTAAAAAGTTGAAAAATTATTTTTTTCCAAAATTAAAAAAAAAAACCTTTTTTTTCTAAAAATAATAATTTTCAATTTTTTTTCTTCACATTAAAAAAAATAAAACAAATACACGTTTTTTTCTGAATTGAGAAAAACTGGAAAAAAACGTTTAGTTTTTCTAACCTTTTTTAAAATCAGAAAAAAACGTTTAGTTTTTTTAACTTTTTTAAAAATTTGAAAAAAATAAAAAAAAAAATGATTTTTTGCAAAAAAGAATGTTTAGTTTTTTTGTCTCTTTTTTAAGATTCTGAAAAAAATCAATGCTTTATAAAAAAATAATTTTTTTTATTTTTTTTGTTCGATTTTTATTAAAAAGATAAAAAACGGAACGTTGTTTTCAAAAGAAAATTTCATCTTTTTATAAAGAATGTTTTTCTTCGAATTTAAAAAAAAGCTAAAATAACAATAGTTTTTCCGCAAAAAAATAATTTTTCAATTTTCTTAAAAAATATTTTTATTTTTTTAATTTTCGAATAGTTATTTTTCTAAAAAAAATATGTTTTTTAATTTTTTATATATTTTTTTAATTTTTATGATTTTTTATAATTTTTTTGAATTTAAACTAACTTTGCAGTTATTTATTCATGGATTAACATTGCAAATGATTTTCATAGTTACATGGTTATATTGGAAGTTCTTAACCGGTAATAACATGTCATATTAGGTCATATTGGTAAAAATAATTGGTAACTAATAGGTTTTTATTGGTGATATTAGTATTTTAGTTATTATATTGGTAAAATTGGAAAAAAAAGAAATTTTTTTAATAGATTTAAGCCAAAAAAATATATATCCAAACATCCATTATATAATCTATAAGAGAGCTAGGAGTCATCACTCCAAGTGAGGGGTTTTTGGGGTGCCACGTCAGCGAAACCCACTCACTTGGAAAAATCAGGGGAGTCATCACTCCAAGTGACTCCCCTTTGTGGGTCCCACTTTTGTATAAAAGCTTGATCTTCGGGAGTCATCGGACCGTGGGTAGGAAATCCGGGGAATTGTGGGTTGGACGTTGTTCCGTCACCGCCACCCATGTTGGATTGAAGGAGGTGGGTGAATCCGAACCAATTTTCGCCGGCCATTTTGATTGTGTTTGTGTTTGTGTTTGTGAATGAGAGAATGATAAAGGAGAGAATGATTTATGTGTGTGTGAAAAATGATATAGGAAATGTAGTATATATAGGGATTAATTGAAAAAAAAAATTTATTTCTTTTTTAAAAAACTAACCGTTTGGGGGCATTTAATTTAAAAAAAAATTTTTTTTTTAAAGGAAACTAGCCGTTAAAGGCATTTAAAACAAAAAAAAAACTTTTTTTTTCAAAAAAAAACGGCTAGTAGCCGTTATGTTTAAAAAAATTTTAAATTTTTTTTTTATTAACCAAACTCACGCCCCGTGAGTATATACGCGCCGGGGCTCAACGCCGCGGCTTTTTGGGCTCAGGGGAGTCATGGCGTGCACCGCGCCGTGAGTTTGGCACCCCACGGCGCCACCACTCCCAGCTCTCTAAGCAAAGTTGAGCCGAGCATACTTTGCAACTAATGTGTATTTAAGGATAAAATTCTTCTAGATGATCATCCACCACTACATGGTTCTCCACGTGAAAAGGATACCATGAAGCTCTCGATACGAGCATTCGACATCAAATACTAGAAAATGAAACACATGTACATTAAGTAACCCAAACATCTTTTTATTAATATGAGAGTTGGATACAAATAAATACCAGAGTTTCACTGTATATTTTTTCGTTGAAAATGTCTAGCTTCTACATTAAAAACACGAGATAAGTTAAACCAAAATAATAATAAATTATATCAAAATTGGTTAATACGATACCGTAGGAACCCATGTTCATCCAACTAAAGTTCATTAATGAAAGATTATCATTGATTGGTCAGAATTTTGTCTGTTTTAGATATCTAAGCTATAAAGTTAAAAAAAAGATATCTAAGCAATAAGTAAATTTTATCTTATTGTATAACAATGTGATCATCTGCATGAGGTTAATTCTACAAAGATATTCATTTTCATTTTGCGGAGACGCTTCAATCATCTGGTTCACGTTGTCGATCAATGTCATAAAACCATCCACCTTCTTATTAAGCAAGCTAGATAACATATCTTCAGCTACACCACATGCTTTAGTAAGCGAAAACTGTTGCATACTCCTTTCCAGCATACTCAGTGGAATTCTAGAAAGCTTTGTAGTGTGATGAAAGAAAAAATCACAAGCTCGTTCAGAAACAACCGTGTTAGTTGCAACAACCATTGCGGCTGTCGGATTAACCCCGCTAAAAGGGCATCATTAGGGACTTTAGGAAACGGGACGATCCAAGTACTGCTTCACAAATTCATAAAAATAAAGATGTTCACCATGAGACATTAAAGTATTAAACATATAGAATCCTCAATAAACGACCTCATAGTGTGAACTGACGTTGAAAAGATCTACATAGAGACTACAAAAACAAAACATGATACCTTGAAAACTTTTGTATTGTCGGCATAAGAAATATTCAAGAGGTACCAAATGCAAGAGCATTCACGATGACATATCAGCAACTTCACCAAATCCAACCACTCATAAAACATGTTACATACCTATCCGATGTGTTTCTTAAAACCTCCTGTAAACATTATTTCTTTGTGCATTGAAAAGCATTTATTCAAAAATATAGACTGGCCACTTACTTGAAAGTTTCACATTATATAGCAACGATCTGAGGAGATTTAAAAACCAGGGGGAAATAGCAGACCGCCCACAACACTCCTAACGTTAGAGATGATATTGTAGCATTTTAATGAACATCCTTCTGAACTGGCAAGAAATATCAGATTTAATTGTTTACACTGCCAGTTCGATAGAAACAAAACCAAAGCGTGTTTACTTTCCATCCTGAAAGTAGTAGGCGTTACTTCAAAATATTTCATGTAAAACAAGTGTTTTTATCTATCAGAATCTACATTTTCTATTAAATTTGATTTCAAGTGTTTGGGTTTGCTTACTGAAGCTGTTTATTTACTTACTGATTCTTAAAATGAGCAACATTAACTAACTACAACGGTTTATCCAAAACAGCTTATTTTCACTCAAAAATAATTAGATAATTAAGTAGTGTTAATAAGCAATTCCAAACACTCGCTTAGATTTTGTAGTCATATTTAATACATGGACTCTTTGCAAAATTATAAAAATGATAACATAGAGTTTTGATGGGTCATAATAGCTACCCACATAATAACTACCCACCCTTTTTAACCCATCAGACTGTTACCAAGTTCCCAACCTTCCTATTTTAGCACCTCTATTGGAAAAGTTGACAATTCAAAATACTTGGTATTACCATATTTTTACGCGTTTTTTACTTATGCCCATGTAAACATATCCATCAATACCATCTTCGTTTTCTGAAGCAACACATGGTTAGAAGGCTAATTTGTACACCAATTTTAGGTTGAAACAAACATTTCTTAGTACAAACTCTTTCCTTTTACCCGTGACAATTTCATCCCCATTTGCTAACATATGGCTCAATTTTAAGGAAATAGAATATAAAGAATTATATACGATATATGAATCAATGAACTTCAGATTCTTACGGGTGATTACGGCCACACGACCTGAGCATAACTGCAGCAATACGACCTGCATTTTATTAGTGGTCAGGGAGATTAAAAAATTAGCATTGAACATACATAAATAAATAAAAATCCACACTTCAGAATATGCATAAAGCGAAAAGGTCATTGAAGGCACATGGTAAGCTTAATTTGTGAGCTTATTCGCTTATTTGCTTATTTGGGAGGGAAAATGAGAAATAATCTAAACTTTTTCATATGGATAGTTGGAAAACCTTAGATCATTATAAATCAATTTACCCCCAACATCCCCCAAGCAATGCACAAAATATATTTACAATAAAAAGCATCACTTACTTATATATTGAGACATAAGTTCCGTATAAAAAGTAAACGTTACTCGTTGACCATAAATGTAGTTTATTCAAGGTCCTGCACCGCAAGGATTAACTAAGCATCTTATTCTTGGGTTTTTTGAAGTTATATCCCGAGATTGGAATTTAGGTCCTTTTCGTAGTTAAGTTCTTCTATTAGTTCATCGACAAGACCCCATAGATCCCCTCCCTTGTCCGACATTTTATTGTTGACTTTGACTTTAGTTGGTGGTTACAATTTGTTTTTCCTTTTACACTGATAGGCTTCTCACTTGGGGCACAACCGATATTCAAATGTCTTGAGAATGTGGCTGGAAGCAATCAAAGCAACCGGAACCGACCAGAACCCGTTTCTGCTGTTCCAAGTGTTTTTTGTGGCATCAAGGATACTTTCACTTTTAGCTGGATCTGTGGAAAGTAACACTATCACTGATTGTTTTATAAGAGTGATAGTGATTAAATAATAGCTATTTCGTATTATATTAAGTACGATTGCAGAAACTACAGTATTAAGTATTACTGATTGTTATTTTTTAATAAATGATCAAATTAACTTTGATTATTTTTATAAAAACAACCCGCTTTGACCCATTATGCAACCCACTTAACCATCTATATTGTCACCACTAAGCACAAGTATGAGACAATACCTGTGGATGAAGAAGCTGATCCAGATGTTGGGGCTCGCCTATCATTATTGCAGTTCAAGTATCAATTAGTTTTTCGTTCATCATATCTACGGCTATTCTCACAGCACCTTTACCTGTACGCTTCCGTGATTGACATTGTAACATCCAAAGTCTATTTTCTTGAACAGTGAACTCAATATCCTGTTGCAGAATACCATAATAATTGTCACATATTCTAATTTCGCAACACAAGTTAATAAAGAAAAGTACTCGTAAAATTTATACACTAATAATTACCATCATGTCTTTGTAGTGTCGCTCTAAGATCTCCCAGTTCTCGACAAGTTCTTTGTATGCTTCGGGCATACAATTCTTTATGGTGACAATATCTTTTGGTCTTCTGATTCCAGCAACAACGTCTTCCCCCTGTTTAAAATTACTTCTTTAGCCAACTTTAGGCAATCTGTTATTAGTGGCACTTTCGACACGTTTATTAATGAAATGGGTCCATATGGTCGTGTTTTATCTCAAACAGGTCAAATAAAACTTTTTACCTATAAGTGATTAAGTGAAACTAATAAAATGTGTGGAAAGAATCCCAAAGTTTATATGCATTATATAAAACCTTAGAAGTCGTGTTATTCGAAGATTTACATATTTACCTGCGTATTGATTAAGAACTCCCCGTATAGCTTGTTTTCACCCGTGCTTGGGTTCCTAGTAAATAGAACACCAGTTCCTGAAGTTTCCCCCATGTCGCTAAACACCATGCATTGATTGTTAACTACAGTCCCCTTTAACCCGGTTATCTGGTTAATACTCCTGTATTGGCCCTCGGATTGTCCCAGGAATCAAAAACTGCATTCACTGCCAACTCTAATTGTTTCTTCGGGTCTGCACAACAGCAGAAACTTAAAGTTAAAATCTGCGGGTTAGAATAAGTATTTGTTAAACGGGTCAAAAAAATTTCATGTCTGTAGATAGTAGTAAAATACGACCTTTTAGGAAAAAGGCGTAAAAGTAGCAAGTATTAAGTGTCGGTTTAGGAAAACCAAGCACTAATGACCAAATTAAGTTCAAGTTCGTTTCCCAAGGAGGCAAGTGTGTTGTGTAAAGAAATGATTAAATGTTTGAGATTATATTGATGAGAAAAGAAAAATAGAAAATAGAATAGAAAAGGATGACGGTTACGATTATGAATTAAACTAAGACGAAGTCGTGCACGTAAAACCGTAGAATATGACAAAAATTTAAAAATTACCCAAAAAATTCCTAGAAAATTTCAATAAATCCTAAAAAATGTAATTAGAGTTTACAAAAGATAAAAAATCACTCAAACCTTTTATTTAATTAAATATTAATTTTTTAATGCTAATTAAAGCCCAAAAATCAATTTAATTAACAAAAATCCCAAAATAAGATTTTTCACTTTGTAAACCTCTAAAATGAATTAACTAAATTAAAGCTATTTTTGAAAATTTTCAAATTAATTAAAACTATTTAAAAATGATTAAAAACTATAAAATTTTAAAATAATTTTAAAAATTACCCAAATGACACTAAAATTAATCTAATAATTTTAAAATTCATAACTTAATGTATTTGAACTAGGAAAAATGAAAAACTTTCAAAAATCTAAAATTTAATTTTTAATAATAAAATAATATTAAAATAATATTAAAAATCCAAAATTTATAAAAAATTCGAAAAAGTTGCAAACTAGTTTATTTTAATCTAATAAACACATAAATGAACTTGAAATTACCAAAATACCCCTATTGGGCCTTAAAATGTGCTAAATGATAAAACAGACCCTTAATGGGCTGATTATAATAAGAAAAAGTTCACCAAATAAGCCCAAAATCACCTACTTGAATCAAAATTTGATTTTAAGCACAAAACTCTGAAGGCCCAAAAGCTGAAAGTGAGCTTATCATAGTTTATTGGTCAATAGCTTATTCTTAATAGGCTTTTTGGCCCATTAAGCCATAAGCTAATGCCATAAGCTCTATTTTTACACACAAGCTTCTTTTGGGATACTAAAGAGATCTGTGAAAAGAAATTTTGAAAAAGTCCAAGAAGTAAGCCTGAAATAAGCAAAAGCTCTCTTCACAAAACGACAAAATAGTCGTTTTTTAGTTCTAGGCTACCTCAAGTGCTGATTAAACTTGCAAAAGGTTTTAAATGACTCAATTAAGCAAAATCAACAAAAAGTTTTCAAATAAGCACAAAGAATAAGCTGGAATAAGCAAATAAGCACTTATTAAAAAGTCAAGTCAATTGGTTTTCTAGTCAAACCTAAAAGTCACCCTAATATGCTCCAGATTAGTTTAATGGGTCAAATAAGGAAGATTGATCACAAAAAATAAGTTGTTACAAGTCTGGATAAGCCAAAATGGCTTATGAATAAGTTGATGATAATATTACACTAGTAGTGGCTAGCAACAGGGGAAAGGAGTTCCCACTGCTTGACTATTTTGACTTTTTGTCTTATATGGATTTTTGTTGGATTCAAGCCACAAAAAGGCACCCTTATAACCAGTGGGTTATAAGGAGTCAAATGCAATCACAAAAACACAAATTCAACAAGACAATTGATACATTAAATTCAGAAGATCACCAGATAGCACACAAACATGTTCATAAGCAGTTTTCACACAAATAAGCAGTTTTAGCAAGATTAAGCCAACCAAATTGAACCAAATGCACACAATAGCTTAGATTAATTCAAATGAACATAAATTAACTGGTTATGCAATGATTCAAGGTTTAGACAAAGATTCAAGCTAAAGAAAGTTATTGATGAACAAGAACAAGCAGATTTCAAACTTTGCTGATATACTTGACCACAAATCCAATTTCAAACTCTCAAATCTTCTTAACAGGTTATACAAACTTTGTTTAATCACTTTTTAGCCCTAAGCATGCATACAATCTAGGTGTTTCCAAGATCTTAGGTCAAAACAAGCAGATTTCAACAAGTTATAGCACAATTAAGAATTTGATGTTTAAAAGCAAAAAACTTGCAGCAAATAGCACACAACCAAATATTTATCAAATACAGGCACAAAACAACACTTAACAATAACTCAAATCCAATTTACAATCCTAATTCAGTAAACCCAAACACCCCTTAACTTTTTCAATCCAAGATTTAACAAAGCAAATTTGTGTTTCAGTATTACCAAAGCCTAATCTAGCATCATATCATCAATATTATGCAGTATCAAGCAAATTCAAGCCACAAAAGACCTCTTATAATAGCATAACACAAAATCACACAAATCAAGTACTTTTATCAGATTTTGGGTAAGAACGCTCAAACCTCATGAATTTACATCCACACTCACGAATTTTTGAGCTTATATGCCTAGCTTAACAAGGCACAAGCTTCCACAAAGCTGCTAAGAGTAACAAGGTTAGAACAAGTAATATTCAAAATTGAAAATTGAAAAATAAATCTGAAATTAATGCAACCTTTGTACCTACTCCTTGATTATCCCCAAACCACAAGCTTACAATACCTTGATAATCTTCTTATCAAGGGTGCTATAATCACTTGCAATCTAAAAATTCCAAGGATATACCAAAGAACTTAGCAAAATATCAGATTTTTGGAAAATATGCAATTTCTTGCACAATGTTTAAAAAACAGGTTTTAAGACTTATCAAACACAAACATGTAATAATAATAAGCAAGGAATTAAGTTGGCACTTGGATTTCTTCAATCATTCAAACACATTTTCATTAAGATTGAAAAGGGATTACAGAATTTTGAACAAGGAAAAACCAAGAGCAAAGACTAATGTTGCAGCCCTATGCCGTTATATAGGCTACAATGATGAACTAGAAAGCATAAAAAACGTAAACCCTAAGTTGTGAAGTCCCTGAATTGCCCTTGAGAAAGTTTGAAAATATGCATATCATGAGAACTTCTCTTCGCAGTTTGTGGAGTGTATAGCTGTTGGAATTTGATCAAGGGTCCCAAGTGAGCTTAAGTTTGAAGCAAGATTGCGGGGCATTTGATGGATGGCTTATTTTGGCATCTTCCTCAAAAGTTGTATAGCAGGGTGATACATGTGAGCATATGAGTGACGTGGCAAGTGGTTCAAGGGTTGGGTTTTGATTAGAACCACCCTAATCTTAAATCTGGAAGGTTTGGAGGTCTAATTTCTGCTTAAACACAAATGCCCAAATTGTGTTCTTAGTGTGAATAGTGAGCTTTAATCCGTTTTGGGTTTATAAAAGTTGTTAAGCGCCATTTTCAAACTTAATTAATTAAGTTTGTTAATCCGGTTGTGAGTGGGATGGTGATGTGGAAGGATGGTGGGCTGTGATTGGTGGAGAGTGTGTAGTGGGGCACGTGTCATGGTGTGGTTGGTTAAGGTAAGGTTCCTTGTCTGCCAGTTTTTGCCCCTCATTTCTTTCTTTCTTGTCTTTTGAAGTTTTAATAGCCAAAACCCGAATCCCTTTGTAATGGAAGTTTCAGTTTTCCCACTTTTGCCCCAAATACTTTTCCAAAAGTATTTCAAGGGTATTTGTTGTAATTTGATGATTCTTGAAGGGCTGTTTTGGCATTTTCTTCAAACTTTATGGTCTTGACTTGTATTGTTGACTTCTTGGAGGACTAATAATGACAAGTCTTCAAATTTGAGGGACCATTCTTGCCAATTCTTCAAAGTGGAGGGCCCTTTTGTAATTTGACAAACTTTAAGGACCAAACTTGTAATTATGAATATTCAAGGGTTTAAAGTATCAGTTCTTCAATATTGGAGGAACCTTCTTGTATAATCTTCAAATCTTCAAGGGTTATTCTTGGAAAATCACCATTAGGGCTTGGTTCATTGTGCGGCTTCGTTTCCCATGTTCGTTTTTGCTTGATTCTTGTGATCTTTTATCATTTTCTCAATATCCGTACCTAAAATACACATGTAACAAACACAAGCATATATTTGGCATATTTCATGATATTTAATGCATTTTAAGCCCATTTTGGACGATGAGACTATGTATAAAAGAAGTCTCATCACTCCCCCATACTAAACCATTGCCGTGCCCTCACGCAATGCTAGAATAAAGTATCGTAGCACCTCCAAAATTCATTTTTATGCACTTTTATTGAATGATAAACTAGCTACACTACTACTATTACTACTACTTGTGTTTTAGACATAATGTATTCTTTTCATCGCAAAATAGGACGTTTAGGTTCATAGAACAAGAACACGTGAATGCTTTGTTAGAAATAATTTTGTCGTCCTCGATTTTCACCCCAATTGCATGCCAAGCGTGCAACGAGATCATTGTCATTATAAGTTAGTAATGCTAACACTACTCATATGCCCTAATCACGTACTTATACTCCTATTTTCCTAAGTGGTATCTCTTATATTTTATTTTTGTCTTGAATGTTCACGAGGATACATTTTTTACTTATGCGATGATAGAGATTTAGGTCTAAAAATAGAGTCATAACGGTGTAACCAAGACCATCTAATTAATAACCCCCCTAATAGACAAGGATGTCAAAAAATTAAGTAAACAAGAAGGATCGATAAACATGGTTTTATAACGGTTTTGAACATGAGACTTATTACCAAGACTTTTATACGCCCCCTACTGGATGGGCCTTATTATCATAGGTTTACCTCTATCTTTTATTTAACTTCACCATGAAGCTTTTATTATGACTTCGGTCTTGCCTTGCCTTTTATTTAACCTCGCCATGAGGTGTTTATTATGGCCAAAGACGTATATCCTCACGCTAAAGGCGAATTTTGGATCTTTAAAGCTTCAAAGATTAAGGCTTAATTCACTTTCAATTTCGCATAGATTTTTCGGCCTTGTGAGCTTCAAATTGTTTGCTTGATTTAGGTGAGCACTTGAAATCTTATTATTGGGTGAAGCTTTCGATTATTCGGGTTGCCAATACTTCAAAACCGTGACGCTGGCGATACCTTAATGTCTTCCCAATTTAGTTACATGGAAGCTACTAGAAAAGACTAGAAACTAACAATCAAGACTAAACCGCCAAGCCAATACTTATTAAGCAAAATTTATATACAAGCGAAGGGAGAATAAGCAAACAACGAGAACACATGAGTTTTTGAAAAATACGAGTACTATACCTTTAGCATAGTAACTTATAATTAACTCTATCATTTCTCATCCTCATTTAAGAGACTTAGCCTAATATAAAGTTAAGGAATCAAAGCTAAGTGCTCAACACGCACGGTCGAGTCAAAAATTACTCTTATTCTCGCCATCGGAAAATCTACATTCGTGTCTTCAAACACTTATAAAACATGAGAAAAAATTTAAAATTTGGCCATTTTTAGCCTTATTTTGCAACGAAACGATAAATAAAAAGATAAACTTTAGAAAGCGTGAAGGTTTGGCAAGGCAAGTATCTATTCACCCCCATACTAAAATTAAACATTTTCCTTAATGTTTCGAGTCTAAGGGTTGGAAACCCCCATACAAGAGACGTAGTCAAATGCTTAATCTAGCATGGAAATGGTGCAACCGTTAAATTTAAAGTCGTTTATGAAGTGTGCTATAAACCTAAGGTTAGAACATATAAGGATATATCATGGATATTGAGAATTTTTTCAAAGCAAACGATCGAGTGCTCCCATAAAACGAACACGAGAGGCTCCAATTGTGAAGATCATTATCATCTAAAAACCACAATGCACAAACAACCACGGAACAAAGGCTGGAAGGGCACAAATCCCCTCACGTTACTACATTAGAAAGCGATAATATGTACATGGGATAAGCATGGGACTCCCCCACGAGGCACCTCGTTTTTGATAACCGAGTCATGAGCTTGACTCGATCCCCTCAATACTATTTATCATTGGGGAAGGTGACTTGGTCGAGGTAGTTGGAAGATAGAACTTCCCCACCAAAGTAGTGCTTCAACCTATGTCCATTCACCTTGAAATTGAGGCCATCATTTTCAGCTTGCTCGATGGTCCCATAAAGAAAAAACTTGGGTAACGGTGAATGGACCTGACCAACGGGATTTCAACTTGACGGAAAAGATTTTCAGACGTGAGTTAAAAAGCAACACTTGATCTCCAATGTTAAAAACACGGTTTTTAGTTTTTGAATCATGAAACCTTTTAGTCTTTTCTATGTAAATTAATGAATTTTCATAAGCAATGTCTCTCAATTTATCTAATTCATTCAATTGCATTTTCCTGTGTTTTCCCGCGGTCTCAATATCATCATTACAATGCTTAAGGGCCCAATAAGCTTTGTGTTCGAGTTCAATTGGCAAGTGACAATTCTTCCCATACACAAGCTTATAAGGAGTGCACCCGATGGGCGTCTTATGAGCGGTCCGAAAGGCCCATAAATCATCGTCTAGCTTATCCGACCAAGATTGTCGGTTCTCTCCAATCGATCTCTCCAAGATCCTCTTCAACGCTCGGTTTGAAACCTCGACTTGCCCACTCGTTTGTGGGTGATAAGCCGTTGAAATCCGATGTGTAACCCCATATTTCCTTAAGACCCTTTCGAATTGGTCGTTGCAAAAATGGGTTCCACGATCGCTTATGATCGCACGAGGGGTTCCAAACAGAGAAAACAAGCTTTTCAAAAACTTGACTACCACACGAGCATCGTTCGTGGCAAAGCCTTAGCTTCCACCCACTTAGATAGGTAGTCAAAGGCGACAAGGATGTACTTATTACCACGAGATGATGGGAACGGCCCCATAAAATCAATTCCCAAACGTCAAAGATCTCACATACTTGGATGATGTTTTGTGGAATTTCATCGTTTTGTGAGGCTTTTACTTGTCGTTGGAATGAGTCACATGACTTCACAAGTGCATGTGCATCTCGGTAAATAGTAGGCCAAAAGAAACCGACATCAAAGACCTTCTTAGCCGTGAGATTAGCACCGTGGTGACCACCCGTGGGTCCCTCGTAACAAGCTCTAAGGATATTAGAAGCTTCGGTACCAAAGACACAACGTCGAATGATTTGATCCGCACAAGTCCATAATAGATAAGGGTCGTTCCAAAAGTAGAACTTGACGTCACGAAAGAATTTTCGTTTTTGTTGAGTCGGCATACCCTTAATGATGAAGTTGCCCGCATGGTAATTTGTGATGTCCGCAAACCATGGGGGGGATGAATCAAGCTTAGAATTCACTACACCAAGTGTCTCGAGAGGAAAGGTTTTGGTGATTTCCTTTGGCTCGTAAACACTTCGGTGAGGATCTTCCAAACGAGAAAGATGATCGGCCGCTAGATTCTCGGCTCCTTTTTTGTCAAGGATTTCGACATCAAATTCTTGTAGGAGGAAAATCCAACGAAGTAATCTCGGATTTGCATCTTTTTTAGCCATGAGATACTTGATAGCTGAGTGATCCGATCGAGTCAAGACGAGGTAAGGTCGGAATTTCTCAAATGCATACACCACGGCAAGGAATTCCTTTTCTGTTTTAGTGTATTTAAGTTGAGCCTCGGTCATAGTCTTGCTAGCATAGTGAATAGGAAATAAGTGCTTTTCATAAAGTTGCCCCAATACGGCCCCAATAGCATAGTCACTAGCATCACACATGAGCTTAAAGGGGAGGTTCCAATTGGAAGCAACAAGAATGGGAGCTTCGGTAAGTTTCCTCTTAAGGATTTCAAAGGCTCGTACACAATCTTCGTTAAAAACCAAAGGAGCATATTTTTCGAGGAGATGTGTAATGGGTCGAGAGATCTTTGAAAAATCGTTGATGAATCGACGATAAAAGCCCGTGTGGCCTAGGAAACTCCTAACTCCCTTGACAGTTTTGGGATGAGGTAATTTGGCGATGAAGTCTACCTTAGCTTTATCTACCTTAATCCCTGCTTTCGAAACCTTGTGCCCTAAGATGATTCCTTCCTTAACCATGAAATGACATTTTTCCCAATTTAGCACAAGGTTGGTTTCCTCACAACGTTTTAACATTCTCTCAAGCTTCGACAAACACGAAGTGAACGAACAACCAAACACGGAAAAATCATCCATAAAGACTTCCATCGTCTTCTCGATCATATCATGAAAAATAGCCATCATGCACCTTTGAAAGGTTCCCGGGGCATTACAAAGTCCGAATGGCATTATACGATAGGCAAACGTTCCATATGGATACGTAAACGTAGTTTTTCTTGATCACGAGGATCGATGGGAATTTGGACGTAACCGGAAAAACCATCTAAAAAGCAATAGAAATCATTTCCCACAAGACGCTCCAACATTTGGTCCATGAAGGGCAAGGGAAAATGGTCTTTTCGAGTGGCGTCATTCAACTTACGATAGTCGATACACACCCTCCAACCGGTCACGAGTCGAGTTGGAATTAACTCGTTGGCATCGTTTGGCACAACGGTCATTCCTCCCTTTTTGGGGACACAATGAATAGGACTCACCCAAGGGCTATCGAAAATAGGGTAAATCATTCCCGCGTCTAGGAGTTTAAGGACTTCCTTTTTGATGACGTCGTGAATTTTGGGGTTCACCCTCCTTTGGCATTGGATTGCGGGTTTGTAGTCCTCCTCCATTAAGATTTTATGGGTACAAAATTTGGGATCGATCCCCTTAATGTCGGATAATTTCCACGCAATTGCCCCTTTGTGGTCCTTTAAATCATTGACAAGTGCGGTTTTTTCATCATTCGAAAGATCTTTCGCAATAATAACCGGCAACTTGTCGTCCTCCTCCAAAAATACGTATTCAAGGTGAGGAGGTAAATCTTTCAATTCGAGGATTGGTGGTTCCTCAATTGAATATTTGGGCTCGATACTCATAACTTCCTCGGGTGGAGGAAATGGGAAATCGTTAAGAAAATCCTTGATAATCGAGAAGTCCTCATCGTTGTCGAGGTCTTCGTCACAAGTACGTGGAACATCAAATTCTTCCAACGTAAAACCACCACCTTCAAAGGGAGTGAAGGATGGTGTCGAATGATCAAGAATGGGATCAAGCATAGTGGGATTGCCACTATTTTCATCGTCGCCAAAACCTAAAACTTCTTGTGAAAATTCCTCGCAAACAACGTCGATCATATCAACGAGGTTTATGGTCGCGACGGAATAAACATGAGAAATTGGAGAATTTTGAGTTACGTTTATAACAATTTCCTCGTCGTTGAAACGTAAGGTGATCTTTCTAGCATGCACATCAATCAATGCCATAGACGTATCTAAAAACGAACGACCTAAAATAAGAGGAACTTGAGGATCCGTGGGAATATCGACAACGATAAAGTCTACCGGATAATAGAACTTTCCCACTTTCACAAAAACGTCTTCGGCCAATCCACATGCGGGAATCATGGAATGATCGGCCAATTCGATAGACATTAGTGAAGGAGTAAGATTAGGAAGATTGAGCGACTTGAAGATTGCAAGTGGCATCAAGTTAATAATGAAACCAAGATCGGCCAAGGCATAGCATTCTTCCATATCTTGGATTGCACATGGAATCAAGAGTTTACCGGGATCACCAACTTTTTGAGGTATGCGGTTAAGATAAACCGATGAACAACTAGAAAATTGTTGCAATTTCTCCTTGTTGTTTAACATACTCTTAAAGTTAGCGGCAAATCGAGGCATCATGACCAAAGCGTCGGCAAAACTCACATTGAAATGCACATCACGAAACATTTTCATAAAAAGCTCAAATTGGTAATGGTCGCGCTCTTGACGTTTCTCCTTTCTAAGTCTCGATGGATAGGGCAAAGCTGGTGTCAGTTGAGGCATAGGCATAGCCTTTGGGATCTCGGGTTCCAATGATGGTAATGGGTCAACCGTGGGTGTGGCATGAGCGGTACTTCGTGGGATTGGGACATGCTCCTTTTCGACCACCACCTCGGGTTCTTCCTCAATTTCCTCCACCATTGGAGTAATTGGTTGAGTAGTCGGTTCCTTAAGTGTCTTACCACTTCGTGTGGTAATCACTTTCATCTCTCCCTTAGGGTTCGATATTGTGTTGCTAGGAAGACTACTCGAAGACGGTTTACACATTATAGCCTCAAACATGGATGAATTTTATCCTCAAACATAGATTGCCTCTTATCGGCCTTAAGCATCTCTTGTTTTATTTCATGTTGCCCTTGTTCCATATTTTGTTAGTTTTGTTGTAACCTAGTTACATTTACCTCCATTTTGTTGGTATGGATCTTAAGCTCATTTGCTAACTCATTTTTCAACTCCTTTTGCAAGTCATTCTTAAACTCGGATCTTAGGCTAATGATCTCTCTTTGAATATTATCAAACCTAGCATCATTTCCATTTGTGTATTCAACAAATTCATTTGGAAGATCTTTCAAAGTTTGCAAACTCTTGTTGTTGTTTTGAAAATCATTGTTTTGATTTTTGTTTGAAACTTGATTGTTATTAGCCCCTTGATTCCTATAGTTGTTACCTTTGTAATTGTTTTTGTAACCAACTTGATTGTTTCGATAGTTGTTGTTAGCATTTTGGTTGGGAGCAAAACCCGGTGGAGTCATTTGATTAGAGCGGTAACTTGACCGTTTTGGTTGTAAGTTCCCGTGGCCGCGTAGGCACTCGAAGTGTTACCACCGTTGGTAATGCACTCGGAGAAATCATGACCTCCACCACAATACATGCAAGAAACCTCAACCGCTTTATCCGTAGCGGGAGCACTTTGTTCACCCACTTTGAATTCAATTAAAAGACCTTTAAGCTTATCAAAGATTTTGTTTTCCAAATTTCCCTCAATTTGGCAAGCATCGATGGTATTGGACAATGAAGGTGAAGCCGAAGACGAAGCCTTACGAACACTCGATGTGTTACGAGGACTATAGACTTTAGACCTATTATCAATAATCAACAACGCTTCCTCAACCGTTTTACACAAAAAAATTACCACCCGCGGTGGCATTAAGATAATCTCTTTCATGATCATTCAATCTATTGTAAAACGTGTCAATTTGATGCAAGTCAGAAAAACCGTGATGAGGAAACTCATGTAACATTTCCTTAAACCGATTCCAAGCCGTAGAAAAACTCTCATTAAATTCTTGTGAAAATTTTGAAATCTCGTTTTTCAAATGTGTAGTCTTAGAGGGCGGAAAAAATTGGTTCACAAATTTTGAAACGAGATCCTTCCACGTCAATATAGAATTGGGTGGCTCTTTCTCTAACCAAATTTTAGCGGGCCCCGCTAAGGAATACGGAAATAGCATCATCTTAATCGAGTCATTAGCAACGTCCTTAAATTTGCAAGTGGCGGTAAGACGATTGAATTAGCGGATATGGTTGTGCGGGTTGTCCTTTTCATCACCACGGAATTTGTTCTTTTGGATCATCGACAAAAAACCCGTTTTCACTTCAAAATTATCCGCAAGGATGGCGGGAATCACAATAGCCTCTCCACAGCCCTCGATGGGTTCTTGAAGTAACTCCATCATAGTTCGATTAGCCATGGTTGGTTCTTCTTCTACAATAGGTTCGTTAATAGGAGACTCCTCACTAGAAAGGTTAGGTGTGGTCTCCTTTCGGTTTTTTTGTTTACGTGCACGTCTTGCTTGATTACGAGTAAGCATAAACGTCACGTACAACGTGGGGATGAGCAAAGAAGATTCTTTTTGGTGTTTTTAATTTTTCTAATTTTTTTTGTGGTTTTTGATTATTTTTACTTTTTTTGGATTTTGTGAATGTATTAAGTAGACAAAAATCTACAAATCTCTCCTCAAATCAAATCTCTTGATTAAAGGAGCCTCAAGGAATGAAAACGACCACGTGAAGTGAACGCCTTCGATGACTTTAGAACGTTGGTGGAACACCAAAACGTTCAAGAGGGTTTAATCAATTGAAACCAAGAAAATATATATGATACTTAGATAATACTTTGGTTGGAAAACCCTCGATTAGCCCTTTTTATCTAAACACGTACAAGCAAGCGGGGAAACGAGGCGGCACGAAGCACTATAGAGCCTTTTTCCTTAGGGTATATTTAATAATACCCGCCTTATACCCACCTTATAGTTTGTGTTTGTCAAAATTAAGCTTTACGAAAGTAATTATCTATTTTGCCTTTTTTTCTTTGTTTGAGATTCAAATATAATGATCGAGTGATGAAATCCCGAATCAAGGTTGTGTTTTCACACTATTGGAGTACTTGTGAATTTATTGTTCTACGTATACAATATAGTAATATTCACACAAAAACAAAAACCGATAATACGTATTAGTAGAGTGCTACTAATACAAATAGATATTATGGATAGTATAAAAACAACAATTGTTCAAATCAAAACACAACACACCTCCTCGGCAGCGGTGCCAAAATGATAGTAGTAAAATACGACCTTTTAGGAAAAAGCGTAAAGGTTGCAAGTATTAAGTGTCGGTTTAGGAAAACCAAGCACTGATGACCAAATTAAGTTCAAGTTCGTTTCCCAAGGAGGCAAGTGTGTTGTGTAATGAAATGATTAAATGTTTGAGATTATATTGATGAGAAAAGATAAATAGAAAAGAGAATAGAAAAGGATGACGGTTACGATTATGAATTAAACTAAGACGAAGTCGTGCACGTAAAACCGTAGAATATGACAAAAATTAAAAATTACCCAAATGTTTCCTAGAAAATTGCAATAAATCCTAAAAAATATACTTAGAGTTTACAAAAAATCAAATATCACTCAAACCTTTGATTTAATTAAATATTAATTTTTAATGCTAATTAATGCCCAAAAAATTAATTTAATTAACTAAAAGCCCAAAATTAGATTTTTCACTTTGTAAACCTCTAAAATGACTTAACTAAATTAAAATCTATTTCTGAAAATTTTAAAATTAATTAAAACTATTTAGAAATGATTAAAAACTCTAAAATTTTAAATAATTCTAAAAATTAATCAAATGACACTAAAATTAATCTAAAATTTTTTAAAATTCCTAACATAATGTATTTGATCTAGGAAAAATGAAAAACTTGCAAAAATCTAAAATTTAATTTTTAATAATAAAATAATATTAAAAATCCAAAATTTATAAAAAAACTCTAAAAAGTTGCAAACTAGTTTATATTAACCTAATAAACACATAAATGAACTTGAAATTACCAAAATACCCCTATTGGGCCTTAAAATGGGCTAAATGACAAAACAGACCCTTAATGGGCTGATTATAGGCCCAATAAGAAAAAGTTCACCAAATAAGCCCAAAATCACCTACTTGACTCAAAATTTGATTTTAAGCACAATACTCTGAAGGCCCAAAAGCTGAAAGTGAGCTTATCACAGCTTATTGGTCAACAGCTTATTCTTAATGGGCTTTTTGGCCCATTAAGCCATAAGCTTTATTTTGACACACAACATTTTTTTGGGATACTAAAGAGATCTGTGAAAAGAAATTTTGAAAAAGCGCAAGAAATAAGCTTGAAATAAGCTTGAAATAAGCAAAAGCTCTCTTCACAAAACGACAAAATAGTCGTTTTTTAGTTATAGGCTACCTCAAGTGCTGATTCAACTTGCAAAAGGTTTCAAATGACTTAATTAAGCAAAATCAACAAAAAGTTTTTAAATAAGCACAAAGAATAAGCTATAAGCAAATAAGCACTTATGAAAAAGTCAAGTCAATTGGTTTTCTAGTCAAACCTAAAAGTCAAACCCTAATATGCTCCAGATTAGTTCAATGGGTCAAATAAGGAAGATTGATCACAAAAAATAAGTTGTTGCAAGTTTGGATAAGCCAAAATGGCTTATGAATAAGCTGATGATCAAATTACACTAGCAATGGCTAGCAACAGGGGAAAGGAGTTCCCACTGCTTGACTATTTTGACTTTTTGTCTTATATGGATTTTTGTTGGATTCAAGCCACAAAAAGGCACCCTTATAACCAGTGGGTTATAAGGAGTCAAATGCAATCACAAAAATACAAATTCAACAAGCCAATTGATACAGTTAATTCAAAAGATCACCAGATAGCACACAAACATGTTCATAAGCAGTTTTCACACAAATAAGCAGTTTTAGCAAGATTAAGCCAACCAAATTGAACCAAATGCACACAACAGCTTAGATTAATTCAAATGAACATAAATTAACTGGTTTCATGTAATGATTCAAGGTTTAGAAAAAGATTCAAGCCAAAGAAAGTTACTGATGAACAAGAACAAGCAGATTTTAAACTTTGTTCATATACTTGACCACAAATCCAATTTCAAACCCGCAAATCTTCTTAACAGGTTATACAAACTTTGTTTAATCACTTGTTAGCCCTAAGCATGCATACAATCTAGGTGTTTCCAAGATCTTAGGTCAAAACAAGCAGATTTCAACAAGTTATAGCATAACTAAGAATTTGATTTTCAAAAGCCAAAAACCTGCAGCAAATAGCACACAACCAAGTATTTATCAGATAAAAGCACAAAACAACACTTAACAATAACTCAAATCCAATTTGCAATCCTAATTCAGTAAACCCAAACACCCCTTAACTTTTTCAATCCAAGATTTAACAAAGCAAATTTGTGTTTCAGTATTACCCAAGCCTAATCTAGCATCATATCATCAATATTATGCAGTATCAAGCAGATTCAAGCCACAAAAACACCTCTTATAACAGCAGAACACAAAATCACACAAATCAAGTACTTTTATCAGATTTTGGGTAAGAAGGCTCAAACCTCATGAATGTACATCCACACTCACAAATTTTTAAGCTTATGTGCCTAGCTTAACAAGGCACAAGCTTCCACAAAGTTGCTAAGAGTAACAAGGTTAGAACAAGTAATATTCAAAACTGAAAATTGAAAAATAAATCTGATTAATGCAACCTTTGTACCCACTCCTTGATTATCCCCAAACCACAAGCTTACAACACCTTGATAATCTTCTTATCAGGGTGCTATAATCACTTGCAATCCAAAAATTCCAAGGATGTACCAAAGAACTTAACAAAATATCATATTTTTGGAAAATATGCAATTTCTTGCACAATGTTTAAAGACAGGTTTTAAGACTTATCAAACACAAACATGTAACAATAATAAGCAAGGAATTAAGTTGGCACTTGGATTTCTTCAATCATTCAAACACATTTTCATTAAGATTGAAAAGGGATTTACAGAATTTTGAACAAGGAAAAACCAAGAACAAAGACTAATGTTGCAGCCCTATGCCTTTATATAGGCTATAATGATGAACTAGAAAGCATAAAAAACGTAAACCCTAAGTTGTGAAGTCTTTGAATTGCCCTTGAGAAAGTTTGAAAATTTGCATATCATGTGAACTTCTCTTCGTAGTTTGTGGAGTGTATAGCTGTTGGAATTTGATCAAGGGTCCCAAGTGAGCTTAAGTTTGAAACAAGATTATGGGGCGTTGGATGGTTGGCTTATTTTGGCATCTTCCTAAAAAGTTATATAGCAGGGTGATACATGTGAGCATATGAGTGACGTGTCAAGTGGTTCAAGGGTTGGGTTATGAATAGAACCACCATAATCTTAAATCTGGAAGGTTTGGAGGTCTAATTTCTGCTGAAACACGAATGCCCAAATTATGTTCTTAGTGTGAATACTGAGGTTTAATCTGTTTTGGGTTTAAAAAAGTTGTTAAGCGCCATTTTCAAACTTAACTAATTAAGTTTGTTAATCCGGTTGTGAGTGGGATGGTGATTTGGAAGGATGGTGGGCTGTGACTGGTGGAGAGTGTGTAGTGGGGCACGTGTCATGGTGTGGTTGGTTAAGGTAAGGTTCCTTGTCTGCCAGTTTTAGCCCCTCATTTCTTTCTTTCTTGTCTTTTGAAGTTTTAATAGCCAAAACCCGAATCCCTTTGTAATGGAAGTTTCAGTTTTCCCACTTTTGCCCCAAATACTTTTCCAAAAGTATTTCAAGGGTATTTGTTGTAATTTGATGATCTTGAAGGTCTGTTTTGGCATTTTCTTCAAACTTTATGGTCTTGACTTGTATTGTTGACTTCTTGGAGGACAAATAATGACAAGTCTTCAAATTTGAGGGACCATTCTTACTAATTCTTCAAAGTGGAGGGCCCTTTTTGTAATTTGACAAACTTTAAGGACCAAACTTGTAATTATGAATATTCAAGGGTTTAAAGTGTCAATTCTTCAATATTGGAGGAACCTTCTTGTATAATCTTCAAATCTTCAAGGGTTATTCTTGGAAAATCACCATTAGGGCTTGGTTCATTATGCGGCTTCGTTTCTCGTGTTCGTTTTTGCTTGTTTCTTGTGATATTTTGTCATTTTCTCAATATCCGTACCTAAAATACACATGTAACAAACACAAGCATATATTTGGCATATTTCATGATATTTAATGCATTTTAAGCCCATTTTGGATGACGAGACTATGTATAAAAGCAGTCTCATCACTCCCCCATACTAAACCATTGCCGTGCCCTCACGCAATGCTAGTAAAAAATATCGTAGCACCTCCAAAATTCATTTTTATGCACTTTTATTGAATGATAAACTAGCTACACTACTACTATTACTACTACTTACGTTTTAGACATAATGTATATTTTCATCGCAAAATGGGACGTTTAGGTTCATAGAACAAGAACACGTGAATGCTTCGTTAGAAATAATTTCGTCGTCCTCGATTTTCACTCTAATTCCATGCCAAGCATGCAACGAGATCATTGTCATTATAAGTTAGTAATGCTAACACTACTCATATGCCCTAATCACGTACTTATACTCCCATTTTCCTAAGTGGTATCTCTTATATTTTATTTTTGTCTTGAATGTTCACGAGGATACATTTTTTACTTATGCGATGATATAGATTTAGGTCTAAAAATAGAGTCATAACGGTGTAACCAAGACCATCAAATTAATAACTCCCCCCCCCTAATAGACAACGATGTCAAAAAATTAAGTCAACAAGAAGGATCGATAAACACAGTTTTATAACGGTTTTGAACATGAGACTTATTACCAAGACATTTATACGCCCCCTACCAGATGGGCCTTATTATCATAGGTTTACCTCCATCTTTTATTCAACTTCGCCATGAAGCTTTTATTATGACTTTGGTTTTGCCTTGCCTTTTGTTTAACTTCGCCATGAGGTGTTTATTATGGCCAAAGACGTTTATCCTCACGCTAAAGGCGAATTTTGGATCTTTAAAGCTTCAAAGATTAAGGCTTAATTCACTTTCAATTTCGCATAGATCTTTCGGCCTTGTGAGCTTAAAATTGTTTGCTTGATTTAGGTGAGCACTTAAAATCTTATTATTGGGTGAAGCTTTCGATTATTCGGGTTGCCAATACTTCAAAACCGTGACGTTGGCGATACCTTAATGTCTTCCCAATTTAGTTACATGGAAGCTACTAGAAAAGACTAGAAACCAACAATCAAGACTAAACCGCTAAGCCAATACTTATTAAGCAAAATTTATATACAAGCGAAGGGAGAATAAGCAAACAACGATAACACATGAGTTTTTGAAAGAATACGAGTACTCTACGTTTAGCATAGTAACTTATAATTAACTCTATCATTTCTCGTCCTCATTTAAGAGACTTAGCCTAATATAAAGTTAAGGAATCGAAGCTAAGTGCTCAACACGCACGGTCGAGTAAAAAATTAATCTTATTCTCGCCATCGGAAAATCTACATTCGTGTCTTTAAACATTTATAAAACATGAGAAAAATTTTAAAATTTGGCCATTTGTAGCCTTATTTTGCAACGAAACGATAAACAAAAAGATAAACTTTGGAAAGCGTGAAAGTTTGGCAAGGCAAGTATCTATTCACCCCCCCCATACTAAAGTTAAACATTGTCCTCAATGTTTCGAGTCTAAGGGTTGGAAACCCCCATACTAGAGACGTAGTCAAATGCTTAATCTAGCATGGAAAGGGTGCAACCGGTAAATTTAAAGCTGTTTATGAAGTGTGCTATAAACCTAAGGTTAGAACATATAAGGATATATCATGGATATTCAGAATTTCTTCAAAGCAAACGATCGAGTGCTCCCATAAAACGAACACGAAAGGCTCCAATCGTGAAGATCATGATCATCTAAAAACCGTAATGCACAAACAACCACGGAACAAAGGTTGGAAGGATACAAATCCCCTCATGTTACTACATTAGAAAGCGATAATATGTACATGGGATAAGCATGGGACTCCCCCACGAGGCACCTCGTTTTTTATTACCGAGTCATGAGCTCGACTCGATCCCCTCAATACTAATTATCATTGGGGAAGGTAACTTGGTCGAGGTAGTTCAAAGATTTAACTTTCCCACCAAAGTAGTGCTTCAACCTATGTCCATTCACGTTGAAATTGGGCCCATCATTTGGAGCTAGCTTGATGGTCCCATAAGGAAAAAATTGGGTAACGGTGAATGGACCCGACCAACGGGATTTCAACTTGCCGGAAAAGATTTTCAAACGTGAGTTAAAAAGCAACACTTGATCTCCAATGTTAAAGACACGGTTTTTAATTTTTGAATCATGAAACTTTTTAGTCTTTTCTTTGTAAATTAATGAATTTTCATAAGCAATGTCTCTCAATTCATCTAATTCATTCAATTGCATTTTCTGGTGTTTTCCCGCGGTCTCAATATCATCATTACAATGCTTAAGGGCCCAATAAGCTTTTTGTTCGAGTTCAATTGGCAAGTGACAATTCTTCCCATACACAAGCTTATAAGGAGTGCACCCGATGGGCGTCTTATGAGCGGTCCGAAAGGCCCATAAAGCTTCCTCTAGCTTATCTGACCACGATTGTCGGTTCTCTCCAATCGATCTCTCCAAGATCCTCTTCAACGCTCGGTTTGAAACCTCGACTTGCCCACTCGTTTGTGGGTGATAAGCCGTAGAAAGCCGATGTGTAACCCAATATTTCCTTAAGACACTTTCGAATTGGTCGTTACAAAAATGGGTTCCACGATCGCTTATGATCGCACGAGGGGTTCCAAACCGAGAAAACAAGCTTTTCAAAAACTTGACTACCACACGAGCATCGTTCGTGGGCAAAGCCTTAGCTTCCACCTACTTAGATAGGTAGTCAACGGCGATGAGGATGTACTTATTACCACGAGATGATGGGAACGGCCCCATAAAATCAATTCCCAAACGTCAAAGATCTCACATAATTGGATGATGTTTTGTGGCATTTCATCGTTTTGTAAGGCTTTTACTTGTCGTTGGCATGAGTCACGTGACTTCACAAGTGCATGCACATCTCCGTAAATAGTAGGCCAAAAGAAACCGACATCAAAGAACTTCTTAGCCGTGAGATTAGCACTGTGGTGACCACCCGTGGGTCCCTCGTGACAAGCTCTAAGGATATTAGAAGCTTCGGTACCAAAGACACAACGTCGAATGATTTGATCCGCATAAGTCTGAAATAGATAAGGGTCGTTACAAAAGTAGAACTTGACGTCACGAAAGAATTTTCGTTTTTGTTGAGTCGTCATACCCTTAATGATGAAGTTGCCCGCATGGTAATTTGTGATGTCCGCAAACCATGCGGTGGATGAATCAAGCTTAGAATTCACTACACCAAGTGTCTCAAGAGGAAATGTTTCAGTGATTTCCTTTGGCTCGTAAACACTTTGGTGAGGATCTTCCAAACGAGAAAGATGATCGGCCGCTAGATTCTCGGCTCCTTTTTTGTCAAGGATATCGACATCAAATTCTTGTAGGAGGAGAATCCAACGAAGTAATCTCGGCTTTGCATCTTGTTTAGCCATGAGATACTAGATATCCGAGTGATCCGTATACACTATGCATCGAGTCAAGACGAGGTAAGGTCAGAATTTCTCAAATGCATACACCACGGCAAGGAATTCCTTTTCCGTTGTAATGTATTTAAGTTAAGCCTCGGTCATCGTCTTGCTAGCATAGTGAATAGGCAAGAAGTGCTTTTCATAACGCCGCCCAATACGGACCCAATAGCGTAGTCACTAGCATCACACATGAGCTCAAAGGGGAGGTTCCAATTGGGAGCAACAACCATGGGAGCTTTGGTAAGTTTCCTCTTAAGGATTTCAAAGGCTCGTACACGATCTTCGTTAAAAACAAAAGGAGCATCTTTTTCGAGGAGATGTGTAATGGGTCGAGAGATCTTTGAAAAATCCTTGATGAATCGACGATAAAAGCTCACGTGGCCTAGGAAACTCCTAACTCCCTTGATGGTTTTGGGATGAGGTAATTTGGCGATGACGTCTACCTTAGCTTTATCTACCTCAATCCCCGCTTTCGAAACCTTGTGCCCTAAGAAGATTCCTTCCTTAACCATGAAATGACATTTTTCCCAATTTAGCACAAGGTTGGTTTCCTCACAACATTTTAACATTCTCTCAAGATTTGACAAACACGAAGTGAACGAACAACCAAACACGGAAAAATCATCCATAAAGACTTCCATCGTCTTCTCGATCATATCATGAAAAATAGCCATCATGCACCTTTGAAAGGTTCCTGGTGCATTGCAAAGTCCGAATGGCATTCTACGATAGGCAAACGTTCCATATGGACACGTAAACGTAGTTTTTTCTTGATCACGAGGATCGATGGGAATTTGGAAGTAACCGGAAACACCATCTAAAAAGCAATAGAAATCGTTTCACGCAAGACGTTCCAACATTTGGTCCATGAAGGGCAAGGGAAAATGGTCTTTTCGAGTGGCGTCATTCAACTTACGATAGTCGATACACACCCTCCAACCGGTCACGAGTCGAGTTAGAATTAACTCCTTGGCATCGTTTGGCACAACGCTCATTCCTCCCTTATTAGGGACACAATGAATAGGACTCACCCAAGGGCTATCGGAAATAAGGTAAATCATTCTCATGTCATGGAGTATAAGGACTTCCTTTTTGATGACGTCGTGAATTTTGGGGTTCACCCTCCTTTGGCATTGGATTGCGGGTTTGTAGTCCTCCTCCATTAAGATTTTGTGGGTACAAAATTCGGGATCGATCCCCTTAATGTCGGATAATTTCCACGTAATTGCTCCTTTGTGGTCCTTTAGAACATCGACAAGTGCGGTTTTTCATCATTCGAAAGATCTTTCACAATAATAACCGGAAACTTGTTTTCCTCCTCCAAAAATACGTATTCAAGGTGAGGAGGTAAATCTTTCAATTCGAGGATTGGTGGTTCCTCAATTGAAGATTTAGGCTCGATACTCAAAACCTCCTCGGGGGGAGGAAATGGGAAATCGTTAAGAAAATCCTTGATAATCGAGAAGTCCTCATTGTTGTCGAGGTCTTCATCACAAGTACGTGGAACATCAAGTTCTTCCAACGTAAAACCACCACCTTCAAAGGGAGTGAAGGATGGTGTCGAATTATCAAGAATGGGATCAAGCATAGTGGGATTGCCACTATTTTCATCGTCACCAAAACCTAAAACTTCTTGTGAAAATTCCTCGCAAACAACATCGATCATATCAACGAGGTTTATGGTCGCGATGGAATAAACATGAGAAATTGGAGAATTTTGAGTTGCGTTTATAACAATTTCCTCGTCGTTGAAACGTAAGGTGATCTTTCTAGCATGCACATCAATCAATGCCATAGACGTATCTAAAAACGAATGACCTAAAATAAGAGGAACTTGAGGATCCGTGGGAATATCGACAACGATAAAGTCTACCAGATAATAGAACTTTCCCACTTTCACAAGAACGTCTTCGGCCAATCCACATGCGGGAATCGTGGAATGATCAGCCAATTCGATAGACATTAGTGAAGGAGTAAGATTAGGAAGATTGAGCGACTTGTAGATTTCAAGTGGTATCAAGTTAACCAAGATCGGCCAAGGCATAACATTCTTCCGTATCTTGGGTTGCACATGGAATCAAGAATTTACCTTTTTGAGGTATGCGGTTAAGATAAACCGATGAACAACTAGACAATTGTTGCAATTTCTCCTTGTTGTTTAACATACTCTTAAAGTTAGCGACAAATCGAGGCATCATGACCAAAGCGTCGGCAAAACTCACATTGAAATGCACATCACGAAACATTTTAATAAAAATCTCAAATTGGTAATGGCCGCGCTCTTGACGTTTCTCCTTTCTAAGTCTCGATGGATAGGGAAAAGGTGGTGTGGGTTGAGGCATAGGCATAGCCTTTGGGATCTCGGGTTCCAATGATGGTAATGGGTCAACCGTAGGTGTGGCATGAGCGGTACTTCGTGGGATTGGGACATGCTCCTTTTCGACCACCACCTCGGGTTCTTCCTCAGTTTCCTCCACCGTTGGAGTAATTGGTTGAGGATTCGGTTCCTTAAGTATCTTACCACTTCGTGTGGTAATCACTTTCATCTCTCCCTTAGGGTTCGATATGGTGTTGCTAGGAAGACTACTCGAAGACGGTTTACACATTATAGCCTCAAACATGGATGAAATTTTATCCTCAAACATAGATTGCCTCTTATCGGCCTTAAGAATCTCTTGTTTTATTTCATGTTGCCCTTGTTCCATCTTTTGTTGGTTTTGTTGTAACCTAGTTACATTTCCCTATATTTTGTTGGTATGGATCTTAAGCTCATTTGCTAACTCATTTTTCAACTCCTTTTTCAAGTCATTCTTAAACTCGGATCTTAGGCTAATGATCTCTCTTTGAATATTATCAAACCTAGCATCGTTTCATTTGCGTATTCAACAAATTCATTTGGAAGATCTTTCAAAGTTTGCAAACTTTTGTTGTTGTTTTGAAAATCATTGTTTTGATTTTTGTTTGAAACTTGATTGTTATTAGCTCCTTGATTCCCATAACTGTTACCTTTGTAATTGTTTTTGTAACCAACTTGATTGTTTCGATAGTTGTTGTTAGCATTTTGATTGGGAGCAAAACCCAGTGGAGTCATTTGATTAGAGCGGGTAACTTGACCGTTTTGGTTGTAAGTTCCCGTGGCCGCGTAGGCACTCAAAGTGTTACCACCGTTGGTAATGCACTCGGAGAAATCATGACCTCCACCACAATACATGCAAGAAACCTCAACCGCTTTATCCATAGCGGGAGCACTTTGTTCACCAACTTTGAATTCAATTGAAAGACCTTTAAGCTTATTAAATATTTTGTTTTCCAAAAGCGTCGATGGTATTGGACAATGAAGGTTAAGCCGAAGACGAAGCCTTACGAACACTCGATGAGTTACGAGGACTATATACTTTAGACCTATTCTCAATAATCAACAACGCTTCCTCAACCGTTTTACACAAAAAATTACCACCCGCGGCGACATTATGATAATCTCTTTCATGATCATTCAATCCATTATAAAACGTGTCAATTTGATGCAAGTCGGAAAAACCGTGATGATGACACTCATGTAACATTTCTTTAAACCGATTCCAAGCCGTAGAAAAACTCTCATTAATTCTTGTGAAAATTTTGAAATCTCGTTTTTCAAATGTGTAGTCTTAGAGGGCGGAAAAAATTGGTTCACAAATTTTGAAACGATATCCTTCCACGTTAGTATAGAATTGGGTGGCTATTTCTCTAACCAAATTTTAGCGGGCCTCGCCAAGGAATACGGAAATAGCATCATCTTAATCGAGTCATTAGCAACGTCCTTAAATTTGCAAGTGGCGGTAAGACGATTGAATTGGCGGATATGGTTGTGCGGGTTGTCCTTTTCATCACCACGGAATTTGTTGTTTTGGATCATCGACAACAAACCCGTTTTCACTTCAAAATTCTCCGCAAGGATGGCGGGAATCACAATAGCCTCTGCATAACCCTCGGTGGGTGCTTGAAGTAACACCATCATAGTTCGATTAGCCATGGTTGGTTCTTCTTCTACGATAGGTTCGTCAATAGGAGACTCCTCACTAGAAAGGTTAGGTATGGTCTCCTTTCGGTTTTTTCGTTTACGTGCACGTCTTGCTTGATTACGAGTAAGCATAAACATCACGTACAACGTGGGGATGAGCAAAGAAGATTCCTTTTTATGTTTTTAATTTTTCCAATTTTTTTGTGGTTTTTGATTGTTTTTACTTTTTTTGGATTTTGTGAATGTATTAAGTAGACAAAAATCTACAAATCTCTCCTCAAATCGAATCTCTTGATTAAAGAAGCTTCAAGGAATGAAAACAATCAAGTGAAGTGAACGCCTTCGATGACTTTATAACGTTGGTGGAACACCAAAACGTTCAAGAGGGTTTAATCAATTGAAACCAAGAAAATATATATGATACTTAGATAATACTATGGTTGGCAAACCCTCGATTAGCCCTTTTTATCTAAACACGCACAAGCAAGCGGGGAAACGAGGCGGCGCGAAGCACTTAAGAGCCTTTTTCCTTAGGGTATATTTTATAATGCCCGCCTTATACCCACCTTATAGTTTGTGTTTGTCAAAATTAAGCTTTACGAAAGTAATTATCTATTTTGCCTTTTTTCTTTGTTTGAGATTCGAATACAATGATCGAGTGATGAAATCCCGAATCAAGGTTGTGTTTTCACACTATTGGAGTACTTGTGATTTTATTGTTCTACGTATAAAATAGTAATATTCACACGAAAATGAAAAACTGATAATACGTATTAGTAGAGTGCTACTAATACAAATAGATATTATGGATAGTATAAAAACAACAATTGTTCAAATCAAAATACAACACGCTTCCCCGGCAGCGGCGTAATACAAGGTTTTTAGCCTCGTATGAAAGTTCTTTGTTCTGATCTTTTCGAACTGATTACTGGTAGAAAGTGCGACTCAATTGTTCTTGGTGGAAAATTTAAAGGCTTGGTTATCTATTTTAAACTTAAGGTAAATATGAAAATGTCGTTGAGTAAATAAGTAAAACTGAAAATTTAAACTAAAAATGAAGACTTTAAAAATAATGAAAAAGTAAATGGTTTAAAACTTATAAAAATGTAAACTTTAAAGATTTAAACTAAAACAAGACAAGTTAGAATAAAGCTAAGTAAAAAGGCGGGAAAAATAAAAATTCAAAAACTGAAAGTACAAAACCTTATCCGGAATGTTATCCGGATTGGAGACAGGAGGCTTATCCGGAATACGTTGGGAAGCTTATCCGGAATAATCTTCTTCTACTTATCCAGAAAAATGACTGAGAAGGCTGCTATTCGGAATCGGCAAGTAGGTGTTATCCGGAATACTTAAAAGTTGCTTATCCGGAACCTTTTTCTTCTTACTCTTATCCGGAAAACTTGACTTCGGAACCTTATCCGCAATCCTGTAAACTAGAGCTTATCCGGGGAAACTGCTATGAAGCTTATCCGGGAAAATGGCTTGTGATGCTTATCCTGAATATATTCCGGATAGTTATCCGGAATAATAATAATACGAAGGCTTATCCGGGGAAACTTTGAAATGTAAACTTATCCTGAAAAATAAAGTAGTGACTATCCGGAATACTGGGTAATTGACTATAATCGGAATAAAAGGGTTTTAAGAAACCCGGAATACATCAAACTTAATCAAATAAGCAAATCTAAAATAAGCACTTACCAACACTAAACCAAAAAGATTTTAGAAAAAGGTGAATAAGCTAAAATTTGAAAACTTTTAAAACACTAAATAAGCTAGAAATCAAAAAGCACTTTTTATAAAAATATTAACTTATCAAAAACAACTTATTTCTAAAAACTATTAAGCATAAAGATTAAGAAGATAAGCACTTTAATAAAAAAAACTTTTAAAATCACCAATTCAATAAGCACAATCAAATAAGCTACACAATCAAACCATCAACAAAATTAAAATAAAACTACATGATTATCAAGATTAAGTAAAAGATTAAGAAAGGTAGAATGAGAATTAAGAAAATAAGCTTGATTGATTAAAGATTAATATCAAAAGATTACAAGATTAAAATTGATAAACTTGAAAAACTAGAGAGAAGAAAATTAAACACACTTAAAAACTAGAAAATAAAACTACCACTCTAAAAACTAACGACCTCACACCCTCCTAATGACATATTAGGAGGGTATTTATAGGAGGTGGGGAGATTACATGCTTAAGCTATCTTCTCGTCTCGATTCGACTTAATTTCTTTGTCTTTCTCGACGTCGTCTCGGGATTTGTCGATATAAGTTGAACTTGTCTTATAGTTTTCTTCTATAATTAGACTTGAGTTCTTCGACTTCATTAAACTTCCGTCTTTAGACTTTTTCTTCGATAAATCTTCATAATTGGCCTTGGACTTCCGTTCTTTTTGCATTCTTGATCTTTCGACTTCGTCTTTAGTCTTTTTCTTCGATAAAAGCCCGTGATAGCCCATGTTTTTTCCTTTTGCATCTTTTGGTCCTAAAACACAATAATAACACAAACCACGCATAATTCCGAATTTTACGACATAAAATACACGTTTTAGTCTTGTTATTATTGGAAATAAGTGGTAAAAGGATAAGTGTTTTCACACTTATTAAATCCCCTACACTTGACCATTGCAATGTCTCCATGCAATGCACTAATTTCAAAGCACGGTTTAGATTTTTCATCAAAGATAACCCACTTTGGCCTTTATTAAATACTAAACACTAAGAAAACTAAAAGAACAAAACAAGTAAAGAAATCAAAGACTTACATTGGGGTTTTAGGTTGTCATGAATGTTCATCATTCTCGAGTTTCACGTTTCCCATACCAAGCTTAAAAACGAGATCATTATTATTATAAGTTAGCAAACTAACTCGAACTCATGTGGCCCAATTATTCACTTAGACTCCCTTATTCCTAGGTGTATCTCTTATATTTTAATAATGTCCAAAATGATCACGAGGATGCATTGTTTGACTTATTTCGATAGTTATTTAGGCTGAAAATAAAGTGGGACGATTTAATCAATAGTTAGCTAAAGGACAAAATCTTTTAAAACTGCTTCTCGGGACCTTTCAAAGTTCATATCTTGGCATAACTTGCTTCATGATTTGAGACCTTTCTCGGACCGATATTTGGCAGCGACTTCATACTTCAAATCTTTGAGAGACGTTCTTGAAATTATGGTCTTCTCTTCATAATAGGAATTTCTTCACTTGAAGTTTTGAGAGATTCTTCATACTTGGACCACGACTTCTTCATTTTTCTCCAATCTTTATTTTGGACTTTGATATACAACGATCCGCCTCCTTTTAGGACTTGGATCTATTTATCCTCATACCTTGTTAGGGCCTTTTTGGATAGACTTCTCCATGATGTTTAGGGGAGTATTTTCTTTTCGTCGTGTGTCTCGATCCTTCATATTGATTTTCGATAAATGATTCTTCACATCACTTTTGGATCTTTAGCAACAAAATGTAGCCCTCATGTTAGGTCCTTTTCGGACTCGCCAATCTTCGCATCCCGCTTCAATGAGTTATGCCTTGGCTATGAACTCTAATTAATATCGAGCAACTTTTAAACGATCTTGTGCTAGAAGCTAAGTAACTTTTCAAATCGTACAACCTTATTTATTGTAGATAAATTTATTAGCAAGCGATGGGAGAATAGGCTTATAATCAACTCACATAAATTCACGAAAGAATACCAAACTTATAATTGACTCTATCATCTCTCGTTCTCCACAATTTAAAATCTCAAGGAATGAGACTCGTGGAAGCTTAGCCAATTAAATCAAAGTTTTGGGTTTTCGAGTCATCTATAGGATCTTGCAAACTCTTAGACTTTTTCAAGTTTAGAATTCGCGTTTTAAAGTTCCCTTGATAAACAACTCTCTAGGATCAATTATAGGAACTTGCGAAAAGTTCTTGTTCTTAACCCGTGAGAGTTAAGACTTTCGCGTTTTAAAGCTCCCTATATAAAAGCCTAGCAAAACTTGACTTAAACACGTTAAGGATACTAGCTAGAGTAAACTTAGATAAGTAAACTCGGGTTGAGTCAAAATATTCACGACTTTGAAAAATTTAAAACCACTTTATTAAAAATTTATTCTAGCAAAGAAAGTAAATAACGATAACAAAGGGAAATACTACTATACTACTAGGCCAAAATAGATTAAAAATTTTGAAAAATGTCGAAAAATCAAATTTTCCGGTTAAAATGAGGAAAAATTCATGGAAAAGACCACTTACTTCGATAGAAGTCCCCCCACACTTAATATAAACATTGTCCTCAATGTTTAAGCATGTGGGAGTAAACTCCCCTATACTTATGACATTGTGCACTTTGTTTAAATTTTGCTAAGGAAAGGACAACTATAGTGATTTCAATGTGAACATATAAGATATGAAATATTGAATCACGACAGTTTAGGATAGAACCGGGAAGACGGGTACACGGGATCACGGTTCCTCAAAAGTCATCGAGAATGGATCTTTGAAGCTTTAGTCCCTGCACAGAAGCAGAAACAAGACAACAAACAAATATGGGGCTCCCCCTACACTTATTATGAAAACAGTAAAGGATAGATCACGGGTTGCCTCCCGAGAAGCGCTTGTTTTTGTTAACCGAGTCACGAGCCTGACTCGACCCAGAACTTAATTCAAGGGAAACATGGTGAGGGATGGAATCATCTCATGAGAGATGTCCTCATCAAAGTACAACTTCACGCGCTGGCCATTCACCTTAAAATTGGGCCCATTGGCTGAGAAAGCTCAATGGTGCCATATGGGAAGACTTTGGCGATGGTGAATGGACCAGACCAACGGCTCTTCAATTTTCCCGAGAAGATCTTCAACCGAGAGTTAAAAAGTAAGACTTGATCACCAACGTGGAACTCTCGGTTCTTAATCCTTGCATCATGGATGATCTTGGTCTTCTCCTTGTAGATCAACGAGTTCTCATAAGCTTCATTCCTTAGTTCATTTAGCTCATTGAGTTGAATCTTCCGAAGATCGCCGGCTTTGTTGATGTCGAAGTTAGCCCACTGCATGTTGGGAATAAATTAAGGCCAGATCACTTGAGCGCTGACAAGAACAAATCAAGCGTTGACAGGAACAAAGTAAGCGCTGACAGCTCAAGCGTTGACAAGTTAAAGTCAAGCGTTGACAGATTGAAGACAAGCACTGATGAAAGATATAAGCTACACGTTTATTATATACTAGAATACTTCTAGTAAGGATAGAAACGACAATGTATTTTCTATGTTTATCTTTACCTAGAATAGTTGATACGTAGCTTATTGTACAAGGCTTCTTAGTCTATAAAAGAAGGCCTTTAGGTTAATGTTTAATATCAAGTTTTATATAGTTTTCATTCGTAAACATCTTTCATTGTAAGCAAGTTCGACATTCATAATCAAAGTGAAAGTTTTGTTTAAATCTTGTGTTCTTGTTTAAGTGTTAAATTCCGCATAACACTTAGATTCACAAAGCATATACAAAGGTTTCTCTACGTGCTATACTTGATCTAATCTCGTATACACAAAGCTAATCGATCTAAGTTTGGGATCAACAAGTGGTATCAGAGCTAGTTGAGGAACTTTTGATCTTTGAAGAACACCAGAACGATACACGAACACCAAAACCCTAATTTTCTCAGAAACCCTAAAAACACCAAACCCTAACAACATCATGTCTGAAGCAATAACAACCTCCTCTTCACCCTTACCAAACATCAGGATTCCCATGCTTGATGCAACCAACCTTGACTTATGGAAGTTCAACTTTGAATAATATCTGGGGATCTTTGATTACACACTCTGGGAGATTATTGAATATGGAAACTCATTCAATAAGGCTCAAAAGATTCAGGATGCCATTACTCAAAAATCAGCTGTTGAAGGATGTCCTGATGAAGATAAGAAAGAAAAACCTGGAGATGGTAGAGCTGTAGGTGTTAAAGATATTGCAAAGAAAAGGGTTGACATGAAAGCCCTAAATATTCTGAAAGTTTCTTTGGGACAAGAAAACCAGCACAAATATAGAGGCTATGAATCTGCTAAGGATCTTTGGGAAGCACTTGAAGTTGCATATGGTGGCAATACAGACACTAAGAAAGAAAAGAAAAAGCAACTTCTGCATGATTATGCTGTCTTCAAAGCTCAGCCCAATGAGAAACTGAGTAGTGTGAGAAGCAGATTGCTTGACATCACAAGTAAGTTGTCCTTCATGGGGACACAAGTTGGTGATGTTGACACCAATGCTACCTTTCTGAAAAGTCTTGGTGAGGCATGGAAGATTGAGGCAAGATCTATTCTTGCCAATAATACTTATAAGAGCTCCTCGTTTGATGACATCTACAACAAACTAAGACTATTGGAAGATGAAACTCTTTCAGCACATGGAAGCAAACCTAGCACCAGCAACATGGCCTTCTTCTCTCATAGTGAAGGTCAATTCAATCAGAAAGACTCTTTTATGCATCCAGTTACTGGATCATCATTTGTCAGCGCTGGAACAAGTCCTGTCAACGTCTCCTTTTCAGACGCTGACACATTCATGAATGACTCCCCAAGAGTTAAACATGCTGGTTTGGATTTGGATACTGTGTGTGCTTACATTGCTTCTTTGCCCAATGGTTCAGTGATTACATATGAGGACCTTGAGCAGATAAGTGATGAGCACTTGGAAGAGATGGACATCAAGTGGAACATGGCTCTTGCTAGTATAAGAGCAAATAGGTGGAATAGAAGGTTCAAGAAGAAGATGACCTTCAATGCTAAAGACACAGCTGGATTTGATAAATCCAAAGTTGAATGCTATAACTGTCATCGTATGGGGCACTTCATGAGGGAATGTAGATCTCCTAGAAGATCTGATGCTGGTAAACCCTCAAGTCAGGTTGTTAAAGCTCAAGATTCCAAAGCCATGGTTGCAGTTCAAGGAATTGATGGTACTGGATGGGATTGGAGCTATCTGGCTAAGAATGCTGAAGAGGACAAAGCTTTGATTGCTGATATTGAAGAAGAAGAGCATAATGAATATGCTCTCATGGCACACTCCTCCTCTTCATCTGATAATGAGGTATATGATGATGCTTTTTGCAGTAAAGGTTGTAGGTTAAACACTGATAGACTTAACAAAGAGGTGTTAAAACTAAAAGATGATATGAGCACTGAAAGGTGTAAATTGTCCAATTACCAACTAGCTCTTACTAAAACTGAGAAAACCGTTTCTGAATACAAGAAAATGGAATTTGATTTAAAAGATAAGATAAATATCTTAAAACATGAGCTAGAAGGTAGTATGGATATTAGAAATATCATGACAAAGGTCAATAGAGACCTACAGGCTAAGTTAGATGCGGCCATTAAGAATAAAGATAATGTTGACCTCAAGCTTCAAAGATTTGATAGAGCAACCCAAACCCTAGGAGACTGTGTAGCTAAACAAAGGGATCCTAAGGACATGACTGGGATTGGGATGAATGATTACTCTCTGGTTCCACCACCAGCTGGTGACTTCTATGGTGTCCTTAGAAAGGATTTATCTTGGACTGGTATACCAGAATGCCAAGAAGAGGAATTCATTCCTCCACCAAGAGTTGTCACTCCAGTTGAAGAGTATCAACAAAAACTGACTGACCTAAATGAGTGGAAGAAAGCTAACCCTACTTTATTTGTTAAGGGAGGTTTGCTATGTGAAAGTCCCAATGAATCACCACCTATTAAGGTTACTCACCCAGTCACTGGTAAAGCTGTTGACCTAGGCTCAAACACTGTTAGAAGACCTACCATTAAATATGCAGAGATGTATAGGAATAATAGGTCACCCAAGAGCCAAGTTAACAATCATGGAACAGGTTTCTTCTCTTCTAGACCTAAGAGTGTGTCTAAGAAAGCCTGTTATACTTGTGGTAGCTTTTCACATTTGGCATACAAGTGTGTCAACGCTCCCAAAGCCAGCGCTGATAGGAATAACTTCAGCGCTGATAGGAAGAAAGTCAACGTTGTTAGGAAGTCAAACGTTGTCAGACCCAAACCTTGTGTGCAGCAAAGTCCACAAGTGATTAGACCTGCCCCATTCTTCTCTAGAAGGTCTAACACTTATGGACAAAGACCTTTTCAAAAGATAAACACCTGGTCAAATAGGCAATGGGTTCCTGTAGCAAACCCTAGGTTCAATGCTGACAAGGGTAATTTCAGCGTTGACAGGACAAAATCAAACGCTGACAGAAACGTGACCAGACCTAAATATTTGCAGCCACAAGGTAAGGGGTCTAAAGATTCTTCAAGCTTAACATGGAGACCCAAGAAAGATCAAAACCCTAATAATAATGGAATTTCAATGACTTGCAATAGATTTAATTACATTTCAAAGGTCATTACAAAACCAATTGGGGTTAACTGGGTATTTCATCCTAAAAGGGATGAAAATGGGGTTGTTGTGAGAACTAAGTCTGTTCTTATTGAACAACCAGATGAATCCAAGTCTTCTAAGACTTGGGTTCCCAAATAAAACTAATTTGTTTTCTTTATGTGCAGGGCATTCAAAGACAGATCAATGACTATGGATATTGGGATAGTGGATGCTCAAGGCACATGACAGGGAAGGAAGACTATCTGACGAACTTCACTCCTATTAAAGATGGTGATAAGGTATACTTTGGAGGGGACTACGGCACCATTACAGGCAAAGGAACCCTTCTCACCAATAATTTGCGTTTTGAGAACGTCTTCCTGGTAAAAGAACTGGATTATAATCTGTTTAGTGTATCACAAGTGTGTGATAACAAAAATAAGGTTCTTTTCACTGATACTGAGTGCTTGGTGTTAAGCAAGGATTTTAAGATCCCTGATGAGAAGTATATTGAGTATAGAACACCTAGGCATAAGGACATATACAATGTGAATTTAAATGGGATTAAAGTGAATACAAATATGTCTTGTTTTTATGCTAAGGCCTTAGTAGATGAAAGTAATTTGTGGCACAGGAGACTAGGGCATAAATTTTAAAAATATAAATAGACTTGTGAGGCTTGGTTTAGTTGATGGATTGCCTAAGAAGGCCTTCCACAATGACCACTCTTGTGTTGCATGTCTTAAAGGCAAGCAGCACAAGGTCTCATTCAAGTCCAAGCAGGTGCATACTAGTTCCAGACCTCTTCATATGCTTCACATGGACCTCTTTGGTCCAACTAATATAGAAAGTTTGAATGGCAAGTCATATTGTTTTGTTGTCACTGATGACTTTTCTAGGTTTACTTGGACATTCTTTCTAGCTATGAAGAGTGACACAGCTGATGTTCTTATTGAATTTATCACTCAAATTGAGAAAAGGTTTGGCAATGAGGTTAAGATGCTTAGGAGTGATAATGGTGGAGAATTTAGGAACAAGAAGCTAGATGATTTTTGTGCCAGGAAGGGAATTACTAGGCAATTCAGTATTGCTAGAACCCCACAACAAAATGAGGTTGCTGAAAGGAAAAATAGAACCCTAATTGAAGCAGCCAGAACAATGTTGGCTGATGCTCACTTTCCTATAGCCTTTTGGGCTGAGGCTGTTAATACAGCATGTTATGTGCAAAATAGAGCATTGGTTAACAAAATTCAGAACAAAACACCTTATGAGTTACTTTGGGGAAGAAAACCTAATATTGGTTTTCTCAGACCTTTTGGTTGTCATGTAGTAGTTTTAGATACTAGTGATGCCTTAGGTAAATTTAGTGCAAAAGGTGATGAAGGTTACTTCATGGGGTATTCAGTCCAGAGCAAGGGTTATAGGGTTTATCTTAAAGAGGACAAACGTATTTTTGAAAGAGTACATGTTAGGTTCTTAGAGGATAAACCTAGTGATCCTGAGAGTGGTCCAAATTGGTTGTTTGATTTGGAACCCTTATCTAGAACTTTAAATTATACCACCACCACAAGTGTGGCTGGTGACCTGGATGAGGCTGGGACTATTGGTTCTGGCTTAGATGCTGGCCAAGGCAGTCCCACCATTATTAAGTCCTCATCCATGCCCAATAAACCTGACTTGGGAGGTCAAATCCCCATTTCAGAAGAGGGCAGACTGGAACCAATGACTCTTTTAGAATTGACGGCAGTCTGCATTAGCTTGCAAAAGCAAAATGCAGACTTAGTACATATTGTCAGCTCACAAGGCCTTGAACTCAAGCAATTGAGGGAGAGGATTGTTGTTTTGGAGAGTGATCATGCTAGGAGGGGTATGGAGGAGTCTTCCAAAGGGGAGGAAGATCAAAGAAATCTGAGTGATAAGAGCAGTCAAGATGGTCAATCAATGGATGTTGCTGAAGCTCTTACAACTTTAAAGGAACAAACAGGTTTTGATACGTCCTTAATCTCTTCAACCAATCTAAATTTATCATTTACAGCAATGTTGAGAGAGGTTACACAAGGCGCTGAGGGAAAATATTTGAGCGTTGACAAGACAAATTTGGACGCTGATAGAAGTATTTTGGGCGCTGATAGAGGAAATTTGGGCGTTGACAGACCTGCACATGAGGGTGATGTATTCCAGTCATCATCTATCATCAAGGAAGTTCCTACTCAGGTATTACCATCTACCTTACCAACCATTGCACCATCAGATAATGGTAAGGGTAAATTGGTTGAAGAAATTGTTCCAAAGGATGCAGCCCAAGTTGAATTTGATAGAAGATTGGCTGAACAAATGATGGAACAAGGTGAAAAGGAAAAGTCACCATTTGTTGTGACTTCTGAAGAGAAAAGTGATGAAGCTAGCTCTGACTCAAGTGTGATGATTATAGAACCAGAAAGGCTTGGGTATGGTGATGAGCTTGCTAGGGAAAAGTTGAGAGATTTAAAATTGCAGGTTGACTTTGACATGCCAGAGGTGGTTCAGATGTACAATTCTTGGGAAGAAAGCTGTATGGATAATCCAGACTTGACCATTTCAGATCAAATATGGGGTTTGGAGCTTCTTCTTAGAGTTCAGAAGGATTGTAAGGTGATTTTGAAGCATAAGGCAAGCAATATTCTCTCAGAATTGAAAAGGGATAGAAGAGAGCTCTACTTTATGTTTCTCAGATGTCATGGAGTTGGATGGACACATCAGAAGTTGAAGGCTTTGACATTTGATGAGTTGGAACATAGGGCTTATCCTATTTGGGTGAAAGTGCAGGAAGAAAACACTTTCAGACTTCTTTCAGATGAAAGAAAGGAGCAACTTGTAGAAGAAATGGAAATCAAGAAAGCTATGATGATTCCCAGGCCTGTGAAGAAGGGATTTAAACTTGAGTTTCCAAAAGATATGAATCCACTATATCCAAGTGAAGCATTTATTAGAAAGAGCCTCAAGCTCTCCCCATTAGAAGCTTCAGATATGGTGCAGGTGTTACCATTAGATTCCAGGAATCCAATTGTGAGTTATGATGATGATGAATGTGGATTCTGGAAGATTGGAAGATTTGGCAAGGAGGTACACACTTTTACCACTCTCATATCTTTATTTGCAAGTTGTGATAGAGAAGACTTGGTGGACCTTTGGAGGTTACTAGAGACCAAGTATGAGGCTGAAGCACCAACTTCAGCTAATGGAATAAAACTTTGGACCACATTCAAAAGAATGTGTGGGACAAATGAGGAAGATCCTGAAATATGGAAGGATCTTGAAGATGACCTCAGTGGTCTTCAATGGAGGTTATATTCAGCTGCTGGTGTATACCATTTGAGTTCTACAAAGTTTGCTGAGTATCTACTTGTGGATGCTCAGTATTTCATATCCAAGGCTGTTTTGGAAAAGATGAAGGACACTCAGCTGGAGATAGATTATACAAGTGACATGGCACAGAATTTGATCAGATTTATTTATTACCAATATGAGAAGGTTTGTCAGACTCCTCCAAGTTCTTAATGCTTATTCAGAAACTTGATCATAAGAGTGGATATCAAGTTTAGGGGAGGATTGTTGGGAATAAATTAAGGCCAGATCACTTGAGCGCTGACAAGAACAAATCAAGCGTTGACAGGAACAAAGTAAGCGCTGACAGCTCAAGCGTTGACAAGTTAAAGTCAAGCATTGACAGATTGAAGACAAGCACTGATGGAAGATATAAGCTACACGTTTATTATATTCTAGAATACTTCTAGTAAGGATAGAAATGACAATGTATTTTCTATGTTTATCTTTACCTTGAATAGTTGATACGTAGCTTATTGTACAAGGCTTCTTAGTCTATAAAAGAAGGCCTTTAGGTTAATGTTTAATATCAAGTTTTATATAGTTTTCATTCGTAAACATCTTTCATTGTAAGCAAGTTCGACATTCATAATCAAAGTGAAAGTTTTGTTTACATCTTGTGTTCTTGTTTAAGTGTTAAATTCCGCATAACACTTAGATTCACAAAGCATATACAAAGGTTTCTCTACGTGCTATACTTGATCTAATCTCGTATACACAAAGCTAATCGATCTAAGTTTGGGATCAACACTGCAAGGCCCAGTATGCCTTATGTTCCAGCTCGATAGGGAGGTGGCATGCTTTCCCGTACACAAGACGATAAGGTGTACAACCAATCGGGGTCTTATAAGCGGTACGGAAAGCCCAAAAAGCATCATCTAACTTATCGGCCCACGAGGCACGATGCTCTCCCACAGTACGCTCAAGAATTCGCTTCAATCCACGGTTAGATATTTCAGCTTGACCATTAGTTTGGGGATGATAAGCGGTGGAAAGACGGTGATTGACACCGTACTTAGCCATGACTCTAGCAAATTGATCATTGCAAAAATGAGTCCCGCGGTCACTGATTATAGCACGAGGAACACCGAATCGAGCAAAAAGCTGCTTCAAAAAGTTCACAACCACCCTCGCATCGTTCGTAGGGAGAGCCTTAGCTTCAACCCACTTAGAAACGTAGTCAACAGCTACGAGGATGTACTTGTTCTCTTTAGATGATGGAAATGGCCCCATAAAGTCGATGCCCCATACATCAAAGATTTCACATTCTTGTATGAAATTTTGAGGCATCTCATCTTTATGTGTGATCTTGCCTTGTCTTTGGCAAGCATCACAATGTTTAACCATTTCATGAGCGTCATGATAAATGGTGGGCCAATAAAATCCAGAGTCGAACACTTTCTTCGCGGTGTAGTTGGGACCAAAGTGACCACCGGTGGGTCCTTTATGGCAAGCATCAAGGATTTGTACCACTGCCGGTCCATCAACACATCGACGAATGACAAGATCTGCACATTGTTTGAAGAGGTAAGGGTCGTCCCATAAATAATGTTCAATATCTTTACAGAACTTTTTCTTTTGTTGGGACGTTAACCCTTCCTTGAGAATTCCACCCGCTAAGTAGTTTGCAATGTCCGCAAACCACAGGGTGTCATCAAGATTTGGATTGATAGACATTAAGGCTTCAAGGGGAAAAGAGTCATTGATCTCTTGATTTAGATGATCCCTTTGATAAGGATCCTCAAGTCTACTTAGATGATCCGCGGCTAGGTTTTCGGCTCCCTTCTTGTCACGAATTTCAATGTTGAATTCTTGAAGGAGCAAAACCCAGCGAAGAAGTCTTGGCTTAGAATCTTGTTTAGTCAACAAGTACTTCAACACAGAATGGTCGGTATAGACAATTGTAGTAGAAAGGACAAGATAGGGGCAGAACTTCTCAAAAGCATACACTACTGCTAAAAGCTCTTTTTCGGTAGTGGTATAATGCAATTGAGCCCCCGTCATTGTCTTGCTAGCGTAATAGATTGGTTGGAAGTGTTTGTTCACTCTTTGCCCCAAAATCGCTCCAATCGCAAAGTCGCTAGCATCACACATCAATTCAAAAGCTAGCTCCCAATTAGGGGTAACCAAGACCGGTGCCTTAGTAAGCTTATCCTTAAGAAGATTGAAGGATTCAAGACACTCTTTGGAAAAGATGAAAGGAGTATCTTTTTCCAAGAGGTGGGTCATCGGGCGAGCGATTTTAGAAAAATCTTGAATGAATCGACGATAGAAGCCCGCATGACCAAGGAAACTTCTCACACCCTTCACGGTTGAAGGTGGAGACAATTTAGCAATAACATCGACTTTAGCACGGTCGATTTCAAGACCGGCTTTGGATATTTTATGTCCAAGAACAATGCCTTCTTTTACCATGAAATGACATTTTTCCTAATTAAGAACGAGATGAGTGTCTTCACACCGTTTGAGCATGCGTTCTAAATTGGCAAGGCAATGAGAGAAAGAATCACCATAAACCGAGAAATCATCCATGAAGACTTCCATAGTTTCTTCAACCATGTCATGGAAGATAGCCATCATACACCTTTGGAAAGTCCTGGGAGCATTGCATAAGCCGAAAGGCATTCGTTTGTAAGCAAATGTTTCATAAGGGCAAGTGAATGTGGTTTTCTCTTGGTCTTTGGGATCGATGGGAATTTGAAAATACCCAGAGAAATCGTCTAAAAAGCAGTAATAGTCATTACCCGCTAGACGTTCAAGCATTCGGTCCATAAAAGGAAGAGGAAAATGATCCTTTCTCGTAGCATCATTGAGTTTGCGATAGTCTATACAAACTCTCCACCCTGTAACGAGACGAGTAGGAATCAACTCGTTGTTTTCATTGGGCACAACGGTGATTCCGCCTTTCTTAGGCACACAATGGACGGGACTAACCCATGGTGAATCCGAGATAGGGTAGATCATTTCCGCATCAAGAAGTTTGATAACCTCTTTTTTGATAACGTCATGGATCTTAGGATTCACCCTTCTTTGGCTTTGAATAGTGGGTTTAAAGTCGTTCTCTATGAGAATTTTATGTGTGCAAAAGTGAGGATCAATTCCACGAATATCGGAGATCTTCCAAGCAATCGCTTTCTTATGATTCTTCAGCACGACAATAAGTCGAGATTTTTCTTCCTCTTTCAAGTCCTTTGCGACGATGACGGGTGACTTCTTGTTGTCTTCAAGGAAAACGTACTCGAGATGAGACGGCAGATCCTTAAGCTCTAAATCCGGAGGATTTTCGATGGAAGGTGTAGTCAAATTCGGTTCATCGATAGAGTGATGTAGATTTTTTGCTACCCTTTAGGAAAAGAATACCAAAATAGTGGTAAGCGTTAAGTGTCGGTTTAGGAAAACCGAGCACTAATGACCAAATAAGTTCAAGTTCGTTTCCCGTGGAGGCAAGTGCGTTATGTAATGAATTGATTTTGATTTGAGATTATATTGAGAAAAAGAAAAATAGAAATGGGGTGAGAAGAGAATGACGGTTACGAAGACGGATCGAGCTAAGACGAAAAGGTCGTTCACGTAAAACCGTAAAAAGCTACAAATTAAAATTTTAAACCTAAAAATTAATTAAAAGATAAAACTAAGTCTAAAATAATATAAATAAGAGTAAAAATCCAACAAAAATATTTTAAAACCTTTTATTAATTAAATATTCAATTTTAAATGCTAATTAAAGCTCTAAAATTAAATATAATTAACAAAATGTCCAGAATATTATTTTATTGAACAAATAATTTACTTATATTATTTAAAGGCTAAAAAGTATTTTTCCTAATTTTTAAAAACTATTTTTCTATTTTTAAATCACTAAAAACTATTTTTAAACCAAAATAATTATAAAAAATAATAAAATAATGCCAAAAATAATTTGACAATTTTAAAAATCCTAAATTACTCTAAAGAACAGTAGAAAATGAAAAAGTTTGAAAAATATAAAATTTTGCACTAAAAGACAAAAACAGTTTGAATTTAAACCCCTAATTAAACTAAATTAATTCTAAAAAATAAATACAAGGTGAACAGTGAAAACTTTTTGAACTAAAAATCTTAAAACATTTTTCTAAGTCTAAAAAAAATGTTAAAACTGAAAGATAATAATTTTTGTCACTAAAAGACAAAAATCGGAAATTAAAAGTTAATTAAAAATAGCTATTTAATCTAAAAAATATTAAATGAACATTAAATTAAAAACTAACTAAACTGAAAAATCAGAAATTAAATAAGAAAAATATTGAAAAAAGTTTGAAACCCTAACTCCTAAATTTAGGCACTAAAGACAAAAAAAATGAGAAGTCTGATAGTGACATGTGCTAGGTCTTGTCTTTTAGCTGAGCAGGGGAAACAATTGCACAAGCAGGGGGAATTATGTTCCCACTGTTAGTGTAATTTCTTGGTCAGTTGACCAATAAGCTTAGGAAAGCTTATTTGTGGGCTTATCTTGGGCAATAAGGCACCCCCACAACCAGTTGGGTTGTGGGGAGTCAAGAGCAACACAAAAAACCACAAGTAACTTCACAAAATCCATCACAAAATTGCAAAGAAAGTTACTGATGAAGCCTAATGGTTTTTGATGAACAGTGACCTGGTTCAAATGGCACAAATGTGATTTTCACTTGGCTAAATCTTGCACATAAGCTACCCAAATGACTTACAAATGATACACAACCCTAAGTGGACCTAATATCTAGCAGCTAGCAAGATTGGATAAGCAAATTCCAACAAAAACAGTCTAGTCAAGGCACTTGCTGATTTTAGCTACTCTTCTCAATTTTTAACATGCAAATCTCATATTTCCTCTACCAAACTGAATTCCAAATACTAATATCACCTACTAACAACCTAATGAGTGTGTTTAGACAGATTTTAACCCAAATACTTTTCACCAATCTCAGTTAAAAACCAAATCCAAACACCCCTTAATTTTTTAGAACTAGATTTTTTTCAAATTAAATGCTATCAAACTCAAACCAAATTGATTAAAACTTAATCTAACATGCATATAGACCTAAAATAAACATGATCAAACAGATGAACTAGCATTTAAACAGATTTCATGCATTTTTCACATAAATCACACAAATCACAAATTGAACTTGAAAACAAAAGGGTTCAAGGTTTATACCTTGTGGGACCCACATCCGGGCCCCACTATGGCTGCAATGCCATCTCCCTTCAGGTTGGGGCCTGAGCTGAACTCTTGGGCTTTTGATTATGCAAGAAGATAATGATGATATCTTTGCTTTGAACCTGCACAAACACAACAAACAATGCAAAACACTTCAAGTAACAAGAGCTGTTCAAGAGCTTTTGTTACTGTAAAATCAGTAATTGAAAAGAAAAACCTTTTTTTTGACAAACCTTGAACAAATTTTTGGGATTTCTGAAAATATAGAACAAAAACCTTTTTTTTGACAAACCTTGAACAAATTTTTGCTGAAAATATAGAACCTTTTTTAATAACTTTTAAAAACTGAAACTCAAATGTTATACCCAAACAATGGAACTCAGATCAATCTCGAGCACTACCAACTTTTAAATCATAAAAGGAATTACAATTTCTAAAAAAAATACCAACTTTATAAATATTTAAAAAGGGATTACAAAACTTGAGAAAAAATCTGGAACAAAAAGTAGAAGTCACAAGTCGACCTCTACTTATACTACTGAATAGAAGAATGTATAAACTAAAACCCTAGCTAAGCAAAATCCCAGAAAAGCCCTTGTGTTTGAATTTGGAATCTTGGTCAAAATGTGCTCCCATGTGATCTTGCAGAAGTCCAGCTGTAAGGAATTCATCTTGAACGTTTATTAGTCCTTGGGGACAAAGGAATGGATGTGGGGCGTTTATCTGGTCAGGTTTAGGGGTTTGGGACAAAAGTGATGGGCAGGGGAGGGTCCCACAAGACACATGGGTGTGTCTGGGTCATGGTTTTGGTGTGGGTTTTGGTGACAAAGAGGTTAATCATCATTCTGGAAGATTATAACAAAAACCCCTTTGTATTTAGTTTAATTGGACCTGGGATTACTAGGGTTCTTGGGGTGTTTAAAGGATGTTTAATCCGTTTTTTGGGGGTGGTTTATTTAAAAAGTGTATTAGGAGGGAAAATTAAATAATCAGATAATACTGATTATTTAAGTTGAGTGGATTGTTGACGTGGGAGGGAGAGTGAGGTGTAGGGCTGTGAGTGGAGGAGGAGGGTGACGTGGAGGCATGATTGGTGGTGGTGAATTTGAGTGTTTGGGCAGGAATGGCCCTCCATGTTCTCAATTGCATTCATTTAGTAATAAACAGCTACAAAACTTCCTTCCTTTGTAAATAACTTTGCCAACTTGTCAAATTTGGCACAACAGCTTGCAAACTTTGTATAAGGACCATAAATGTACTTTGGGCATTCTTCAAGGGCTCATAGTGTAATTTCTTGACATTTAAGGGACCACAATGCAATTTATGAGTTTTGAAAGGGTATAAAATGCCAAGTCTTCAAAAGATGAGGGACCATTCTTGTACAATCTTCAAACTTCAAGGACCATTTTTTATTGATTCTTGTGATCTTTTTGTCTTTTCCTCAATATCCGTACCTAAAATACACAAGCAACAAACACGAGCATATATTTGGCAGTTTTAATGATATTTAATGCATTTTAAGCCCAATTTGGATGATGAGACTATGTATAAAAGCAGTCTCATCACTCCCCCATACTAAACCATTGCCGTGCCCTCACGCAGTGCTAGAATAAAGTATCGTAACACCTCCAAAATTCATTTTTATTGACTTTATTGAATAATAAACTAGCTACACTACTACTATTCCTACTACTTGCGTTTTAGACATAATGTATGATTTTCATCGCAAAATGGGACGTTTAGGTTCATAGAATAAGAACACGTGAATGCTTCGTTTAGAAATAATTTCATCGTCCTCGATTTTCACCCCAATTCCATTCCAAGCGTGCAACGAGATCATTGTCATTATAAGTTAGTAATGCTAACACTACTCATATGCCCTAATCACGTACTTATCCTCCCATTATTCCTAAGTTGTATCTCTTATATTTTATTTTGTCTTGAATGTTTCACGAGGATACATTGTTTGACTTATGCGATAATAGAGATTTAGGTCTAAAAATAGAGTCCTAACGGTGTAACCAAGACCATCAAATCAATAACCCCTCCCAATAGACAACGATGTCAAAAAATTAAGTTGACAAGAAGAATCGATAAACACGGTTTTATAACGGTTTTGAACATGAGACTTATTACCAAGACTTTTATACGCCCCCTAACGGAAGGGCCTTATTATCTTTGGTTTACCTCCATCTTTTATTCAACTTCGCCATGAAGCTTTTATTATGACTTCGGTCTTGCCTTGCCTTTTATTATCCGCCTCATCAGTGGTTTTATTAGCCAAAGACGTATATCCTCACGCTAAGGCGAATTTTGGATCTTTAAAGCTTCGAAGATTAAGGCTTGATTCACTTTCAATTTTGCATAGATTTTTCGGCCTTGTGGGGCTTCAAATTGTTTGCTTGATTTAGGTGAGCACTTGAAATCTTATTATTGGGTGAAGCTTTCGATTATTCGGGTGCCAATACTTCAAAACCGTGACGCTGGCGATACCTTACCAATTTAATTACATGGAAGCTACTAGAAAAGACTAGAAACCCAACAATCCTAACTAAACCGCTAAGTCAATATTTATTAAGCAAAAAATATTTACAAGCGAAGGGAGAATAAGAAAACAACGAGAACACATGAGTTTTTGAAAGAATACGAGTATTCTACGTTTAGCATAGTAACTTATAATTATCTCTATCATTTCTCGTCCTCATTTAAGAGACTTAGCCTAATGTGTAGTTAAGTAATCAAAGCTAAGTGCTCAACACGCACGGTCGAGTAAAAAATTACTCTTATTCTCGCCATCGGAAAACCTACATTCGTGTCTTCAAACACTTATAAAACATGAGAAAATTTTTAAAATTTGGCCATTTTTAGGCTTATTTTGCAACAAAAAGATAAACTTTGGAAAGCGTGAAGGTTTGGCAAGGCAAGTATCTATTCACCCCCCCCATACTAAAGTTAAACATTATCCTCAATGTTTCGAGTCTAGGGGTGCAAACACCCCCATACTAGAGACGTAGTAGAATGCCTAATCTAGCATGGAAAGGGTGTAACCAATAAGTTAATAGCCGTTTATGAAGTGTGCTAAAAACCTAAGGTTAGAACATCAAAATGATATATCATGGATATTGAGAAAGTCTTCAAAGAAAACGATCGAGTGCTCCCATAAAACGAACATGAGAGGCTCCAATCGTGAAGATCATGATCTAAAAACCACAATTCACAAACAACCACGGACCAAAGGTTGGAAGGGCACAAATCCCCTCACATTAAACTAATTAGAAAGCAATAATATGTACATGGATAAGCATGGGTCACCCCCACGAGGCACCTTGTTTTTGATAACCGAGTCAAAAGCTCGACTCGAATCCCCATAAATGTGATCAATTAGGGATAATTATGGTATGGTCAATTTTTTAGTGGGGCTTACATGATAAACAAGGCCCAAAAATAACCGGTATTAAGGACTAAGTCCTTTGATGGTGCAAAATACCGGGATCGAAGATGGCGTTCTCGTTTTTTTGGAAAAACAAATCAACGCCACTTCATCATGTGTCAACACAAACCCAAAGGGTTTCAAGAAAATATATGAGAAGAAATAGAAGGGTGGGATAATGGGTAAGTCATAAAAACCATGAGCTACTCGAGGTAGACTCGCACCAATCAAATAGAAAGATTTTCCATTTATTGCATCGGTGGAAGACCGAGATTTCCCTTTATAAGCAATTCCGGGATCAAATATCTCGTCCTCGGTGGAGAAAAGGAAGGGAACATAAGGGGCTTCCCCCACACTAAGTCCACACAAAGCATCGTCAAAAGGAGAAGATGAGCTTGTAGCACTCAAAGCACGTGGTGATGACGGAGTTAGCATTGTAGAAAAATCTTTTAAATTCAATTTAAATTTTTTCCTTTTTTCATCTTTTAAACTCTCCTTATGAAAACCCGACTTAATTATGTCAAAAATATTTGGTGTTTCTAAAGCAATGTTAGTCACACTAAAAATTCTCACATTTGAAAACCGTTTTGGTTTAGGTGGTGGCAAGTTCTCAAAACGTTTGTCAACAAAGAAAACTCCCCCATCGGGATCAACACATTCATCATCCGAGGAATCATTCGTGATTGGAATCGTAGGCTTAACACTCTTAACCTCCACCGGCGGAGGGGACGGAAAATCGTTTTTATCATCAACTCCTAAAAATCTTTTTGAAATCTTTTTGCAAATGTTTTTTATGGGATTGACATTGTACAAAGACGTGATAGAATACACATGAGAAAGTGTGGAGTTTTGAGTTGCATTAATGACGAGTTCTTCCTCATTGAAACGAAGAGTGATTTTTCTAGCATGCACATCGATAAGTGCTCTCGAGGTATCCAAAAATGATCGACCTAATATTAGAGGAACTTTAGGATCGATGGAAATGTCAACAACAATAAAGTCTACGGGATAGTAGAACTTTCCAACTTTCACGAAGACGTCCTCGGCTACTCCACAAGCTAGAATCGTAGAATGATCGGCCATCTCGATTGACATTCTTGAAGGAGTGAGATTTGGAAGATTGAGTGACTAAAAAATCTCAAGAGGCATCAAATTAATACTAGCACTAAGATTGGCCAAGGCGTAGCATTCTTCCATGTCTTGTATAACACATGGGATTAAAAACATGCCGGGATCACCGACTTTTTGAGGTATGCGGCTAAGAAAAACCGATGAACAACTAGACGATTTTTGCAATTTCTCTTTGTTATTCAACATACTTTTGAAGTTCGCGGCAAATCGAGGCATCATGACCAAGGTGTTGGCAAAACTTATATTAAAATGCAAGTCACGAAACATTTTCATAAAAAGTTCAAATTGATAATTATTTTGTTCTTGTGCCTTTTCCTTGTTTCGTCTTGAAGGGTAAGGTAAGGGTGGTGTGGGTTGGGGCATAGGCAAAGGCCTTGGAATCTCGGGTTCCACTATTGGTATTGGTTCAACCGTAGGTGTGGTTTGAGCGGTACTTCGTGGGCTTGTAATTTGCTCCTTTTCTACCACCACCTCGGGTTCTTTCTCTTTTTCCTTCTCCATAGAAGTACTTGGACGAGAAATGGGTTCTTTGAAAGTTTTACCACTACGAGTAGTAATAACCTTCAATTCTCCTTTCGGGTTCACGATGGTATCACTAGGAAGACCACCGAAGAAGAAGGTTTACACATGATAGCTTCAAACATTTTTCCCATTCGGTCTTCAAACTTAGATTGCCTAGCATCCGCTTTTAACAACTCTTGCTTAATCTCATGTTGACCTTACTCCATTTTTTGTTGATTTTGTTGGAGACGTTGAACATTTCCTTCCATTTTATTAGCATGAGTCTTAAGTTCATTAGCAAGTTCGTTTTTAAGCTCATTTTTCAACTCGGATATTAAGCTAACCATTTCACGTTGCATATTGTCAAACTTAGCATCATTTGCCTTAGCATAATTCAAAAATTCTCCTTGAAGATTTTTGGTGTGATCATTTTGAAAACCTTGTGTGGTAGTTTGAAAATCACGGTTTTGGTTTTGGTTTGTAATTTGCCCATTTCCAATTTGATAATTACCCTTGTTGTAGTTACGTTGATTGCCTTGATAATTACCACCTTGATTGTTGTTTCGATAGTTATTAACATTTTGATTTGGTGGAGCTTGATTTTGGCGGGAACCTTGACCGTTTTGGTTATAAGTTCCCGTGGCTACATAAGCACTCGAAGTGTTACCATCCGCGGTAATGCACTCGGAAAGATCATGAGCTCCACCACAAGACAAACAACTCTTAGCAACCGCTTTAACCGAAGCGTAATTTGAAGCTTCTTGAGCTTTCCAATGGGACATAAGATTAGCAAATCTATCAAAAAAACCGATTTTCCTCATTAGCTTCATCATGTAAGGCATTAATGCTACGAGACGAGGACGAGCCCATTTTGGCAACACTCGGTGTGTTACGAGGGCTATAAACCTTAGACCTATTTTCAATTATCACCAAAGCTTCCTCAACCGTTTTACACAAAAAATTACCACCCGCGGCGGCATTTAAATAATCTTTTTCATGATCATTAAGTCCATTGTAAAACGTGTCAATTTGATGCAAGTCGGAAAAACCGTGATGAGGACATTCATGTAACATCTCCTTAAACCTATTCCAAGCCGTTGAAAAACTTTCATTACACTCTTGTGAAAATTTTGAAATCTCGTTTTTCAAGTGCGTAGTCTTAGAGGGCGGAAAAAATTGGTTCACGAATTTTAAAACGAGATCCTTCCACGTCAATATAGAATTGGGTGGCTCTTTCTCTAACCAAATTTTAGCGGGCCCCGCTAAGGAATACGGAAAAAGCATCATCTTAATCGAGTCATTCGAGACATCCTTACACTTGCAAGTAGCGGTAAGACGATTGAATTGGCGGATATGGTTGTGTGGATTGTCCTTCTCATCACCACGAAATTTGTTGTTTTGGATCATCGACAACAAACCCGTTTTCACCTCAAAATTCTCCGCAAGGATAGCGGGAATCACAATAGCCTCTCCATAACCCTCGGTGGGTGCTTGAAGTAACTTCATCATAGTTCGATTCGCCATGGTTGGTGCTTCTCTTACAATGGGTTCGTCAATAGGAGACTCCTCACTAGAATGATTTGGAGTGGGAGTTTTGTTCTTTCGTTTGCGTGCACGTCTTGCTTGATTACGAGTTAGCATAAACGTCACGTACAACGAGGGGACGAGCAAAGAAGATTCTTTTTGGTGTTTTGTATTTTTCAATTTTTTTTGTGGTTTTTTGATTGTATTAACCTTTTTGGAATTTGTGGAATGTATTAAGTAGACACAAATCTACAAATCTCCTCCTTAATCAAATCTGTTGATTAAAGAAGCCTCAAGGAATGAAAACGATCACGTGAAGTGAACGCCTTTGATGACTTTAGAACGTTGGTGGAACACCAAAACGTTCAAGAGGGTTTAATCAATGAAAACCAAGAAAATATATATGATACTTAGTAATACTTTGGGCGGAAAAACCCTCGATTAGCTCTCAAAATCAAAATACGAACAAGCAAGCGGAGGAAACGAGGCGGCGCGAAGCACTTAAGAGCCTTTTTCCTTTAGGTCGTGAAATACAACCGCCTTATACCCACCTTATAGTTTGTATTTTTCAAAATCGAGCTTCACGAAAGTATTTATCTATTTTTGCCTTTTTCTTTGGTTTGAGATTCGAATACAATGATTGGGTAATGACCTCCCAAGTCAAGGTTGTGATTTCTCACGTATTTGGAGTACTTGTGAATTTATTGTTCTACGTATACAATATAGTAATAGTATTCACACAAAAACCTAAAACCGATAATACGTATTAGTAGAGTGCTACTAATACAAATACTAATTATGGTTAGTATATAAAAACAACAATTCCAATCAAAACACAACACGCCTCCCCGGCATCGGCGCCAAAAATTGATGTAGAGTTTTTGCTACCCTTTAGGAAAAGAGTACCAAAATAGTGGTAAGCGTTAAGTGTCGGTTTAGGAAAACCGAGCACTAATGACCAAATAAGTTCAAGTTCGTTTCCCGTGGAGGCAAGTGCGTTGTGTAATGAATTGATTTTGATTTGAGATTATATTGAGAAAAAGAAAAATAGAAATGGGGTGAGAAGAGAATGACGGTTACGAAGACGGATCGAGCTAAGACGAAAAGGTCGTTCACGTAAAACCGTAAAAAGCTACAAATTAAAAATTTAAATCTAAAAATTAATTAAAAGATAAAACTAAGTCTAAAATAATACAAATAAGAGTAAAAATCCAACAAAAATATTTTAAAACCTTTTATTAATTAAATATTCAATTTTAAATGCTAATTAAAGCCCTAAAATTAAATATAATTAACAAAATGTCCAAAATATTATTTTATTGAACAAATAACTTACTTATATTATTTAAAGGCTAAAAAGTATTTTTCCTAATTTTTAAAAACTATTTTTCTATTTTTAAATCACTAAAAACTATTTTTAAACCAAAATAATTATAAAAAATAATAAAATAATGCCAAAAATAATTTGACAATTTTAAAAATCCTAAATTACTCTAAAGAACAGTAGAAAAATGAAAAAGTTTGAAAAATATAAAATTTTGCACTAAAAGACAAAAATAGTTTAAATTTAACCCCTAATTAAACTAAATTAATTCTAAAAAATAAATAAAAGGTGAACAGTGAAAACTTTTTGAACTAAAAATCTTAAAACATTTTTCTAAGTCTAAAAAAAATGTTAAAACTGAAAGATAATAATTTTTATCACTAAAAGACAAAAATCAGAAATTAAAAGTTAATTAAAAATAGCTATTTAATCTAAAAAATATTAAATGAACAGTAAATTAAAAACTAATTAAACTGAAAAATCAGAAATTAAATAAGAAAAATATTGAAAAAAGTTTGAAACCCTAGCTCCTAAATTTAGGCACTAAAGACAAAAAAATGAGAAGTCTGATAGTGACATGTGCTAGGTCTTGTCTTTCAGCTGAGCAGGGGAAACAATTGCACAAGCAGGGGGAATTATGTTCCTACTGTTAGTGTAATTTCTTGGTCAGTTGACCAATAAGCTTAGGAAAGCTTATTTATGGGCTTATCTTGGGCAATAAGGCACCCCCACAACCAGTTGGGTTGTGGGGAGTCAAGAGCAACACAAAAAACCACAAGTAACTTCACAAAATCCATCACAAAATTGCAAAGAAAGTTACTGATGAAGCCTAATGCTTTTTGATGAACAGTGACCTGGTTCAAATGGCACAAATGTGATTTTCACTTGGCTAAATCTTGCACATAAGCTACCCAAATGACTTACAAATGATACACAACCCTAAGTGGACCTAATATCTAGCAGCTAGCAAGATTGGATAAGCAAATTCCAACAAAAACAATCTAGTCAAGGCACTTGCTGATTTTAGCTACTCTTCTCAATTTTTAACATGCAAATCTCCTATTTCCTCTACCAAACTGAATTCCAAATACTAATATCACCTACTAACAACCTAATGAGTGTGTTTAGACAGATTTTAACCCAAATACTTTTCACCAAGCTCAGTTAAAACCCAAATCCAAACACCCCTTAATTTTTCAGAACTAGATTTTTTTCAAATCAAATGCTATCAAACTCAAACCAAATTGATTAAAACTTAATCTAACATGCATATAGACCTAAAATAAACATGATCAAACAGATGAACTAGCATTTAAATAGATTTCATGCATTTCTCACATAAATCACACAAATCACAAATTGAACTTGAAAACAAAAGGGTTCAAGGTATATACCTTGTGGGACCCACATCTGGGCCCCACTATGGCTGCAATGCCATCTCCCTTCAGGCTGGGGCCTGAGCTGAAATCTTGGGCTTTTGATTATGCAAGAAGATGATGATGATATCTTTGCTTTGAACCTGCACAAACAAGGCAAAACACTTCAAGTAACAAGAGCTCTTCAAGAGCTTTTGTTACAGTAAAATCAGTAATAGAAAAGAAAAACATTTTTTTTTTTGACAAACCTTGAACAAATTTTTGGGATTTCTGAAAATATAGAACCTTTTTTAATAACTTTTGAAAACTGAAACTCAAATGTTATACCCAAACAATGGAACTCAGATCAATCTCAAGCACTACCAACTTTTAAATCATAAAAGGAATTACAATTTCTAAAAAAATACCAACTTTATAAATATTTAAAAAGGGATTACAAAACTTGAGAAAAAATCTGGAACAAAAAGTAGAAGTCACAAGTCGACCTCTACTTATACTACTGAATAGAAGAATGTAGAAACTAAAACCCTAGCTAAGCAAAACTCCATAAAAGCCCTTGTGTTTGAATTTGGAATCTTGGTCAAAATGTGCTCCCATGTGATCTTGCAGAAGTCCAACTGTAAGGAATTCATCTTGAACGTTTATTAGTCCTTGGGGACAAAGGAATGGATGTGGGGCGTTTATCTGGTCGGGTTTAGGGGTTTGGGACGAAAGTGATGGGCAGGGGAGGGTCCCACAAGACACATGGGTGTGTCTGGGTCATGGTTTTGGTGTGGGTTTTGGTGACAAAGAGGTTAATCATCATTCTGGAAGATTATAACAAAAAACCCTTTGTATTTAGTTTAATTGGACCTGGGATTACTAGGGTTCTTGGGGTGTTTAAGGGATGTTTAATCCGTTTTTTGAGGGTGGTTTATTTAAAAAGTGTGTTAGGAGGGAAAATTAAATAATTAATTAATACTGATTATAAGTTGAGTGGATTGTTGACGTGGGAGGGAGAGTGAGGTGTAGGGCTGTGAGTGGAGGAGGAGGGTGACGTGGAGGCATGATTGGTGGTGGTGAATTTGAGTGTTTGGGCAGGAATGGCCCTCCATGTTCTCAATTGCATTCATTTAGTAGTAAACAGCTACAAAACTTCCTTCCTTTGTAAATAACTTTGCCAACTTGTCAAATTTGGCACAACAGCTTGCAAACTTTGTATAAGGACCATAAATGTACTTTGGGCATTTTTCAAGGGCTCATAGTGTAATTTCTTGACATTTAACGGACCACAATGCAATTTATGAGTTTTGCAAGGGTATAAAATGCCAAGTCTTCAAAAGATGAGGGACCATTCTTGTACAATCTTCAAACTTCAAGGACCATTTTGGAAATTCTTAATTCGGGTCCGGTTCATTGTGCGTCTTCGTTTCCCGTGTTCGTTTTTGATTGATTCTTGTGATCTTTTTGTCTTTTCCTCAATATCCGTACCTAAAATACACAAGCAACAAACACGAGCATATATTTGGCAGTTTTAATGATATTTAATGCATTTTAAGCCCAATTTGGACGATGAGACTATGTATAAAAGCAGTCTCATCATAGAGATATCCTTAGGAGATGGTGGAGAAATATGGTCCTCATTGAGAAGTTTCTTAATGGTACGAATGTCTTCATCTAAATTGGAGGGAGAATCGTCATATTGCAAGTCCACATCTCCCAAAGTTGCTTCAATTTCTTTCAAAATGAAATCACTTTCTCCAAATGGAGTTAGTGATGGAGCAATAGAGACAACGGTCTCAACAATGGGTAGAGAAGAAGAACCACTTTTACAAGCGTCTTTGAAATGTTCTTCACAAGCCTCATCAAGAACGTCAATGAAATTAACACTCTCGTTTTCAGAAGGCTGCTTAGAAAGTTTACCCATGTTGAAGACGATTTTATCGTCACCGACTCTCATGATTAATTCGCCTGCGGCTACATCGATGAGAGTGAGACCGGTCCTCAAGAATGGACGTCCAACGATTAATGGAACACGGGGATCCATCTCGTAGTCAACGACAACAAAATCCGCCGGAAAGGTGAATTTGTCGACACCGACGAAGACATCTTCGGCTATCCCTACTGGATAAGCAACCGTACGGTTAGCTAACTCCAAAGTCATTCGTGTGGGGACTAGCTCGGGTAGAGACAATTGTTTCCAAACGCTTAAAGGCATTAAGTTTATACTAGCACCTAGATCGGCTAGGGCCATACAATTCTCTACCCCGGGGAAGTTGAAAGGAATAGGAAAGCGACCCGGATCACCAAGTTTGGTGGGTAATTTCCTTAAGAGCACTGCAGAGCAATTCTTATTAAGTTGGGTCTGAGCAATATCAAGAAGTTTCTCCTTATCACTAAGAAGATCTTTAAACATTTTAGCTTATTTGGGCATGTGAGCGAGAGCCTCAACAAAGGAGATATTGAAATTCAGTTGTTTAAACATTTTAAGAAAGTTAGAAACCTGAATATCATCCTTGTTCTTCAATTTCTCTTTCCTCAATCTCGAAGGATAAGGTATATTGGGTTGAGATGAAGGCTTTGGGATGGAATTCTCACTCACATCCTTGGGTGGTGGAGGGGTAGAAATAGAAGGCGGTGGAATTGGAGAAGTAGAAGTTGGAGGAATAGAAGGTGGAGGAATTTGAGAAGTAGACTCGTTTTCCTTTGTCACAATCACCGGTGTAGGTGTAGGAAGATCGGGTTCCTTTAAACCTTTTCCACTTCGAGTGGTGATTGCTTTCATCTCCCCTCTTGGATTAGCAACGGTGTTACTCGGAAGAGAACCCGAACCAGAGGCTTGATTACTTAGGAAGAAACTAGCCATCATGTTTCTTAAGTCATTCGTTTGACTTGCCAAAGTGTTTCGCATATCGGCTCGAAGATCATTCCCTTGTTTCACCATATCTGCTTTCATGTTGGCCATTTCCCGCTGAAGATTCTGCACTATCGCATCATTAGTCCTCATGTAAGTTTCAACGTCTTGGTGTAATGCGGTGGGTTGGTTGGTAGGTGGAGCATGGTAGGCGGGTGGTTGATAAGCGGGTTGTTGGTAAACTTGGTTGTTTCTTTGAGGTGGATATGGGTTTCTTTGGTTTTGATATTGATTTGGAGCTCGAGGTTGGTTTTGAGTGTTGCGATTGAGGTTGTTTGGATTTTGTGGGGGAAAACCGGGTGGTGAAAGAAAGTTGTTTGAGCGATAGCTGAGCAAATTGCGGTCACCTTGAGGACGTGCTTGATAGCCTCCCATGGAATAGTTACCGTTGGCGGCATACACATTTTCCGGATTGTCATGAGTCGAAGGACAATCGGTGTATGAGTGAGATCCCCCGCATATTTCACATGATTGACTCAAAACATTAACTTGGGCATTGATAGCTTTGGTGTTGTTGGCGGTTTGGAGAGAAAGTGATTCAACAAGCGAAGTAAGCTTATCAATTCTCTTGTCGCTCTCATTAGTGCTAGCACTAGCCACAGTAGTTCGAACACTCTTGGTTTGCTCTCTAGACTTATTCTCAATAATATCCCAAGCGGCATTAGAAGACTTAACCAAAATGTTACCCCCCGAGGCACTATTTAGTGAATCTTGGTCATTCATGCTTAAGCCATTGTAAAAAGTATTAATTTGATGTACTTTTGTGAAACAATGTTGTGGACACTTTCTTAAAAGTTCCTTAAAACAGTCCCAAGATTCACTAAATGTCTCACCGTACTTTTGTTCAAATGTAATGATTTCATTCCGCAAAGCGGTAGTACGTGAGGGTGGGAAAAAGTAGTTAATGAACTTGGTCTCTAAATCCGTCCACGTAAGAATACTTTGTGGCGGTTCTTTATCAAGCCAATTCCGGGCTTGTCCCTCTAAGGAGAAAGAAAAAAGTTGCAAGCGAATCACCTCTTGTGAAACCCCATTATACTTTACCCTATTAGTAAGTTGAAGAAACCTTTTTATATGGTCATGAGGATCATCAAGCGAACGCCCCAAGAAAGGTTGAGCAGAGACCATTTGAATGAAGCCGGATTTAAGCTCAAAGTTGTTGGCTCCAATCTCGGGTATGACAATAGCATCAGTGTTGCACTCTACGTGCGATTGCAAAAGCTCGATCATTGGTTGATTGTCCATGGTGACAATAGGTGGAGTAATGACTTCGGCTTGAGCTGCTTTCTTCTTACGAGCCCGGGTACGCATACACACCTACAAAAAGAAAAGAAGAATAGACAAGAAATACTTTTTTGTTTTTTATGTTTTTCTATTTTTTTGAATTTTTGAAAATTTTATATTTTTTAGGATTTTTGAAAATTTGAAAGCAAGGAAAATAACGTTCAAAAGTGAACGGATCCCAAAATCCAACGCGTCTCTCACTAAAAACCGTTAATCTTAACGAAAAGAGTCGGCTTTGGCGCCATTTAATACAAGGGATTTGCCTCGTATGAAAGTTCTTTGTTCCGATCTTTTCGAATTGATTACTGGTAGAAAGTGCGACTCAATTGTTCTTGGTGGAAAGTTAAAAGGTTTGGTTATCTATTTTAAACTAAAGGTAAATATGAAAATGTCGTTGAGTAAATAAGTAAAACTGAAAATTTAAACTAAAAATGAAGACTTTAAAAATAATGAAAAAGTAAATGGTTTAAAACTTATAAAAATGTAAACTTTAAATATTTAAACTAAAACAAGACAAGTTAGAATAAAGCTAAGTAAAAAGGCGGGAAAAATAAAAATTCAGAAACTGAAAGTACAGAACCTTATCCGGAATGTTATCCGGATTGAAGACAGGAGGCTTATCCGGAATAAGTTAGGAAGCTTATCCGGAATAATCTTCTTCTACTTATCCGAAAAAATGACTGAGAAGGCTGCTATTCGGAATCGGCAAGTAGGTGTTATCCGGAATACTTAAAAGTTGCTTATCCGGAACCTTTTTCTTCTTACTCTTATCCGGAAAACTTGACTTCGGACCCTTATCCGCAATCCTGTAAACTAGAGCTTATCCGTGGAAATTGCTATGAAGCTTATCTGGGAAAATTTCTTGTGATGCTTATTCTGAATATATTCCGGATAGTTATCTGGAATAATAATAATACGAAGGGTTATCCGGGGAAACTTTGAAATGTAAACTTATCCTGAAAAATAAAGTAGTGACTATCCGGAATACTGGGTAACTGACTATAATCGGAATAAAAGGGTTTTAAGAAACCCAGAATACATCAAACTTAATCAAATAAGCAAATCTAAAATAAGCACTTACCAAAACTAAACCAAAAAGATTTTAGAAAAAGGTGAATGAGCTAAAATTTGAAAACTTTTAAAACACTAAATAAGATAGAAATCAAAAAGCACTTTTTATAAAAATATTAACTCATCAAAAACAACTTATTTCTAAAAACTATTAAGCATAAAGATTAAGAAGATAAGCACTTTAATAAAGAAACTTTTAAAATCACCAATTCAATAAGCACAATCAAATAAGCTACACAATCAAACCATCAACAAAATTAAAATAAAACTACATGATTATCAAGATTAAGTAAAAGATTAAGAAAGGTAGAATGAGAATTAAGAAAATAAGCTTGATTGATTAAAGATTAATATCAAAAGATTACAAGATTAAAATTGATAAACTTGAAAAACTAGAGAAAAGAAAATTAAACACACTTAAAAACTAGAAAATAAAACTACCACTCTAAAAACTAACCACCTCACACCCTCCAAATGACATATTAGGAGGGTATTTATAGGAGGTGGGGAGAATACATGCTTAAGCTATCTTCTTTCTTTCTTTCTTCTCATCTCGATTCGACTTAATTTCTTTGTCTTTCTCGACGTCGTCTCGGGATTTGTCGATATAAGTTGAACTTGTCTTATAGTTTTCTTCTATAATTAGACTTGAGTTCTTCGACTTTATTAAACTTCCGTCTTTAGATTTTTTCTTCGATAAATCTTCAGAATTGGCCTTGGACTTCCGTTCTTTTTGCATTCTTGATCTTTCAACTTCGTCTTTAGTCTTTTTCTTCGATAAAAGCCCGTGATAGCCCATGTTTTCTTCCTTTTGTATCTTTTGGTCCTAAAACACAATAAAAACATAAACCACGCATAATTCCGACTTTTACGACATAAAATACACGCTTTGGTCTTGTTATTATTGGAAATAAGTGGTAAAAGGATAAGTGTTTTCACACTTATTACGACGCCAAAATGATAGTAGTAAAATAGGACCTTTTAGGAAAAAGGCGTAAAAGTGGCAATTAAGTGTCGGTTTAGGAAGACCAAGCACTAATGACCAAATTAAGTTCAAGTTCGTTTCCCAAAGAGGCAAGTGTGTTGTGTAAAGAAATGATTAAATATTTGAGATTATATTGATGAGAAAAGAAAATTAGAAAAGAGAATAGAAAAGGATGACAGTTACGATTATGAATTAAACTAAGATGAAGTCGTGCACGTAAAACCGTAGAATATGACAAAATTTAAAAATTACCCAAAAAATTCCTAGAAAATTTCAATAAATCCTAAAAATGTAATTAGAGTTTATAAAAAATCAAAAATCACTCAATCTTTTATTTAATAAAATATTAATTTTTTAATGCTAATTAAAGCCCAAAAAATAAATTTAATCAACAAAAAGCCCAAAATGAGATTTTTCACTTTTTAAACCTCTAAAATGACTTAACTAAATTAAAAACTATTTTTGAAAATTTTAAAATTAATTAAAACTATTTAAAAATGATTAAAAACTATAAAATCTTAAAATAATTCTAAAAATTAATCAAATGAAACTAAAATTAATCTAAAATTTTTATAATTCCTAACTTAATGTATTTGAACTAGAAAAAATGAAAAACTTACAAAAATCTAAAATTTAATTTTTAATAATAAAATAATATTAAAAATCCAAAATATAAAAAATTCTAAAAAGTTGCAAGCTAGTTTATTTTAACCTAATAAACACAGAAATAAACTTGAAATTACCAAAATACCCCTAGGGCCTTAAATTGGGCTAAATGACAAAACAGACCCTTAATGGGTTGATTATAGGCCCAATAAGAAAAAGTTCACCAAATAAGCCTAAAATCACCTACTTGACTCAAAATTTGATTTTAAGCACAAAACTCTAAAGGCCCAAAAGCTGAAAGTAAGCTTATCACAGCTTATTGGTCAACAGCTTATTCTTAATGTGCTTTTTGGCCCATTAAGCCATAAGCTAATGCCATAAGCTCTATTTTGACACACAAGCTTCTTCTGGGATACTAAAGAGATCTGTGAAAAGAAATTTTGAAAAAGCCCATGAAATAAGCTTGAAATAAGCAAAAGCTTTCTTCACAAAATGATAAAATAGTCGTTTTGAGTTCTAGGCTACCTCAAGTGTTGATTCAACTTGCAAAAGGTTTCAAATGACTTAATTAAGCAAAATCAACAAAGAGTTTTCAAATAAGCACAAAGAATAAGCTGTAATAAGCAAATAAGCACTTATGAAAATGTCAAGTCAATTGGTTTTCTAGTCAAACCTAAAAGTCAAACCCTAATATGCTCCAGATTAGTTCAATGGGTCAAATAAGGAAGATTGATCACTAAAAATAAGTTGTTTCAAGTCTGGATAAGCCAAAATGGCTTATGAATAAGCTGATGATCAAATTACACTAGCAGTGGCTAGCAACAGGGGAAAGGAGTTCCCACTGCTTGACTATTTTGACTTTTTGTCTTATATGGATTTTTGTTAGATTCAAGCCACAAAAAGGCACCCTTATAACCAGTGGGTTATAAGGAGTCAAATGCAATCACAAAAACACAAATTCAACAAGCCAATTGATACAGTTAATTCAAAAGATCACCAGATAGCACATTGACATGTTCATAAGCAGTTTTCACATAAATAAGAAGTTTTAGCAAGATTAAGCCAACCAAATTGAACCAAATGCACACAACAGCTTAGATTAATTCAAATGAACATAAATTAACTGGTTTCATGCAATGATTCAAGGTTTAGACAAAGATTCAAGCCAAAGAAAGTTACTAATGAACAAGAACCAGCAGATTTCAAACTTTGCTGATATACTTGACCACAAATCCAATTTCAAACCCTCAAATCTTCTTAGCAGGTTATACAAACTTTGTTTAATCACTTGTTAGCCCTAAGTATGCATACAATCTAGGTGTTTCCAAGATCTTAGGTCAAAACAAGCAGATTTCAACAAGTTATAGCACAATTAAGAATTTGATGTTCAAAAGCCAAAAACTTGCAGCAAATAGCACACAACCAAGTATTTATCAGATACAAGCACAAAACAACACTTAACAATAACTCAAATCCAATTTGCAAGCCTAATTCAGTAAACCCGAACACCCCTTAACTTTTTCAATCCAAGATTTAACAAAGCAAATTTGTGTTTCAGTATTACCCAAGCCTAATCTAGCATCATATCATCAATATTATGCAGTATTAAGCAGATTCAAGCCACAAAAAACCTCTTATAACAGCAGAACACAAAATCACACAAATCAAGTACTTTTATCAGATTTTGGGTAAGAAGGATCAAACCTCATGAATGTACATCCACACTCACGAATTTTTGAGCTTATGTGCCTAGCTTAAAAAGGCACAAGCTTCTACAAAGCAGCTAAGAGTAACAAGGTTAGAACAAGTAATATTCAAAACTAAAAATTGAAAAATAAATCTGATTAATGCAACCTTTGTACCCACTCCTTGATTATCCCTAAACCACAAGCTTAGAACACCTTGATAATCTTCTTATCAGGGTGATATAATCACTTGCAATCCAAAAATTCCAAGGATGTACCAAAGAACTTAGCAAAATTTCAGATTTTTGGAAAATATGCAATTTCTTGCACAATGTTTAAATACAGGTTTTAAGACCTATCAAACACAAACATGGAACAATAATAAGCAAGGAATTAAGTTGGCACTTGGATTTCTTCAAACATTCAAACACATTTTCATTAAGATTGAAAAGGGATTTACAGAATTTTGAACAAGGAAAAGCCAAGAGCCAAGACTAATGTTGCAGCCCTATGCCTTTATATAGGCTACAATGAAGAACTAGAAAGCATAAAAAACGTAAACCTTAAGTTGTAAAGTCCCTGAATTGCCCTTGAGAAAGTTTGAAAATTTGTATATCATGTGAACTTCTCTTGGCAGTTTGTGGAGTGTATAGCTGTTGGAATTTGATCAGGGTCACAAGTGAGCTTAAGTTTGAAGCAAGATTGTGCGGCGTTGGATGGCTGGCTTATTTTGGCATCTTCCTCAAAAGTTGTATAGCAGGGTGATACATGTGAGCATATGAGTGACGTGGCAAGTGGTTCAAGGTTTGGGTTATGATTAGAACCACCCTAATCTTAAATCTGGAAGGTTTGGAGGTCTAATTTCTACTTAACCACAAATGCCGAAATTGTGTTCTTAGTGTAAATAGTGAGGTTTAATGCGGTTTGGGTTTAAAAAAGTTGTTAAGCGTCATTTTTAAACTTAATTAATTAAGTTTGTTAATCCGGTTGTGAGTGGGATGGTGATGTGGAAGATGGTGGGTTGTGATTGGTGGAGAGTGTGTAGTGGGGCACGTGTCATGGTGTGGTTGGTAAAGGTAAGGTTCCTTGTCTGCCAGTTTTAGCCCCTCATTTCTTTCTTTCTTGTCTTTTGAATTTTTAATAGCCAAAACCCGAATCCCTTTGTAATGGAAGTTTCAGTTTTCCCACTTTTGCCCCAAATACTTTTCCAAAAGTATTTCAAGGGTATTTGTTGTAATTTGATGATTCTTGAAGGGCTGTTTTGGCATTTTCTTTAAACTTTATGGTCTTGACTTGTATTGTTGACTTCTTAGAGGACTAATAATGACAAGTCTTCAAATTTTAGGGACCATTCTTGCCAATTCTTCAAAGTGGAGGGCCCTTTTTGTAATTTGACAAACTTTAAGGACTAAACTTGTAATTATGAATATTCAAGGGTTTAAAGTGTCAATTCTTCAATATAGGAGGACCCTTCTTGTATAATCTTCAAATCTTCAAGGGTTATTCTTAGAAAATCACCATTAGGGCTTGGTTCATTGTGCGGCTTCGTTTCCCGTGTTCGTTTTTGCTTGTTTCTTGTGATCTTTTGTCACTTTCTCAATATCCGTACCTAAAATACACATGTAACAAACACAAGCATATATTTGGCATATTTCGTGATATTTGATGCATTTTAAGCCCATTTTGGACGATGAGACTATGTATAAAAGCAGTCTCATCATTTGTTCTTACATATAGGAAACTTTTCACCTTTGTATTCCATATACACTTTCTTGTATTGCTCAACAAGATCTTTAAGATCAGTAGTGGTAAGATCAATTTCGAGTTGAACCCCTCTTTCAGCTTGCAACTGTCCTAATCTTTCCTCAAATAACGCATGCGGAATATCCATTACCTTATAAAAACATATACACAAAATCAAAGAATGTCTGACAGAAAAAAAAAGTACGTTAATGATTATCCAAGAAAAGAAACACTTACAACATTTCCAAACATGTCTAGAAACCTTCTATATTAATCATATGCAAACCGAGCTCCACTTTGCCAGCTAAACCAGCTACCACTTCATCGTCAAGTCCAAGACTCAATACTGTATCCATCATACCAGGCATTGATATTTGTTACAACAAAATGTATCAGTCCTATTCAAATCGCCAACAATTTTAATTCACACTTAACATTTTAAAATAAAGGGTTTATAACATTTTAAAATAACTGAATTAAGTTCATGAATAATAGCATTATGTACATATTCACCTAACTGATGGGAAAATGAACATGTTAAATTACCCATTTTGCCACTTTTTAAGCAGTCACGTAACAAATGAATCCACCAATAGTTATGGTCAGTGGTTGTTAACAGAAGACGTTGAACATATAATTAAATCCACCAGTTCAAGACAACGGCAACAACACCACCAACAGCCGCCTATACCACATTTTGTTCTTGTAGAAGTTCAGATCATTTTAATCAGATTTTCCCTCCCAATTTGTTCTTGTAGCATTTCAGATCATTTAATATTTTCTTACAGCACCCACATTTGTGAGTAGGACACATGAAAGGATCTTCCACAAAAAAACTTTACTTCAACAGCTTCTGACCGTGCATATTAGAAGTGTACACAATAGTAGTTCGTCAATTATTCACTATCTGATTACTATTGTTAGATAATTCCTAACGAAATCCAATAATACAATGCGTTCACCAATTCCAGTTACCTAAAAACCATGACCTAACTTTTAACCCATCAACTAATAATTTAGTGAGATTAAGTACTCGCAAAATAACTGTCAAAAAAGGATCTAGAAAGGATGAGGGGGACTCGACGACATATAGAAATTTTTTAGTGCTAAACCACCAAAATGGTAGTTAACTTCGATAGAACTTAGTTGTTGACCTCAGTTAGCAAGGAAAATGAACAAACCTCTAAAATATCTATCTTACCTTCATTTTTCTAAGGATAATAATCTTGAGTGTTGGTTTGTTTCGTAATCGTCGTGTAAAGATGTCAACATGGAAAAACGCATCTGGCTCAAAATACTTCTTATACTCTCTTACAAATTCAACATGTTTATGAACACCATCTGCTGAAAAGCAGGTCTTGCAAACACCGAAAGACTCCTTTTTTATGTCATATTAAAAAATTGATTTTCAGAAAATACACTTACATCATGGAATGAACAACAACGTTGGTCATTTATCTAATGCTTCATCTTTTTCCTCAAATAAACTTGTAAAAATTACTAAACCTTGGCCAACACTATAGTTAGGGATGGTAGTGGGTGTAAAAAAACCCATAACCCACGGGTACCCACATAAAAATAGGTGGGTAATTTCGTCGATTTGTACCCACGGGTATGGGTATGGGTGAAAACGTATACCCATTGGTAGGTGGCGGGGGGTGACGGGTAAAGTATACCCATCATGGATAAACCCATGATACCCATTTAAAATACCCACGGGTATACCCGTTAAAATACCCGTAGGTATAACTATTAAAATACCCTATGTGTATCCATTAAATCATCTAAAATTAAACAATACTTATGATGTTATAAATGTATATTTAATAGTTTTCGGATTTCATTGAAAACACACAAGAAACTAAAAGTTTGTTGGAGTCTCGAGACTAAAAAGAGAATATGAATGATCCAACAATAAAATATATATTTATGTCTAATCCATACTTCCTAGTTCCTCCTTTGTGTTAAAAAATAGCAGTTCTTCCAAAGTCATACACGATTCACATATACTTATTAAGTCTTTTGTGAACTTGAGACATATGTTTAAGTCTTTTGTGAACTTGATACTTGAAAAAATGATTGGTGTCTTATTACTCATTTTAATAGCTAGTTTACATACATATAGTCTATAGTGTACGTTTACACCAGATGAGAAATTTATCATTCAGTCTAGTTTTACCTCATTAAGAAGTTATTGATACCCATTTCTATTTCCCAATAACTTGCCACACAAAAAATATACGGACTATTAAACAGTATATACACCAACATGTATTTTTGTAACAGGTCACAAGAACTTCAAAAGGGGTCAAAGATATCCTTGACGATTACTGTAGTAGTTAACATGATATCTAGATCAGGACAATTTCAGATTTCTTGTAGTGCATTTCACTTGCTAACCATCTGGTAAAAAAAGCATGTCCTCAGTTTTTTGAAACTACTCCCTTCAGATGCTAACTTATTGTTATTAAACAATGCTTTAACTATCCTCAGCAGATATGTAATCAGTTAAAAACTTGACCGTTATCGGCAATTTTTAAACAAATATATAACTACGGATATTACTGAGTTAAGGTGATGGAACTATATCTTTCGAACTTTAGAAGCCAAAGGTCTTGAGATGAGAAATCACCTATACTGTTGAGAATTTGGGCTGTAGTCAGGTTTCGCATCAGAGTTGTAGGGCTGCATATACACATATATATCATGGTCAAAATGCAGTTGAAGATGGTACATCACATGGCATTTATTGTACAAATGAGTCCATAAACCCAACTTAAAATTTATTAACATCACAGGATATTGCACCTTAAATTAGGCGGGAAACCATGAGAAAATATCAAAAATATTATATCCAAAATGCATAATACATAAATAACCATTGCTTTGCTTTACAAATAATAATCAGGACCTGATGCATCATGATAAGAGTTAATTTTCTGACAGAGATAGCAAAAGGCGAGACGGATATGAAGGGTGGACATAAAAGTACGCTTACATCGAGTATAACCTGATATCGGTCCGTTTGGAACAGTAACAACGGAAACCTTATCCTCCACCACTGAAACGTTGTTCTTACTGGTTGCTCTTTTACAACAAACATAATTTTATTTTACAAGTGCATTTGCAACTGTATTTTATTAGTTATAAATGACCATTTAGATGCGTATACCTGTATTTTGGTTTGAAGAAAATACACAGCTAGGAAGGTAGATAAGAAGCTTCAACCGTTCAATATCTCCAAGTTCCTCTAGGGTCGGCATATTCGGCACATATAAGGGTAAAAAGTACCTTTAATTCTTACAAAACTTCAGACTATAAATTATTAGGAGGAGAAAAAAACCACAGAACTTTCCAAAGGAATTGTAGATTGAGAACACACAATAAAGCAAGTTACAGATGATGTAACTTTGCTATGTTAGATTAAATCATAAATGATTGTCAAACAGCATGTGTCCATGTAAAACCCTAAAAATGACAAACCCTTTCTTCATAGACTCCTTTCACAGACTCATATATACCCCTATGCATAATCACATCAAGTCCCTGAACATGACACTATTTTAATCAAGTGCATATAATACTAAGCATTATATAAATTATGTATAAATTTCAAAAACAGTTTACCTCAGATGCGAGAGGCTCAAAAACCAAGTTAGCTTACCGTGATGCAAGTGATTCTGAGCCCTAAATGACAAAGTCTTGTGCTCCTTTTTTCGTCATCACATATGTACCATTCACAAGGAGACGAATCATCGAGTTCAGATCATCTGCAATGCCACTGGTTGCTTTCCCTTGTTTTTACTGTGTTGTTGGGATGAAGCAGTCGAAAGCCTGCGCTTGACTCTTGGGAATAGCATCAGGAAGCACTTATATCTCCTCTAAATTTGGTCTCTTCAGTGGTGTTCCCTTTGAATTAAGAATACAATTTCATTAATGATACAGTATTGAATCACGTAAGTTACATACCTCAGCTTGCTCGAGATTCTTTTTCTGCTCTGCTGCTTGAAAGATGACACCAATCAGAAAGAAAGGACCAAATACTTCTGATACAAAATGAAAGCGACTTTCAACCCAGTTACTTATCATGGGTCAATTTGTATTCAACTTTATTTTTAATGGGTTAGATGGGTATATCAACTTGTAACCAAATTCGTGTTGACATATATGAGGGATGTTATAACATACATATCCAACAACTACTTTAGCTACATGCATTAACCGGCTGATGCCTCAAGTCAACTTATCAAGAACTGAATGGGCAGGTTATGTAATGTGTGAAAGATGTTCAGGTTATAATGGATCACTTTTTAGATTGGTTGTAAGTAGGTCACGCCATCGACCTGTCCAACATTACAATCTACAATTTTGAATGATGATATGCTTTTAGATTCTATGCAAACAAAATAGATGTGTTTCAATCTTTTCCCTTTAGACAATGAGATACATAAGACTGCTTAAATATGGGCACACATAGATAATCCTGAAAGAGTAGAAACTCACCAAGAAACTGTTTGTTCATCAGCATAAGCAATAAGCCTATCTTGTTTGTTTATAACCTTTTTATAACTGGTAAAGATAGAAACTAATTAACTTTTTATAAATGGTTAATGTAGGATCTTTGTAAGAATCCGAAATGGTTAAGATGGAAACTAATTGAATTTTCAATACTAATTAGATTGTCACTGTTATGATAAAGTTTTCTTAATTTTACCTAAACAATTAACAGTTTGTAAACATAAAAAGGAAAAGACGGTGAAACACAATACATAACCTGCCAACATTCTTTCAACCAATCTGAGTTTGTAGACACAATAATCAATCTCAGCATCCTCTTCACAGTTTCCATCCCTCCTGTAAATACTTTGGATAGACAATCGGCCCTTCTTATTCAGAATCCTCATACCTTAATCAACCGGCCTTTCTTATTCAGAATCCCTCCGGTAAATATTAGTACCTTGTTTGAAGAGAATGATGGATTTTGAATAAGGCATGTGCATCTCATAGTTTCTAAACACAATTAGAAGGGCCAGAAGCTGATAGCGCACCGAAAACACAAGAACACATGTTTAGAACAAAAATTCAGCATAAGAGAAGATAGTTAGCTGCGATTACCTCCGTCAAAAAATCGTTAGTGTTCCACAATCCACGCCCATGCTTCTCAGGTCTTGGCTACCCGTGCTATCGTTCTCAAAATTCATGTCTAAAGGCATCAATGAATAACAAATCAATAGAAACTTCAACGTTTGTATTGAAAATAAGGATTAAATAAATAAATTAAAAAAGATGGTATATTTACCTAAATCGAATTTAAAAACTGTAGAAATGCTAAATCGGATTCGGTGGTCTAACATGGTGGAAATAGGTGGTGGTAGCCATTGTTGGTTTAGAGAGAGAAGAGAGGTTGAAAGTAAAAGTGAAAATGTATTCCAAATGAACAAATGACAATCAACACCCCTCCTTGGAAGCTAAGGAGGGGTATATATAGTCACACACACAACCTAAACTTTACAACGAACCTAGTCTAGTCTAAATGTGTGTGACTATGATAACTAATGGGAATTCTTAAATGTCGTCACATAAAGTGAGTTTCCAACAATCTTCCCCCATGGGACGACGTGTAGAATTCCTTACAATATTCTACCTAACAAGTAGAAAATAATTAAGAACAAGAGCTTTCATGAAGCATCCAATGCTGATGAAGTCTTCTGAGGCCTTTGACTTCAAAACGACTCATCTTTAACTTGTAGTAGAAATACTGTAACGGCACGAGCTAAGTAACCCATACACTTCTGGTTAAGGAGAAGCTTCTGAATTAGCTTCCCCCTAATTCATGCCACATAAACTTGATGTAGAAGCATTTTAAATAGCTTCCCCCTAAACCAACAATCCTCGTAAGCAACTTCAAAGCTTTCAATAAAGCTTAGAATGATTAAGCGCACAGCGGGATCTAACTAGCAAATCCCATCATATAACATGATAATGTTGCTAATAGGGATTGAAAGTTTGGGGCACACCAAGTAGATCAACAACTTTTCTTCTCACGCTTGAATAATTCTTCTGAATTTTTCTTCCCCCTGAGAGTTCAAGTTATGCATACCAGAAAGAATCAAGACACTTCTTCCCCCCACATAGTTGAAGAAGGTAAATCAATCCCAATTATGAAGCTCAAATACTGAAGTGGACACTTTATCCCATTCATGAAGTTGACATCGTAACACCGGAGTCAATTAAGTCCCGGAAATGCACACGTCTTCTTCCGGAGATGCACCAGAGTCAATTAAGTCCCGGGAATGCATACAGGATAATGATGATGTTTAATTGCAACAATCATACAATTAAACCTCGAATCAGTAGTGTACCATTTGGAGATTGATAACGACACGAGTTAAAACACTGATTTTCTCTGCGGCTATGACAAATGTCATCCCGGAATATCTTCAAATCAAAAGAAGGTATGAAGTTCATCACGTGTACTCGTTGTGCGTTCAATGTGTATTCTTCTTCCCCCTTGATGGTTTCGAAACTCGGAAACATCAATAAATTGTACGCACATGAACCTGAAATCTCGTGAGAATAATAAATAAGCTGAATTATATATTTTGTGAGAATCAGCTGTTGATCGAAAATCTCTTCTCATAAACTCTCCATGGCCACCTTTACCAACCCACGTGAAAGCAATTTGAAGTGACCACTGAAAGAATGAACCGGATACATCAAACATGAAGCTGAATAAAAATCCTTCAATCTTGTGACTTAAGCTTGCACTATTGTTGAATGAAGAACGGTGGAGAAATCTCTAAGTACTCAATGCATCACTGAAGAAGTCTATAAGCACAACACCTCTTGAAATTATCCACGTCGACTAAGCGCGTGACACTGAGTACAACAATGTAACCCCTTTAAGTGATAGTTATCCGAGTCATCAACCATCCACCCCGAACCCGGAAACCAGATAACCAAGTCTTCATTCTAGGATTAAGCACGAACAAGTTATCTATTAAAAGATAAAATAAATACACGCCTTCGAAAAAATCCGTCTTCAACGTCACGTAATTAATATCCGATCAAACAAAATCTGTAGCCACTAAAAAATCGCCCATTTTTTTTGGTCTCGTCTCAAATAAATTCTCGTCACAATTGTCACGTCATTTTGTCACGACACGATGTCACAGTTAAATCCCGACAATATTCACAAAATTTTATTCAAAATAATTTATTTTGAAATAAAAATTCGTTTATATTGTATGTTTAAAAACATACGGCCCAAAGAGAGTCCATGGCCCATCAATTTAGAAAAAAAATTAGTCCATGGCCCAAGTTGCAATGTTTAAACCCGGTCCATCAAACTCTCCCTAAATTTAGGTTAAATCTAACCTAATTTCACTCATAGTTACATTAAGCTACACATAGAAACTTCCGCCCCCACTCATCCATTCTCTCCCACCCCTCACCTCGAATCCTCCGTCCCCCTTTTTTTTATATCCTCCGCCACCAAAATCATCATCTCAATCTCAAATAAATCAAAGCGTATCTTCAATCTATCATAACGCCACAAGATATCAACCATCTCGATCCATCTCATCATTATAAAAACGAATCCCATCAATTATACCAAAAAAATACATCAAAGGGTTTCAGGTAGGTAAATAGATTAATTCGTTTTCATGTTTTAAACCGAATCAATAAAATGATTATAACAAAAATGTTATAAATCCATCATTGATTTCGAAAAATAATCAAGAGGCTTAGCTTCTTATAGATCGATGATGATGTCTATTTTTTGTGTATGATCTTAAAGGATCTACACCTGCATGACGAGAAAATCTGAGATCAAAAGATATTTTTGTTTGATTTAGATTACAGATTTGATTGTAGATGGGATTAGGTGTCGAGGGATTAGGATAGATTATTGTTGTTGAATTTGTTGTGGAGGTATAAGGGTGGCAGTGAGTCAACTCAGTTGGGTTAACTGAGTCAACTCGGTAGGTACCGAGTTGACTCGGTTGAGATGGTTTTGGTCAAGAGTTAAGTGTAAACATTTTTTAAACTGATGGATTCGGTCAAGTTGAACTGAGTCAACATGCATGGTCATGATTTGTTAAAACTGCATCGTAACAAACATTTAACCATCGCAGTCAAAAACAAAAAATTTCCATCGCAGTCAAAGACTAGACCCATCGCAGTCAAAGACTAGTGAGTCCATCGCAGTCAAAACCTTGACCCATCGCAGTCAAAACAAGTGAGTCCATCGCAGTCAAAACCGATGTTGTCCATCGTAGTCTAAGCTTTGACCCACCGCGATGGTACCCATCGCAATAGAGCCATCGTAATGGTACCATCGTATTCAACCCATCGCACTCAATGCGATGTACTAGGAAGCAGAATCTTATCTAAAGCTGTCCTTGTTCCTGAAAATCCGGGAATGTGAGTCTGACTATTTTTCTGGGTAACTCGTCATCCTAAACAACAAGATAAGCCCAGAAAAAATGATACCAGATAAAGTTAGACCAGATACGAAAAAATGATAACTTTTGACTATGAGAAAACTCAATTTGACCATGGATGAATCTTTCTTTTGACTGATGACATACAAATGACCATAGATATGATGACAAATTTTTGATGAAACCAATACAATGAGACTGTGGACAAAAAAATAACATAACGTGACAGAGACTTGTGAATGTTGAAAGAAAAACACAAACCGTGACAAGAAAATGGAACATACGGACCATAAAGAATTTATAGACCACCTAAATCGATAACATAAACACGATCCAAGGAATGAACCAAGGCTCTGATACCAAATGTAGAAATGCTAAATCGGATCCGGTGGTCTAACATGGTGGAAATAGGTGGTGG